>VDFB02047230.1:85259650-85418643 GCA_007258455.2 Sequoia sempervirens
TGCAATATTTGCAAAATAATATGGTTAAAGCCATATTAGCGAATAAATTTGTATAAAAAGGGATCTTATTTTCTTGTAAAGGGGGTAGAATTTTCTTGAAGAGAAATTATTGAAGCAAGTCTACTTGGAGAAATAATTCCAGTGTGAGAATTTTGGAGGAGAAAAATTACAAGGTGTTATTATACATCAAAAAATTTAAAGTGAGAGAGATTGTGAGGAATTTGATGTAGGTTTTTGAAGCTTGGAAATTGTAACAAGGAAATATCATTACTTGGAAAAATTAATAAAGAGGTCCCAACATTGAGAAGTAGACCCAGAGACGTAGTCCTCATTGGATGAACTTCTTTAACAACCTGCGTGTGATCCTTCTGTCTCCTATCTTATTATTATCCTCTCTTCTATCTAATTTTCTCTCTAGTTAAAATTCAATATTTGAATTTCTAATTACTTATTTTAGTGATTATTTAATTTAATTAGTTAATGTAAAAGTGTACCTCTGTAATTTCAACAGTTAGACAAGATAGTCACACAATTATGTCTGGATCGGGAAAATTTTGTAATTAGGAATTAAGTGCAATAAGTTGTAGCTCTTTAATTACAAATCAAATTGGTATCAAAGCCTGTTTTGCAGGAAATTTCATAAGTGAATGTTAACCAGGTTGAAATTGAGGCAAGGAGAAGGTGCACTTACTGATTTCAATCTAGAGATCAGAAAACGAAGGAATTTTCCACAATCAAACATGGCAGCTGAACAAAGTTCTACAAAGCTTGATGAAAAAGATTTCCAGAAAGCTATTCTCGAGATGAAGTCAATGGTGGAATTTCTTTTTCAAGAGAGGAAAGAACGAAAGAAGAGAAAGGAATACAAGGATAGAAAGAAGATGTAAGTTCAATCCTCTTCAAAAGATGATAAAGGTAAAGGAGAAGGAGGTGGTAGTGACCCTCCTAAACCTCCATCCCCATCTTCTTCTTCTTCTTCTTCGTCTAACTCTTCTAAGAAAAAACAACCTATGAAAGCTAATACACCTTTGTTAAAACTAGATGTTAAATTTGAGTTGTCTATGTATAATGGTGAATTGGATGCAGAAAAATTGGATAACTGGCTTAAGTAGATTGAAGTGTATTGTAGGGTTTAATAGATCTTGGATGATTCTTCCAAAATATAGCTAGCTACTCTTAGAATGGGAGGCACTGCATTGGTTTGGTGGGAGAGTAAGATTCAAGATGATCTTGCTACACACGGTAAAATCATTTCATCTTGGTATGAATTTACTTCTTCTTTAAAGAAACAGTTTTATCCTCTAGGTTATATGCAACAAGTTGTTATGGATTGGAAAAATCTGAGACAGGGTAAAGGATAAACGGTGCAATAGTATACATAGTTGTTTAGGAAGAAAGCACTTACTCTTGGCATTCCTCTTTATACACAAGAAACTTTATTAAAGTATATAGGTGGTTTGCATTCACATTTGAAACATATACTATTGATGTTTAATCCATCTAACTTTGATGAAGTGTGTGTACAAGCAACCCATATTGAAGCAGGTGGAAGGACCATAAGTTTCAATTCAAAGAAGGAATTTGTTCCTCAAACTGAAGGCAATAAGAAGGGTAAGGAGAGGAAAAAACTACTATAAAGAAAGAGGACACAAATCCTTATTGCTCACATTGCAAGAAAAAGGGAACGAAGATGCAAGATGTTGGAAACTACATCCCGATTAGAAGACAAAGTGGTTCAAGGATTGAAAGGGTAAGTAGAAGACTCGTTCAGGATCTTGGATCAGATTCTGATGATGAAACTAAGATTGCAGATGTGGGTGTGAAGGGTAATACTTTTGTTGATTCTTCCACTGATGTTTCATGTGCTTCTACTTCTAAAAGTCATGTTGTTCTTGAAGATGGAAAAATATGTGAATTGTTTCATATAAGGGTGATATCTAAGAACACTAAAATTGATACACTAATTGATAGTGGGTCCCAAGTTAATCTAATTTCAGAAGATGTTGTTAAACGGTTGGGATTGAAAACAAATCCACATAAGAAACCTTATCCATTAGGTTGGGTGTGCAATGATAACAAATTGCAAGTAACTAAGCAATGCAATTTAAGATTTGCAATAACATCTAAGTTTATAGATGAGGTTGAATTTGATGTGGTTCCACTTTATATCTATGGAATTGTGTTGGGTAGCCTGTACTTATATGATAGAAAAGCAATCTTCTATAGGGAACATAATTAGTATCACTTGTTTAAGGATGGAATTGAATACATTGTGCATTCTCACCCAATTAAGACTGATAAGTCTTTTGTGACAACGAGACATTTGAAAAGGGGAGTTAATGCAAGCAATAATTTGGCACTTATATCTATTCTACAAGAGGTGTCATTGCATAAAAGAATATCTAATTCTAAGGTTATTCCAGTTACAAAAGACAAGTTTGATGTTGGTACATTCTTTTTCTCGTCTACAAGTTTAGTTTTGTTATTTAGCCTTCTACTTTTCAGCAATGTATGGTTGGTAGGAGCAACACTAAATGTGGATGTGTATATGGCTAATGTACTTAACACTATTAGTGCATTTTTTAATGTTGTTATGATGAGCTAGATGTAGAGGTTCCAAAAAGGAAAAAGGAAGGACAGATGATACTAGAAAAGTGGGGAAACATTGCCCTAGCTCAATATATACATAAATAGACCTTTTGGAGGTCCTAAAGCTTCTCAATGGGAAGGAATGATCTAGGAGGATCTAGAAGAACCTAAAATTTTTAGTCTCAAAATCTCTCAGAACCGGTGTCATTTTGTAGGGCCTACCAACATGAACCTGACACAACTCGAACGGGCTCAAAAGGAGTCTGTATGCAAAAGTTGCTAGTAGTCAAAGCTCTAGTCAATCAACAAATTAGAGGGCTCAGAAAAAGGGAAAAAATTGAAGTCATCAAAGGTGGTCAAATGAGGTGTCATCACGAAGAGCTCGCTGAGAGCCTTCTGACACAACTCGTTTTGTCAAAAATAGATTCCATTTGTACAAGATACAAGCGGTCAAGGTTGGCAACATACATTGACAGTTCAATGCCTCATCATCAGTCTAGTCAGTACAATGGCCAATTAACCCTTGACACTCTGCATTATCTCACCTCTCCATGTGGCAAGCCATTATTGGAAAAAGGTGGCATAAATATGGATTAAACCATATTGTTAAAAAAAAAAACACATATGGTTTAAAAACTAAAAGAAAAAAAGAGAGGATTTGGTGGGATTTTATCCCTTAAAATCCTCTTGCCTTCCCCATAAAACAAGGAGAAAAATAAAACCCGTAAACTTATATTTCAACAAATTAACCCCTTTAACCACCTTTCTCATATTTCAACAAATTATGATATTTTAAGGAGCTTAAGATAATTGGTTACATATTTTTATGATTTAAAAGGGGCATTTAGAATATTTCAAGGATTATCTTGTAAGGCTCAAATTATAAGAGCCATTATTTATAAAAGGGGTTAGGATTACTTGAATGGATTTTGAAATATTTTTGAGATTTTTATGTAATTAGGGGGAATTGGTTGGAATTTTTACTTGTAAATGGGAGATATGCAATATTTGCAAAATAATATGGTTAAAGCCATATTAGCAAGTAAATTTGTATAAAAAGGGATCTTATTTTCTTGTAAAGGGGGTAGAATTTTCTTGAAGAGAAATTATTGAAGCAAGCCTACTTGGAGAAATAATTCTAGTGTGAGAATTTTGGAGGAGAAAAATTACAAGGTGTTATTATACATCAAAAATTGTAAAGTGAGAGAGATTGTGAGGAATTTGATGCAGGTTTTTGAAGCTTGGAAATTGTAACAACGCAATATCATTGCTTGGAAAAATTAATAAAGAGGTCCTAACATTGAGAAGCGGACCCAGAGATGTAGTCCTCATTGGACGAACTCTATTATCAACCTGTGTGTGATCCTTTTGTCTCCTATCTTATTATTCTCCTCTCTTCTATCTAATTTTCTCTCTAGTTTAAATTCAATAGTTGAATTTTTAATTACTTATTTTAGTAATTAGTTAATTTAATTAATTAGTGTAAAAGTGTACCTCCCTTGTAATTTCAACAGTTAGACAACATAGTCACGCAATTTTGTCTAGATCGGGAAAATTTTGTAATTAGGAGTTAAGTGCAATAATTTGTAACTTTCTAATTGCAAATCACTCTCCCTCTCACCCCCCTCACACTCTCAAGTTTCTCCCTTTGGCACCCTACCTACATAACTCTCTTTCTCATCATCTCTCTCTCTCTCCCTCTCTCTCAATTTTCTCTCTCCCACCCCCCTCTCTTTCTTGCTCCCTCCCTCTCTCAATTCTCTATCTCCCACCCTCATCTCTCTCTCTCTCCCCTCTACCCTTTACCCTTAACCCTTATATACTCTATCCTCTATCCTCTACCCTCTATCTCTCTCCTACTCCCTCCCTCCCTCTCTCTCAATTCTCTCCCTCCTACCCCCTCTCCCTCTCTCACTCTCTCAATCCTATCTCTCTCCACTCTACTCTCTACCCTTAACCCTTATACCATCTACCCTCAACCCTAAACCATCAACCCTAAAACCTTACACCCTAAACCCTTAAACCAGATACCCTCTACCCTCAACCCAATACCCTAAACCATCAACCCTATAGGTCCTCAACCCTATACTATCATTTCTCAACCCTCTACCCTATACATTGGATCCTCAACCCTCATCTATCTTTGTCCCTCCCTTGTCTTCTCTTCTTCTTTCTCTCTCACTTCTCCCTCCATCTCTCCCTCCATCCATCCCTCCCTCTCTACCCTAAACCCTCAACCCTTGAACTCTTACACACTCAACACTAAACCCTCAACCCTCAACCCTCAACCCTCAACCCTCAACCCTCAACCCTTAAATCCTCAACCCTTAAACCCTCTACCCTCCACCCTCTACCCTTAAACCCAAGTAAACTCTCTACCCTAACCCATCAACCCTCAACCCTTTATCCCTCAACCCTTAAACCCTCAACCTTCAACCCTCAACCCTAATCCATCAACCCTGTACCCTCAACCCTCTACCGTCAACCCTTAAATCCTCTACCCTATACCCTATACATTAAACCCTCAACCCTCAATTCTCAACCCTCAACCCTTAAACCCTAAACCCTCAACTCTTATACCCTCTACCCTATACATTATACCCTCAACCCTAATCCTTCAACCATATACCCCCAACCCTAAACCCTTAAACCTTCTACCCTCTACTCTAAACCCTAATCCCTCAACCCTATACCCTCAACCCAATACCCTAAACCATTAACCCTATATTTCTACAACCCTATAACCTCAATTCTCAGCCCTCTACCCTATACATTGGATCTTCAACCCTCATATATCTTTGTCCCTCCCTCCTCTTCTATCCTTCTCTCCCTCTCGTAGTTCACTCCCTCCCACACCCTCTCGCTCTCTCAACTCTCTCTCTCTCTCAAGTATCTACCTCCTACCCCTCTCCTCTCAGCTCTCTCTCCCTCCTCCTTCTATCTCTCTCCCTCTACCCTTATACACTTTGTCTCCCTCTATCTCTCTCACTCCCTCCCTCTCTCTCTCTCAAGTCTCTCCCTCCTACCCCCTCTCCCTCTCTCAAGTCTCTCTCTCACTCACTCAATCTTATCTCTCTCCCCTCTACTCTCTACCCTTAACCCTTATACCCTCTACCCTCTACCCTAAAAAATCAACCCTAAACCCTTACACCCTAAACCATTAAGCCCTCTACCCTCTACCCTCAACCCAATACCCTAAACCATCAACCCTATACCCTCAATTCTCAACCCTCTACCCTATACATTGGATCCTCAACCCTCATATATCTTTGTCTCTCTGTCCTCCTCTCTCCTTATCTTTGTCTCAGATCTCCCTCCATCTCTCTATCCATCCATCCCTCCCTCTATACCCTAATCCCTTAACCCTAATCCCTCAACCCTAAACCCTTAACCTTTAAACCCTTAAAAATTCAACCCTAAACCATCAGCAAAAACCCTTACACATTGTCCTGCAAAGGCTCATGGAAGAATACTCAAGAGGTTGCGACTCTTGTTATGTTTTAGGGTAACAGACAAGGCCAAATGGTTTAGACCTTCTTCTCTTCAGGTGCTACTAGACCTAGGTGGGTATACCTATAAGAATGAAGTAGACTTAAATGATGTGACTTGATTGATTTGATGGATCTATTACGATGGCACAAATGTAATAGATAAAAGCCTATAGACTACTACTCCTAATATTAAACTTGAGATGTGAATGTTTTTGAACAAAGATTTTATAGAATTCTAAGATGTGGATGGTGTGACCAGTGCCTACTTCTGTTGGGCTAATGGAGTCAAGAGGTAAATAATATTTGTGTCCTATTTCTAGATACAATTCAAATTGTTTGGCACTTTTATGTTTATAACTTGTATAAATAGGCAAGAGTGTAATTATCAGATTCTTCTTAATAACCCAAATGTCCCTTTCTAGATTACTGTGATTAATTAGAAGAATTTAATCATGTCTTGCAGGAACCAATTAACTGAACCACACAAGAGAAACAAGTGTGCTTTGATAAATATAAGAATATCCTTGATATTTCAATTTAAATAATCAACAAGTGACAACCTTGGAGACAACCAAATAATATTTTCAAAGAAATTCAACAAACAACTGACACCATAATTGGATCACCAAATTTATGCATTCTTCTCCATTACATAATTTCAAAATATTTTACAATGTACAACATGATATTTATTTTGGCAACAGTTCACCCTATCCAACTACCTAACCTACTTATTTCTCCTAAAATCCTATTCTCCCTCCTTTTTGATACAATTTTACTTTACATATATATACATTGTAATTTGTGGGTTATGACCTTCCGCCTATTCATTGCATCTCTCCAATATTCTTCTTCTTCAGAAAAAAATATTTAATTAATTGCCTTTTTTGGAAAATTAAAATTTTAATCTTTGTTATCTTTATCTCCCATGAAAATTAATTCAAAAAATCTTCCTTTGTTGGAAATCTTCACTTCACCTTTCTACTGGTATGTATCTTTAATATGTCCCTTAGGTAAAAGTAATTATCCCCTTTTGTGGACTCTTGATGCAAATTGATTTATTTACCCTTTCACATGAAAATATTTTTTGGGTAAAATAATTACCTAATATGTTCATTTTTCCATAAAAATATTTTACCTCCCAAAGCACTCTTACACTTTTGGTAAAAAATATCTTTCCTTCTAGTGCAAATATTTCATAATCTTTTATCCTTTATGCTTCTTCTGAATAAAATAATTCTCCACTTTTTAATCCCCTCAATAAAATGAATAAAATTTAGTTTTTCCTCAAAGTATTATCGATTTCCACCATAAGGATATTTCATTCATTTTTTTTTTTGCATTATGACCATACACACTCACATCTAGGTGACATAAAGCATTGGGAAGAATTATTTGATCTTACATCAATATCAGAGAGTCTTTTTGATGAAAATTGTTGTAGGAATATTGTATCGCTGAGACATCATTCATGTCTTGACAATATCGCCAAGACGTATGAATTTAGAAAGAAGTTTGAAAAACTCATTCATGTCTTGCAGATATTGGTGAGACCTATGAAGTCAGAAAGACATTTCAAAACTCATTCATGTCTTGTAGATATCCCCAAGACATCAAACCACTCTTGCAAATATCACCGAGACTTATGAAGTCAGAAAGACATTTGAAAACTCATTCATGTCTTACTGATATGTTTCTTTTTTCTTTATCAGTCAAACAAATTGAATGTCTTGCCGATAAAATTCCATCGGCATGACATATTCTCAGGCTAACTTGAAAATATCACTCCGAGAGCATTTTTATTGCCAATCAGTGAGACGTCAATAATTTCTTGTAGATCGACAACACTTCAAATTTGTCTTGTAGATTGGAAAGACCTCAAACCTCTCTCTGATGAACTTTTTCTTTGTTGCACAGTGATGAAAATGAGCCAGGTAGCCTACAAAATGGCTTTTGAAAACCGATCAAATGATGTTGAAGAGCCATAGAAATGCACCAATATGTTTAGCCATGATAGGGGAACATGTTTACCAAATGTTTTGGCACAAAATGATCAGGACTGGAAACTGTTAATGCTCAAAGTTGCCCATTCAACATTTATTGAAAAATTACACCTGTCAAATTGTGTAAAACTCATTTGATTTTGATTTTGAAAAAATACCAAATGATGTCCAAACACCCTAAAAATTTGGCATGGAGGTAGAATTTTGCATAGAGAATTGAAGGCACCAATATTTTTGTGATTATCATCATCCATTTGCTTAATATTCACCCTCAAAGTTGACCATTTTAACAGATTCCACTATGCTGACAGGAGATTTTCTAGAAAACCCTTCAACTTGTTGCTTGAAAGCATTGTCAAATCAAATCGTATGAGGCTGAAAATTGGCATGCATACTCCCATGTGATAAATGAACATGTCTGCAAATTGATTTCACTTGAAACTGTACTAAATTCATTTTTTGATTTTTCAAAGTGAGCACCGGCGTTTTCAAATATACTCGGTGTTCATCAACTTTTTGAACGGAATTTCCGTTGCATGGGGGTAAGGCTCGGCAACACCACCCTAAACCACTTAGGCACCCTACCCTCTACCCTCTGCCCTCACCACTCCTTGGCCACACTGAAGCCATCAGCTGCGGGTCCTCAGCCCTATACCCTTAATTCTCCTACCTCTCTTTCTCTCCCGGGAACTCCTGTCTATCCCACTCCAGCCCTACCTAGATAAGTCCCTCTCCTCCCACCCCTCTTTCTCTCCCATATCGGTCCTTTCCTCCCACGGCCTCCTCCCTCTCCGGGTCTCCCCACTCACACTCCCTCTCTCTCCCACTCCCTCCACTTACACTCCCTCTCATATCTATCTTTTCAAGTCTCCCCTCTCACCTCACACTCTCAAGTCTCTCCCTTTGGCACCCTACCACCACCGGCTTTCTCTTTCCTCCATCTCTCTCCACACTGCCCCCTCTCTCGCTCCTTTTATCCCTCACCCTACCTAGCTAAGTCCCTCTCACTCCAACCCCGTCTCTCCCACTCTCTCTCTCTCTTAAACTCTCACTTCCACCCCCTCTCCCTCTCCCACCCTAACTAGACAACTCTAGATATGTCTCTCTCTCTCTTAAAATTCTCCCTCCCTCTAAATACATACATAAATACATACATACAAGCATAATACATATGTACATACATTCCTAAATACATACAAGCATACATGTACATGCATAGATACAATCTTGCATACAAATAGGCATACATACAATATACATGCATTGATATATACATGCATACATACATACATACATACATGACATACAAGCATACAAACATACCAATATATCAACATACATTCAATAGAGTAGCATTTAAAAAAAAGGAAGAAATAACACAAGTGCGTTATACCACGCTTGTGTTATGTATTTCTAGACATGCTCCCCACAAATGAAAAAAACCATGTCAAAACTGAGATATAATGTGAGCGCATTATAATGTACTCTCGCTATATCTTGCTTTAGGAATCCCCAAGCCCTGGGATTGGTATTTGCCTTGGAATACCAACCCAAAGGCTTGGAAGGCATTCCCATGACCAGAGACGTGTTTTTGCAAATTCTACAATATTTCACATAATCGGGTTCGTGCTCACCATCAGGATTGCATGTTGTTCAATATCAAACAAATTGAACATTTGGGTAATGTTAGGTTCTCTCTTAGCTATCCAAAAATGTAATTTTTTTCACTTTTTGACAATGTTAAGCTTTTCATCCATAATTTCTTTTGTTTGTATGTCTCTTTTTTGGTAAAAAGTAGTGTTTGGTGTTTTTTTCATTATAAATTAATTGTTCATCGAAATTTCAAATAAATTATATTTTTAGAAACTAGACTCCATTCTACAAATTTAAAAAGAAAATTCAATTACTTTCCAAAATTTGTAGGGGGAGCACGACCAAAATTTTGCTTTTCAAGAAGTGTCCACTTAGAAAATTAGTAAAAAATCAAATATTCATTTAAAAATTATCAAAAAAATCATGCATCAACTACATACTGTTAGCTAACTTCTATCTATAGCAATTTTAAAAATACTACAAAAAAATTCACCGTGCTAGGGTCGTACAAGGGTTGATATGTTATGTTTTTTTGACAAAAGCAACACCAATTTGTGTATGTCCCTCTTTTCAACCCCTTAATCTCAACCATTTCAAAATAAATTAGTAGTTTAGAAAGTAGACTCAGAGCACTTTGATCCTTATTTTTGTTACATCTCAATATTTTGAGTGTAACTATCCTCAATTTCATGTCCAAGGTTAGTATTTCCTTATTTTTGAAAAAAAAGTGGCCACTTAAGCCCCCTTTTTGGGAACCATCTTGGTGCACTTACCCATCTAGTGAGAAAACATTGATTGCTAGCCAGTCTTGTCAAGACAAAATTGTGCTAAACTACATTTCCAAATATGCATCAAAGTCTTAAAAAAAGTTTGAATGCTATTTTGATATCTTGCAAAGGCTTGCAAATACAAATTTATCTAGGGATAAAGCATTGCTTGCCTATCAAAATTTCATGATGAACTTGGTTGGTAGATCATGGCATTGGTGCACAAGAAACATGCCATATGTTGCAAAATTTCCCCTTGTCATGTCAAGCTGACATTTCATATCTTTTAACGTGAGTAGGAAAAAATTCCACCATTTGAAAATAGCTAATAATGGTGAAGAGCTTGCAAGTAGTTATATTCATTGTTACATGCAAAGGCTAGCTGAGATGGACATTATATCCCTTATTCAATATACACAATTGTATACAAATCAAAAAAATTGCATAAGCGGGGGTTGGCGTTTGCAACCACACCCTGCTATCATCATTATTTACCCGTTATTCAAATCTTCCCGTCTTGAGCATTGTGATACCTTTGAAATATTTTGTTGGTTGGAATTGCTGATATACAAGCCTTTCTGAAATGTTGACGAAGATATAAGCCTCACTAGAGATAGTATAACACAAAACTGGAGGTTATTTCATGTTGTTGGCTATCACCCTTAGCATGTCAATAGAGTTATTGCTCCCCCCACACCAACAGGGGTGGCCACATACAATATACATGCCTCTACAGTGCATGTATGTCTTTGGATACTAATTAGAGATATGAATCCATTGAAAGGAAAACCATTGACCATATTTTAGGAGGACTTAAAACATATTAAGTACATCTTAATTGATGAAATGAGATTCTTGGGACCCAAGTTGTTACTCAAAATGGATAGTCGGTTGCGGCAAGTGTTTCCTAGTAGGCATATGCAACTATTTGGTGGTGCCTCTGTTATACTTGTGGGTGACCTCACATAGTTTCCATCTATTTTGGACATGCCTATCTACACTTCTCGCTCCACAGCATTGGCTCTTTGGCACACTTTTAATGTTGTTGTCACGCTCAACATAGTCTTCCACCAACATGGACAGTCCTATGCACAACAAGAGTTTCGTAGAATCCTTTTGAATAATAGAAATTCTCAAGCATCTCAAGCTGATTGGAAAGCTCTTATGAATCACACAAACACCATGCTTTCAATTAAACAAAACCAAGAGTTTGATGTAGCTATTCACTTATTCCCAATAAATAGGTTGGTTTCCTTACACAATAGAAAAATGCTTCAACAGTTAAATGCCCCATTGCAATTATTATTGCTAAAATGACTCAACAAAACACACCTAATTATGGGAATGATGAGCAACTTCAAGTAGAGCTCTTACTTGCAATTGGTGAACAAGTAATGTTAACAACAAATCTTTGGGTGGCAGCTGGCCTAGTCAATGGATCATTGGGTTTTGTCAAGTCTATAGTATATGCTAGGGGTGCTAAACCACCTCAACCACCTCAATATGTTGTTTCAAACTTCCCAAACTACATTGGCCCAGCATGGGATCAAGACAAATCAAAAGCCATCACCATTCCCTCGATCACACGGGGCAACCAAACACAAATCCCTTTGACAATGGCTTGGGCAATAACAATACATAAATATCAAGGCTTGACACTAGAGAAAGCTACAATAGATATTGGAACTAAAGAAAGACAAGGACTAACATTCACAACTCTTTCTCATGTAAAATAAATTATAGGAATATGCATAGATTTTCCTTTCTCTTTTGATAGATACTCCAGATTACGTGCCAACAAATACAGTACACTCCAAATCAAAGAAGAGGATCAACTCCAAAAACTATGTGCATTGTCATCATGATGAAATGTTTGTATTCTTTTCGTTAACTATATCACTTCTCCTTTCCCTCTTCATTTCAATGCATATCAAATTTCCACCATTTCTAATTTTTCTTCCTTGTCATTCCCTCCATAGTGTAGTTGCAATCGCTCCTATCAAGCTAGACAAAATTTTTCTCCTATGTTGATTACTAAGAGAAGTTGTTCAATTCTTCCATTATGCTTCTCCTCTCCTCCAATAACAAACCTAAATTCCTTCTTCTTCTTTGGTTGACCATATAACATTTATATTTATTTTTTCTATGAATTTCTTCCTCTTCTTTGGTCAATGATGCCATTACCAGTGCTCTCACCTTTGAACCGTTTGTGTCTAACTATATATGATTGAAACCATTTTAGTTTGCAAACATTCTTAGTTGTTACTATAGATCTCCACAATGATAAATATCTTCACGTTCGCATGTTTGGCATGGTGTATGAGCTACAACTACATTCCATTTATATACAAGGTAAGGCTATATGTCCTTTATTCCATCTCGTATTTCACAACTACATCTCAAGTTCTTTGTAATAAATGATACAACTGTATAAACTTTTAAAAAATGTATGACACTGATTTCAACTCAACAAAATTATCAAGTATCAAAACAAAATTATATGGGAGTTATAATCATAAACATACTACATCCCACTCAATGCACAAGGTATGCCTACATCTTATTTATTTGATATCTTCTATTGCAAGTGCATTACATATTATTTGTTATAAATTATAGAACTATTTATATTTCCTAATTTAGATATTGTCTACCAATGACACATGTTCATCACACTAAACTTCACATTTTCCTTGTGTGTAACTATATTTGATTGAAACCATTTTAGATTTCAAACATTCTCAAATGTAACTATAGATCTCCACAATGCTAAATACCTTCATGATCATATGTTTAGCATGGTGTACAAGCTACATCTACATTCCATTTACATACAAGGTAAGGCTATATGTTCTTTATTCCATCTCTTATTTCACAACTACATCTCAAATTCTTTTTCATAAATGATACAATTGTATATACTTTTAGAAATGTATAACATTGATTTCAACTCAACAAAATTCTCAGGTGCTGAAACATAATTATATGGGAGTTATAATCATAAATATACTACATCCTGCTATGTGCACAAGGTATGCCTACATCTTATTTATTTGATCTCTTCTAGTACAGGTGCATTACATATTATTTTTTATAAATTATAGAACTATTTATATTTCCTAGTTTAGATATTGTCTACCAATGACACATGTTCATCGCACTAAACTTCACATTTTCCTTGTATTTTTGTAGAACATACTCAAGACAAAGAAATTCAGTGATAAGAAGAATACTATAATGGACATAATGATAATGAAAATATCATAAAAAAAGTAGCCTACAACTAGTGATTGCCAATATTGTTTGTTTATATTTGTTAAATGCTTCACACTTCCATTTTATAGAAATGTTTCTCTTCATTTATAGCATTGACTATGGTTGTTCTCGATTATCATGGAATATTTTTGGGATCTAAAATAACTTCACAATATTCTCTTGTATGTAGTTGTATTGAAAAACTAAATTCAAATTTATCTTCCCTCAATGGCGATTGTTTGCATTATTTTTATCTATTGGTTGTCAATAAACTGCTCCCAAATCCTTTAAATTTCCCTTTTAAGCACTAATGTATTCTTTCAAAGCACCATTTTCTTTACTGCATATTATTAAATTATATGGTCACGATAGAAATTCTACATTCGTCTTCAACTCCTATGCTCTCTCCCAGATTGTTCTTATCATCCCCCTCTTTAATTCCTCCTATCCATGTATAGATCCCTACCATTTGGACTTCCCCTCCACCTATCGGCTCATCGTTGCATGTCACGACACGCAACTACTAGTTATAACCATATTTGGACCCAAATTATAACCCTAACCCCAAGCTCTATCATAAAACCATAATACTAATTGAACCCTCAACTTAGCCCTAATTGATGCCTAACCCTAATTAAACACTAATTTACAAGAACCCTAATTAAACCTTAACCTTTTTTGTACCCTAACCCTAATTGAACTCTAATCTTAATCCTAACTTTAATTGATGGTTAACCTACTTGAACACTAATGTAACCTAATCCTAATTGAATTCTAACCATAATTATACCCTAAACATAAACCTAATTGGAATCTATCCCTAATTAGACCCTGACCCTAGCCCTAATTGAAGCCCTAACCCTAATTAGACTCTAACCATAATTTTAAAACCTTAACCCTAATCCTAATCCTAATTGAATTCTAACCCTAATTTTGAACACAATTTTAATCCTAACCATAGCACCAACTCTTATGCTGATTGAATCCTAACTATAACACTAACTCTAATTGATTCTTAACCCTAATTGATCCCCAATCCTAACCCTTTAATTGAATACTAAACATAACTCTAATTATAACCCTATTCAAACCCCAATTATAACCCTAACCCCAAGCTTCATCATAAAATACTAATACTAATTCAACCCTCAGCTTAGCCCTAATTGATGCCTAACCATAATTGAACACTAATTTATAGGAACACTAATTAAATCCTAACCTTGTTTCGACCCTAACCCTAATTGTACCGTAAACCTAATCCTAACTCTAACCCTAATTTAACTCTAATCTTAATCCTAACTTTAATTGATTGTTAACCTATTTGAACACTAATGTAACCTAATCCTAAATGAATTCTAACCATAATTATACCCTAACCATAAACCTAATTGGACTCTATCCCTAATTATACCCTAACCCTAGCCCTAACTATAGTCCTAACCCTAATTAGACTCTAACCATAATCATAATTAAATTCTAACCTTAATTGAACCCTAAACCTAAGCCTAATTTAATTCTAACCCTAACTTTATACACTAATTAAATGATAACTATAACTGTAACTCTAATTGGATCCTAACCCTAATTGATCATCATTTCTAACCCTTTAGTTAAATACTAAACCTAACTTTGATTGTAACCCTATTTGAACCCTAACTATAACCCTAATCCCAATATTTATCATACAAACCTCACCCTAACCCTAATTGAATGGTAATATACATTAGCCCTAATTATAACCCTAATTGAACCCTAACCATAAATTTAACCCTTATTAACCCTAACCAAACAGATCCATAATTGAAGCCTAATACTAACCCTAATTGAATACTATCCATAATTAGACTCTAAACATAATTAGAATTAAAATCTAACCCTAATTTAATCCAAACCCTAATTAAACTCTAACCTTAGCTCTAAACACTATTTTAATCTTAACCATAATTGGTTCCTAACTCTACCACTAACCTTACACTAATTGAACCCTAACTATAATTGTAACTTAAATTTAATTCTAATTGAATCCTAACCCTAATTAAATATTACATCTAACTTTGATCATAACCTTATTTGAAACCCAACTTTAACCCTAGCCTGAAGCTTTATAATAGAATCCTACCCCTAATTGAACCCTAAACCTAATACTAATCCTTGTCCTAACCATTACCCTAACTCTAAGCCTAATTGAACCCTAACCCTAACACTTAGCCTAAACTTATTTGAACCCTAACCTAAATTGAACCCTATACTTGACCCTAACTATAATCCTAATTGAACTCTAACCCTAATTCAATCACAACCATATTTAAATTGTAACCTTATTTGTACCATAACCTTAAATCTAAACCTTTATTGAATTGTAACTATAATTGAACCCTAACCGTAATCCTAGTCCAAAATCTTATCCTAATTGAACCCTAAGCATAATTAAATCCTATCCAAAACCCTAATTTAACCCATGTATTCAAATCTTTGCAAGGTTTTCTTATTTAGTATTTCTTATTGATTTATATTTTAAATCTTTGTTTTTCTTTTTGATTGATTTATGTTTGTGACAAATTCTTTATTTTTTTAGTTTTTTTTTTTTAATTTGATCTTTTAATCAAATTTTTGTGATCAAATATTTGATTTTCCTTTTTTGGATTTATTTATTTGATCTTTTAGTCAAGTTTCAAGTTTTTGTGATCAAATATCTGATTTTCCTTTTTTATTAATTCATCTTTGTGATCAAATATCTAATTTCTCTTTTATCTTTCTTGGAGATCAAGTTTATTTATTTATTTATTTGATCTTTTTTAGTTTATTCAAATCTTTGATTTATTTATTTGATCTTTCAATTTATCATGGTAAAGATTTTTGTTTGATCCTTTTGATTTATCTTTTATCTTTGATTTATTTATTTGTTCTTTTAGTATATCTATGATAAATATTTTGAATTCTTAGAAATTTATATTTGATTTTTCTTTTTTATCAAATCTCTTTGATTTATTTATTGAATTTTTTAATTAATTTTTTTATCTTGAATTTATTGGTAAATATTTTCATATCTTTGTGATAAAATATATTTGATCTTTTCATTCATTTTTATCTTTGATTTCTTTTTTGATAAAATCCCTTTCACTTTGATTGTTTTTAATCAAATCTTTTTTATTTTTATTTTGATTTTTCTATCAAATATATTTTTTTTAATTTTGATTTTTCTTTGTGATTTATCTTTGATTTTTCCTTTCAATTTTTTTGATCAAATCTCTTTGATTTTGATTTTGATTTTTGTATTAAATTTATTTTATTTTTCTTTATGATTTATCTTTGTAATTTTTCTTTGTGATGTTAAAAAATTTCATTTGATCTTTTTGATTTATCTTTTATCAATAAATAATTTACCAATTTACAAACCAAGTTTAATTTAATTAAATTAAATCTCACACCAATCATTAAATAAACCAATGAAACATTAATAAATTTTTACTATAATCTCAATTAATATGTATCTTAAAGACAAAAAAAATATTCAAAATTAAAACCAATATTAATTATATTAAATTTAATCTCACCCCATTCTTAAATTCTGATATATGTCCATATTATCTTAAATAAAAAAATGAAAAAATTCTACTATAAACTCAATCTAAATCAATTCAAATCCATCCATTATAAATTAAAGCTAAAATAAAAATAAAATTTACCAAAATTAAATTAAATAACCCATTCTTTAAACTCTAAAATCTGTCTGCAGTATTAAACAACTAAATTAAGCTCTGTCAATTGCAATGACATAAAATTTTCCTTTATACGACCAAACATTTAGTCAAAATTTCATTCAAATACTCTTAAAATTACTTCTTTAATATATATTGTACATGTAGGGTTTCATTTCGATCAACATGTTATTCAATCAGAAAAGCTTTTGCTTTGTTTGTACTCACTGTTGCATTGGCTAAATATGTGACTGACCATTTCATTTATTAGGATTTTCATTATTGATGTGGCTAAATACATGACTAACCATTTCATTTATTCAATGGTTTTTTATGTGACTATTTCAAATGCATCATGTGAAACGTTTCATTTTTCATGTGAACTTTCATGCAACAAACCTCTCTTTCTACCATGGATTAGTCATCATCTAGACGTCAAATTTCACATTAAGAGTTCTTGTTTACACCAAATCTGTGCTTTCATTGTAGAGTCTCTTGGCTAATTAAGTATAGATCTTGTAGTGATACAAAATGATATTTGTCTCTTAAAGTTCTGTTGAGTAGATATGAAATAAATTTTTTGCAAATGAATCTCTTAATTTTTGGTCTGTTACTCTTAATTTTTTAATTTATCTTTCTTTTATTTTTTATCTTCTTTTCACACTAATAAAGATATATTAATACAAATATATTATTGTTCTTCTGTTCTCATATGGTGGCTTTTCTTCATATGGGAAATTATTCGTCCAATGGTCAATTGTCTCTCTTAATTCCATTTTTATTCTAATTTCATTATTAGTAATTTCTTTCCTGTCTCTCTTGGGCCTTATGCCTTCTATCCCTCTATCATCTTTTTGCCTCTTTTTATACCTGTTGGGTCTGCAACAAACCATTTTCATCTCCTTGAGCTCTCTATCCTGATGATGGATCACAGAGTGTGATCCGAAACGTTGATCCAAAAAAACTTACACAATCTAATCTAGAAATAGCTTCTCTGATATTCTTATGGATTGTGGAAATCTAATAACATTGAATCTCTTAGTATCAATTGACATGAACAAATTTTGTTTTATCATAGGAGTCATCTCTACATCTTGGATGATTGAGATTAGTATGAAGGTAATTTCCAGAGATTATGAGTGTTAGATTTCTATTTGGAATGCATAGGCCATCTTAGTTAATTGAGTGGTTTGAATCAATCCGTCTGGAATTTAGGAACATGTATCAAAACTGAAAAAAAGTTAGATCAACCATTTTGTTTGGATGTTGTTTAATACTAAATCCTAATGGTATGGAATTGTATTAGCAACCTTTATAATATAATATAATCAATCAGTTCACTATCTTTGACCTATTAGTTCACTCAAGATTGTTGTGGTCAATGTTGCAATTTGCATAATTTGTATGATTATTTTATTTGTCATTCTCATTCAATGCTTTAAAATGGAGCATTGCATTGCAACTATAAAGCTTATGTTCTTAGAGTGTTGAATATTATGGTCCAAATTAAAATAAATGGAACATAAATTTTGTCATACTATATTCAACAGAGTTAAAGTATATTAAATTATTAATTTTGCATTACCTAAATGTTAGCAACACCTTGGTGGTTACTGCAAGTTAGATTGCAATAGCGTTATACTTTCTTAATTTCTTATTGTAATTTAAATTATTGGATAGTAGTTGGAAATATATGAAGATAATAATAATAATTGGTTCTCATGAATACTTTGGAATTTCTAAAGACTAGTATATAAACAATCTCTAAATTTACTTTGTGTAAGTTCATTACTAATAATAATTTTCAAGTTATAATGCTAATTTTAGGTTATATCATCTATTTCAAAACCATAACATTAAAATTTCTATTATGACATTTGTAGGCCCATAGTCAACTTAAAAATGGTCTAAGTAACTATTTTTGATAAAGGAAAAAACATATTTTACAGGGACCCGAAACCACAAAGTTTACAACAAAAGATAGAGACAGACAAAAAAGTCCAATAGATTAAACAAGAAGCATTAAAAGAAAAAACTTGAAAAAATAGCTGCCAACCCAAAAAAACCAGAAAGGATAGACAAAGAGCTAGCTAGACCGTAGACCAAAAAACCAGCAGCATAACCACCCCATTTAGTTTTGGAACAAAATGGGTCCCCCTTTTGTTTTTCTTTTTTCCTTGGTGTTTGGTTTGGGTCTTAGGAGTTGTTCGTTTTCCTCCTAAGTCCCTGTTTCTTTTTATTTGGAAGCGGAGTCAAAAAGGAAACTAGACTTAGAACTTTTACAAAGTTCCAAGTCTAGATTATGTCCCACCCTTCTTGCTTGTTCGTTTCATTGTCTTTTGGTTGGTCTTGCGCTCTTGGGTTTGTTTCTCCCTAGAGTCATTTCTTGATTTGGATCTTGTCCCAATCCCACCCATGTTCGCTTGCTTTGTGTTGTTGTTTCCGTTGGTGTTTGGGTTGGGTCAGGTTTTTGTTCCAGTCCTGCTTCCTATTGTTTCTTGTTCTTTTCCTAGTTTTGTTCCTTTGTCAGGATCAAAACTAGAATCAGAACTTAACTTAGAATTTTTCAAAAGTCCCAGGTCCAATTTTGGTCCTGATTACACCCCATCTTCCTTTGTTGCTTGTCCTTGTCATGGGACCGAAACTGGGTTTGGAGTTTGATAAGAGACTTGGTAAAATTTTCTTGTTATATTCTAGTTCTGGGTCCACATTCGCCCTGCCTTTGATATCCACAATGGTTGATTAATCTTTTACATTGTTTGCTCCACCCTTGATCGACCACATTTATTGCATTAATTGCATCCTTCTCACATGCTCGAAATGATTTTAAAACCTTAATCAAGGTTAACTGGCTCATTATCTTTGTTATCTAAGTTGTTTTAGCAAACCAAAGCCAGGATAACTTCAAGAGGAGCACGATTTGATTGCAGAAGGCTCATTCGTGAGTAGATTTATTAATTTTCAACCTTTCCTTGTTGGTATTTCGAGGTAGGGTCTTTTCCCTCTCTTTTCCTATTTGTGCTTTGTTGTTTCATTTTCGTGTTCTAGCTCACCATGTTTTGGCACGTTCATGGGGCCTTTTCCTATGAATATTCACTTGTTCCCTTGTGTTTTTCTGGTTTTCTTTTGTATTTTTGTATTTTCCATTTGATTTTTGTGTCTTTCCATTTGTTTTTTTTTCTGTTCTGTTGTCACTTTCGTGGCAGGTCCATTTTTTTGTGCCCTAGTTTCTAACTAGGGTTCTGTTTTATGGGGTCCTATATACTTTAAATGTTTGAAAATCTATTTAGAGACCTCTTTGACCTTACTTATGTTTTGGTTCAATGATTTCCATGTTGGGTTTTTGATGCCCTAATTATCTGAGTTGACGCATCATGCAAATAGGGGGTTGCTCGATGACCTTTACAAATATCCATCCTTAGAGTTAAATTTGGTCTTTATTCAGTTAAAAGGGTGAGGTTCAACCCCTTTTTAGATTCCCATATTATCTCATGTGACCCAGGTCCTTAAGTTCATGTGACCACCTCTTCAATAAATTGCTTCATTCTGAGTAGTAAACTGGAGAAAGCAGACTCAGGAATGAACTCGTCCTATGAGTATTTGCATTGAGGTTCATTCCTAAAATGACCCCACTTTCAATCACTATTGACTTTGGTTTGATTTTTTTTTCACACTCACTCTTTAGTAGAAGTGGAACCGAACTCGAGTTCAAACTGGGAACTGTTGATTGGTTTCGGGTTTGGTTTCTGATTCGATCCCGATTCCAGCCTTGTTCTGGTCCTGATCCTTGTTTGTTTTAAAATGGAACTTGGACTATTCCTTATTCTTCTATGACTTCAATTCTGATGAATATGAAATTTGACTAAGTATGAAATTTGTCTTGAGGAAGTAGACGATGGTATTGGATGATGTATTATTTTTTTAATGCTTTTTTGTTTATCTAATACAAGGTTTTATTGTAAAAGTAAGAGATGTTAGGAGCATCAAAAGAGGCTTCTCAAAGAAGCCAACCTACAAAAATTTCAAGGCAATGAGCTAGACCTAAGAAAATCAAGGTGGAACATCTCCCATATACTTTGAGGTATAAGCATTAAATTCCTACCATCACTGCTAGCAAGGTGGACTTAGATTGGGCCGATATTACAAATACAAACATGGGTGCCTTCACTTATGAAGAATTGTATGAAGAGACATTTAGTGAAGATGTCACAAGAAGGACTCAAAGAATTCTTCAATCTAGTTTGGCACATGTTTCCCTCTTTCCCTTATCTGTCCAATGCCCAGAATTGATACTCACTACAACTGGAGCCTACAATCCTGCCACTAGACAATGTGTCGATCTATAGGGAAACATTATCGTTGATCTTACACCACAAATGATAAGATTTATGTTCAATGCACCTACTCCATAGAACCCCAGGTGGCTCAATGAGGTTGAAGCCCTGCAACTCTATAGCAAACAGAAGGAGACTAGCAGGAATCACATAAACAAGCATTGGATGAGGGTCGAAAAGAAGTCCCTAGCCAAGCTTCTTGACCAGCCTAAAAGGGAAGATTTCTACAAAGAGATTGGAGATATAATAATAATGATCTCCAGCGTGTTTGGGAAGAGAGATGCCTCCCAGTTCAAAGAGTGGATCTTTCCTTTCATTCAAACCATCCTAGATGGTAGGAAACAATTTGACTGGCCTATGATTGTGTCAAAATGCATACATAACCAAATGCTCAGAGTGAGAGAAACCAAGAGTTTCTTTATGACCTCTTATGTGATTTATGCAATAGCCAGAAGAGGCATCTTTCCTGGATTAAATGTATTGGGAATATTTGGAGAAGCACAAGGACAAAAAAAGGTATGAGATCATTATGATCAACTCACCTTACAGACTTCTGAGTCACACTATAGAATGGTTAATGATGCAATTCTATATGTAATCATTAACCGGCTCACAGTAGATGAAGGCTACAAATTGAGCAGGGATGTTATGGCCTTTATTGCAGAGTGGAAACATTGATATATCCAATATCCTAGATTTACTTACTTCAGGCTGGTTGGTTTTGATGGCCACCCTCATCTTCTCCCTACGTGCTGCAACAATAGGATTGTATTGATGGAGTTCATTTATCAAGCTATAGCATTCAACCTCAAATTTTCCAATAAACATGAGACTGGCTGCCATAAATCCACCATGAAGTTGGGTGAATATAGTTGTGCACACAATGTGGTAGCTAAGGTAATCTATGATGAATTAATTCATTTAAGGTTTGGTTTGTACACCTCCAAGAAACATTTTGATGCCAAACACAAGATTCAGACCTTATTGCCTATTTTTTTTATAAACACTTTAATCCGCTGGAGGACTTTTGGATGGATCTGCAAGATGAAGATGATCTAAGAAGGAAAAACTATGAAAGATTTCCTATCCCACTCATGGTTGAATATGGGATAAAGGAGGACATCCCTGAGACATTTTTAGATGATGGGGTGACTTTGGATCCCTAATATGATACTGAAAAAGTAGGTACCAAGGACCTTGATCCAATGGATTAGAAAGTAGAAGAGTCTATTGACATAAAATAGATTGCAAGGCCAGTATTCGATAGGAGCATCCAATGGGTTGTCATGAGAATCAAGGAGCCAGAGGCTCAAACCTCCAAGAAGAGAAAGGCTACAAGCACTACTCAAGGAAATAAGAGAACAGAAAGAAGAATGGCTCCTAAGGAGCCCTTAGAGTTTTTCCCTATTTCTGGGGAAGAGATTGGACCTGCTTAGGATCTTCCTAAAGCACATGGAGAAGAGATTGCAATAGAATGTGGTGCCTCAACATCTATTGCAGGAGAAGCATTAACTCAGCCTCTTATCACAGAGCAACCAAGTGGAGAAATTCCAATGGGAACCCTTCACAAAGAAGTTGAATCCTTAAAGGAGAAGGAGCCTAAAATAGAGATTTAGGACATTGACACAGATTCTAAGGCTACTCCATCTGACAAGGAGGCTCATGTGGTTGCTTCTCTTAATGTAATTGAGGATGCAGGGACTAAACATGTTTTGATAGAGGAAGATCAATGGAAGATTTTTGAGGATGCTAAGAGAGAAGAAAATGCCAAGACACAAGCTGAGGCACTAGCTAAACAAAAGGATATTGATGCTAAAGTAGAATCTGATGCATTGATTAAACAACATGAATTGGAAGCTCAATCCAAGCTTGATGAATTGGCTAAGAAACAAAAACAAAGAGAGAAAGAGCTAAAAACTAAGGAGGAGAGAGATAAGTTGGAAATGTTACAAAAGATCCATGATCTTGAGGAGGAAAAGGCTAGGCATAGGATAGAAAGAGAAGCCCTTGAGGATAAATTCAAAGCTATTGAGGAATACCATAGAAATAAAGAAGAGCAAGAATGCCTAGAGAGAGCAAAGGATGCTAAAGAACTTGATCCACATGAACACCAATCTAAAGAGGCATGGGACTTGGTCAAGGAACTTGAAAAACAAAGAGACCAAATGTATGAGGAGAAGAAATTAGAAGAGGGACGTCTGAAAAAGGAGATGGAAGCTAAAAGGTTGCAGGAGCAAAAAGATAGAGAAGAAGCTGAGAGACTTGCACAAGAAGAGGAACAAAGAGAACATCAGAATGTGCAAGAGGTGATTCTCAACCTAGGAACACTATATTGCAACCTTTATCTTCTACCACTGCTACCTCTTCTTCAACACAAGTGGTCACTACTCATATTGCTCGAACTTGGCTAAAGCTTGATCTTGAGAAAAGGGAGATAGTTCAACCTCAGCCTCTCAATTGGGATAAGATGATGAAAGAGATAGAGAAGGAAGGAACCAAAAATAAGGCTATAGTTCTTCATTCCACCAGGCTCACAGATTTAGAGGAGGTTGTTGTTGAATGTGCAATTCCAGTGGTGGATAAGGACAAAGAAGACATGCAAATAACTAATTACCAATTGGGCACTAAAAATTTGGGGAGACCTACAAGGAGCCAATAGATGAATCTCATTGGTATTGTAGCTTCCTCCACCAAATCTAGGATGATCAAAGATAAGAAGAAAAAGGATGAACTTAACACTCAATTGGATCAGTTGCATAAATTCCTAAGAGATGTCTCCACTATGGTGTCTCAACAAGATACTACTCTAGAAACCCCAATCCTGTTAAGCAAGAAGGAAGTTGATGACTTAGTGTAGATGAGGAGTACGGTGGGGAAGCTTGATCGATGGATTGATAAGCTCGATCAAGAGGTCAATGAAGAGTTGGATGATAGTTTCAAAGTTCATGAAGGTGCACTTGAGTTCGTAGAGGAAATGAATCAACATGTTGAAGTCTTGGAGAAGCAATATAAGGAGTACAAAGAACATGTTAAGAAGCTAAAGGATATCAGCAAGGTTCCTAAGTCCACTCTCCTGGAGAAGTCAATTCTTGAAGAGAATAATGTTGATTTCATTGACAAGACCTTGAAGATAATCTGGTTTAGATCCAAGTTCATTTATGAGCATAAGAATGAAGCTCAAGAAGCCAACAAAGACTTGAATGAACAAATTGATGAATTAGAGGAAGTGGTTGCTATTCTTGTCAATCTAGACATCCCAGTAAAAGAAGGTCTTCCTCTAGATAAATTGAAGGAGAAGTGCAATAGCAGATTTGAGGAAGTAATGCAAAAAGAAGATGATGGAGAAGACTTGTTGGACAGGCTCATGGACATCAAGGAAGAGGTAAAAGTTGCTAGGAGGGAATTAATAAAATTGAAATATATGCAGGAATTTTCCTCAGTAGAGTTAAAAAGAATAAATTTTGAGGAAAATTGGTTAGATGGGACTGATATGGACATCCTTCAACAAATATTTTCCAGTTATGATGAGTATCTCCTTGATCAGGCAACGTAGGAGTGAGCTAGAATTAGAACCTTCTCTCTTGATATACCACATCCTCTTCTCTAATATTTTGTAGGGTTTTGACATAAGTTGGACTCAAGTTCTCATCCACCAATTCTACTTTCCTCCTTGGGTGTCATATTTTGTACAAAAAAGAAATCAACCTTGGAAATGAAGATCAACCATTCTAGTTCTTTCATGCAGTTCTAGTTCCTTAATTTGTGGATCTAAGTTTTTGATTGAGAGAAACTTATACATGGCTCACCTATATGTACTTTTAGGCTTCATTTTTTAAAGTTTGGCTTATTGGAGAAAGATTTAGCCACCTAATATGATAGCAGATAGGAATCATAGTCTTAGGATTTCATATTTTTTTAGCAGGATACTTTGATATAGTTTATAGTTTTATATAGTTTATATGTTATTGTTAATTTTGGACCTCTTTGATAAGTTTAATGAATCATAATCAATCAGTATGCTAGTGAGTTGTTGTGCCTAAATTTTTTCTATTTGATGTAAATCAATAGGGGAAACCAGATTTTAAGATTATTTTATTAAATTATCTATGAATGGAATTGCTTTTATGTCTATTTAATTTGGTTTTAGCAATGAGTGAGTGATCTGTTTCAAATCTTGAAGTAATTTTTTAGTGAATGGTTGTGATGGTTGAATTATCACTATGAATGTATGCAGTGGTGTAGATTATTCTATGAATTGCATCATGTCATGGTTTTGGTTCGATAAGGAAACACTCATTGTTAAGGTGTATGCCTAGAAATTAAAGAAGTTTTGTTCATATTTTACTATTCTGAAGCCTTGATCCATCTTTTTCTATTTATTTATACCCCCCCAACATAGGATAATCGATATGATGTAGTTTGTGTTCCTTATTACTAGCAAAGGCCCCTTGAATATTTTAGTTGCATTGGCCATTAAGTAACATCAACACAGTTGAGAACCAAATACTAGGACCTTGGGAGTTAGATTACTTTATGTTATCTTTCTTTTTTAGGAGAAATAGAATAGAGATATTATGTTTAATTTTGTTGTGTTTTTTAAACCATCAATAGATCTAGTGCTAGAAGGAGGGCCCGTGGAACAAATTGGCTTAAATTGGGTCATTCTCACCAGATAGGTATGAAAGAGTTCTTAGATCTTCTCATAATCTTGAACCATTTATTGAACTCCAAACCCCTGTAAGGTATAGGTCCCAGGCTTGTAGATTCTTGATTCCACCATTGTCACCACCGTTTACTCCACCTAGGTTTCCACCAAATCCACCCACACCACCTCACCAACCAAACTCACTCATTCCACAACTAGCTCAACCAGTCCAACCATCACCCATGGATTTCTTTATGAATAACCCATCTCCACTAGGGATTATCCCTAGGGGTATACATGATCTACCCAAGAATCCAAAGAGATTCTATCCTAAATACATACATGGAGAATAAAGGAGTGTTGTTTAGAGCACATACATGCATTTAAGGATTCCTATACTCGTGCTCAAGTAGCCTATTATGATTTTGTTTGAAGGTTATTCCCCTACTCTTTGGGTGACATGGTATACAACTGGTATTTAAATCTACCCTAGGGGTCTATTATGAGTTGGACAGACTTGGAAAATGCCTTTATTAATCAGTTTTGGGTCTATGTAGATCCTGCTAGTTTGTATCACCAATTTGCTACCATAAGAAAAGAACCCCATGAACCATTGCCACTATTCAACATGAGATTCCAAAGAATGTATCGAAGGCTATAGGATCCTTACTTGGTTACTGAGAATATTTCCATTTTGGCATATTTAAGAGCCGTAGATCCTTTGATTGGCTTATTTTTGCAGAGGACATATACTACCATTGAGATTAATTCTCTATCTAAAGTTTATTACCTAGCCATCAAATTGCAACAACATATAAGCTTACAATCGAGAGTTTAGGATGAGTTCTTCCTCCCATAGGTTATCAAATTCCTAATCCAACTCCTCTGTTCAATACGGTCCTAGGGATGTCTTATTCCCAATATGCACCCATGTATGAGTTACAAACCTCACCTCCCCTACCATTATTCACTAATAATGCTCAGGACTCCTCCCAGCAATCACAAAATTACCATAATGAAGCTAGAGGATCAAATCTTGTTAATAATCCATCTGTTGTGAAAACTGCAAAAAGTGACCAAACTGTTCAATTGACTAATGAGATGGAAACTCTCAAGAAGAATCTATCTCAGATGTCTAATGATATGGCTCAACTTAGACACAACCCCCCTTAGAACCAAAACTAGAATTACCATAATCAAGGAGGGTATTCTAATCAAGGTGGTTACTCCAACCAAAATTATAACACCAATCAGAATCAAAGGAACTCCCAAAGCTAGAATTCCCCTAACCAAAATTACCAAAATAAGAATAGGGGATACAACCAAAGGTCTAACAACAATAGACAATGGAACATTGGGCCAAATAATGGGGGAGTCTCCCATAATTATTAGGTGGGTGATGAAAATCCACACATTGTGAATGTGGCAAATCTTAATTTTATGGTGAATTGGTGTAGGTTGCATGACACTACAACTCATTCTAAGATAAATTTCCCAGAGATGGAGAAGATGGTCAAGATAGCACAGGTTGATGCTCCATTACAAGGTGATCCCAACAAGTCTAGTAGATCCACAAATATTTCCATGGCTTATGACATCTTTGATGAAGAACTTCCATTCCCTAGCCAAGAAGAAAATGAAATAGTGGAAGACCTATACAATGCCCAGGCCTTCCAAACCAAGGGAGGTCATTTCTTAATAAATCAGAATAAGGGCCCATTTACTACATCTTCCCCTCCTAACAACATGGTCCCACCAAATCAGAACATAGATAACAACCCACCACCACCAAAGGGCCCATCTAAATCTCAAAATAAAGGTAACCCACCTTCTTTTCCTAAGTATCAGGTAAAGAATGATTTGGAGTTTAATTTCATTGCAAAGATGCAAAAGTAAAAGACTTCATTTTCATTCTTTGACATTATGAAGTGGTGCCCTGCCCAACGAGAGATTGTGATGAGGGGACTGGAGGAAGTGGATTAGTCAAAAGGAAAAGGTAAGGAGACTCCAACAAACAAGATGAATGCATCCCTTTACAAAGGTAAGATGGGCACCCCACCTTTCCTTTTAAGTTTAAGAATTTTTGGAAAGAATCTACACAATTGTCTATTGGATTCCGGTGCATTGGGTAATGTCATGCCCTTCTCAATTTGTAGGAAGTTAGGTTTGAGTCTGCTTCAAACTAACAAAAAGGTCATTTCCTTGGATAAAAATAAAGTCAATGTGGTAGGAGAACTAAAAAATATTCATGTACAGGTTGGATCTGACCCAAGGATCCAAACTTACATGGATATCCAAGTGGTTGATATCCCAGAAACATATGGTGTGCTTCTAAGCAGAGACCTAATGAAATATATTGGGGGATATCTTTCCTTGGACTTCTCATAGATGTGGTTTCCCTAGAAATGGATAGCAACACATATCCAAATTGAGAGTGATCCTAGGCTCAAACATATGATTACTACATATGATTCTCCCCAAAAAAGTAGCTTACTTCAAAACTAAGATAGGAGTTTGCAATACGAAGGAGATCATGACCTTCTCAATGCTCAATCTAGATGACAAACAACCTCTAGAATAGATTGGCCCAATGACCACAGTCAACCAACAAGTTCTAATAAAAAAATTGCAACAAGATAGGCTAGTATTGGGAGAAGAGGCTGATTTGTGGAGTTTATTGCTTCCTAATTGGTGTAGGATTCATTATCAGAATCATTCCAAGTTGACATGTCAACCTTGTGTAGATATCTTAAACCATGTTTTTCAGGTTGAGAAACTTGTAAATGCCAACCCCAAGCACTCACCAATAAATTTTCATTTGAAGCTAAGGATGCTACCATCCTTACGAGAACCAATCTCACTTAAGAGGAAGGTCCTTCCCAACTTGAGCAGACTTAGGTTCTATGCTCTGAATTCCAGAGAGAGATTGAGGAATCTCAGTCTTTTTCCGTTACACCATCCTTGGATACCCTTCCAATGCCTAAGGCATTGATGAAAAATATATTGAATTATGATCTGATCCAAGAAAAGGTTCAGGAAGTAGTTCCTAAATAGGTTTTGGATATAGGAAAATCTTCTCACAAACCTAGTCCGTTGCTACCTTTAAATCTTCATGACCAACATGAGTTTGAGCCGCCACACACTTCAAGTAAGCCATCACCTATGATCCCAAAGAAGAAAGAAATCCCAGCTCTGGACCAACTATGGAGTCTTAAATTTGATGGCTCTAAGTCCAAATTAGGAAGTGGAGCAGGAATTGAATTAATCAACCAGAAAGAGAAGACGTACTTTGCATATTACAGGTTGTAGTTTGGCTACACAAACAATGTGGCGAAATATGAAGCACCTACTCAAGACTGATGTTTTCTCATCAAAAGAAGGTCACATATCTCATGGTCATGGGATATTTTGAAGTGATTGTTAAGCAAGTCCATAGCCAATATACTTGTCACAACAAAAGATTGGTTGCATACAGAAATAGAGTTCGAAATTTGATTGAGGATTTTGATGCTTTTGGAATCACTTTGATTCCAAGGGAAGACAATCATATTTCAGATGCCCTTGCCATCATTGCTAGCACTTTGGAGCCTATGTAGGACTCCAAGTTGAAAATATTTTTAGTTGAACTAGTCTCGATCCCAGTTGTCCTGGATAATGTCCAAAATATTTAGGTCTTCAATGATGACCAACATATACTTTCCTTCTTGGCAAGTTCAAATGTCTTCGAAGGAAAAATAATTGATGAATCTGAAAGAGACTGGAGAGATTGGGACCTTGAGAGTTGTAACACATAAGGGATACTGAATTTGAAGAGCAACAACATTCCCAAGGGGATGGTAGCTTTGTAAAGAATATTTGAATCTGATCCTCAAGCTCATGAAAGGGTGCCAACAGAAAGTGATGGAGGGAAGTATGAATCTATCAATTTGGTTGATTCAGGTCCAGAAAGGAATGTCTATATAGGTAAAACCTACCCTGAGGAAATCAGAGATAAAATAATTAAGGTGTTGAAAGAGGAAATTGTTGGAAGACTGAAATCATTGAGAGGGGGGGTGAATCAATGATTTATGAAATCCACAATATTTTTTTTAAAGAGCACTTGGATGTGTTTTCACTTTTAAACCAAGAAAAAAAATGACAGTTTGTGAAGCAGACTTGAGTTGTGTATCAACTAAGCATATGAATAATACATTGGTATGGATAGACTTAAATGAAATATTTGTTTTTTCACCTGAATGAAAGTTCATAACATTAACAAGACCACTTTCGTATAAACATTTGTAGAAATGATAAGATAATCTTTCAACTATGAACTGATAAGGAAAAACATCACAATCTAGAAAAATTATCATAACAAAGCAATGACACTATAAGACCATGAATTTGATGAGTGGAAAACCCTCTTGGGGTAGAGAAACCACTCCAAAATGACGCCTTATTAGCTTAAATAAAACCACTATTTACAATGCCTTACAGGTAGAATTTAGAGCACCCACTCTAGGAGCACCAACCCCTTACAAATTTAGGAACACCCATTCCAAGGAGCACCAAACCCTTCTACAAAAAAGTTAGAATAATAAAATATCAAAGGGTTTCTCTATTTCAATTCAACTCACATAAACCTTCCATACTAATACATCAAATATCCTAAATATTCAATCTAGAATCTCTAAAATACAAGACACATCAGTCATATACTCTACAACATATTTGCAATATTTTAATTCTAGAATTTTGTCCATTAATCCTTTAAAAATACCCACACCAAAACAATGATCAACCACACTATTTATATACTATCATGAATCTTCATCAAAAACTGATTGCAATAACTGTTTTACTTCAAGATACCTGAATACATTAACCCTTTACCTGTTTGCTAAAAAAATAGTCAAGTGTTTCGAAGTAAAATAATGTCATTAACCTTTGAAACTGAAATCTTATTATCTTAACAAAAATGTCTTAAAGCCAAATGTCTCAAAGCCCGTAAAACAATTTTACTTTAATACCTGTTATGGAGGAAGATAAACAAACAAATACCAGAAGAACCAATTCATAACTACCCAACTGAAGACCTCCATCTACAAGATTTTTTGCTTCTCTTTCCAACTTCAACAATTGACACTCATTCTCTTAATCAGAATACAAACAAGTTACATATTCTGCAGAAAAACAAAATGTCCATGGTGGCTAGGGTTCCACTTAAAGTCTTTGTCCCTAGTTTTTCCTTCCTTTCAAGTCTTTCAAAGACTTTACACAAAACATAATCATTTGAAATCCACAACCTTTCCAATCAATACTACCAAATAATAATTCTGCTAAAAGCGCTGGCACAATAATAATAGCTAAGTCAAATATAGCTACCAACTGCAATGAGCAAAGTTCAATATCACATGTTTAATGTGATCAAAACTAAGCACTGAAACAAAAATTCCTTTACCAAAGCTCTTTAAAAGGAACTTTAAACTTTAATATGCCTGACTACCTCGATTTGCCTCATGTTTTAGTATGCCCGACAAGGGATCATTTTTCTTTGCTTAATAAAACTCCCATGTCTCTTAAGTTCCCGACACCATTTATGGTGCAAATGGTAGATATTTCAATATCCTTAACATAGGCCATATCAACTATGAGATCCTTAAAAAAATATAAACCAATGAAATACAAGTTGTCCAAAGTCACATGACTTTCTATGCTTTATGACACCATGAATAAATGTCTTGAAGACCCCTTTAGCAAAATAATCAATGAAGAGAATATATACAAGTGACTTGAACTTGTAATCTACATTTTCTTGTAAACTTGTATATTTTGTGCAAACAAAAGAAGTGCCACTCATATCACATTTGAAATGTCAACCCAAGTGAAAACAAAATGCACGAATGTATCAACAAGTGTATACCTCAAAATGATTCTGCTAGTATATGTATGCATGCCTTGAAAATGAATCTGCCAGTATATGTATGCATGCCCTAAAATAATGAACATATGTCAAACATCAGTACCAACATGTAAAAACTGAAACTTGAAATTGCATGCCATGAACCATGTGAATCACCATATGAACCAACTGTAATCATAATGTATCAAAACAAGCTAAGAATGTATCAGCTAAGAATGCATCCTTTCAACATCCACCAAGCATATCATCACATTTATATCACACTGCATATCATAACACCAATCAATGCAACTACATATCAGCCAATCTAAGAATGCAAAGAATAGAACTAGTGATGTCATGAACCCCATAAAACAATTTTGGTATCAAGGAAAAACTAGCACATAAAAAACTAAAAGCCAACAAACTCCCCCTTTGTCCTTGATGGAAAAACACATATCATCTCTGCCCGTTTTTTCCTCAATGACAAAGACTGAAAGAAGAGAATGTGAGATGCCAATAAACAACTTAAAAGCCAACCAACTATCCAATCAAAACTAGCTGCAAGTAGAACAATAGAGCAGCAAATGAAAAATATATAAGAGAGCTGGAAATGAGAACATATAGAAACAAGCTCCCCCTACAAAGAATCTCCATACAAAGATATAGAAAAACTAGTATCATTACTCCTCTCTTAGGACCACATTGATTGTTCTATTTAACATTGAACTGCAATTCATCACTCCTTTTCTCAAACAACACTGTCATTACACATTGTCACAAAGAAAGAAAACTAGGAAGATAGAAGCACTAGCAAATAATCCAAATGGTCACACTAGAAATTCATCACCCCATTTGCAAACTTTATTGCAGATGTGCAAGTTCTCTAATATGATCAATGACACACAGTAACAAATCACACTCATGAAGATTAAAAAACTAAAGTACCACCAAGAGAGATCTTTACCACCAAAAATACCACTAGAGTACCTCTGCACACCAATAACAAACAGTAACAAATCATTTTCCACTGCATACCAGTGATCTAGAAATCCAATGTCTAATTTCCCTTTAACTCTAAATCTCTGATCTTCACTATCTTGCTACCACTATGGCACATAATCTATTGGTGCTTTTAGAGTTTTATGCAAGAGAAATTTGCCATCCATGAGCAATATCAAACAATCTTAACAATATGCAGGTCACACTTTGCCAATAGACTATTCTCAGGCATCATAACTCTGTGACACTGACATATGTCCAAAACATACTCAACAAGTGCAAAGAAAATATCAGATACCATATACTATGCATTGATTCCAAAGCCATAAACACACTTGATTTGTAGCAATATCAAAGCTCCTACAAATTTAACACATCCTCTCAATTACTATTTTCTTACATTCTATGCTTGCAAGATCAATAATTCCAAAAGAATGAAGAATACCATCACCAAACTGCCACCAAAACCATTGTTTGACTATAACACAAAAATTAGAGATACTCTGCCCATTTAGAAGACAAGGTTCCATAGTCTAGTTCTCCCTAAAAAGAGAATGAAATTACCACTATCATAAGAACTCACATTATTGCAATTAATCACATTGTTATTAAGATTGTAATCATTTTAACCATATATATAGCAGACCAAGGAAGATTCAACTCTATTAAGGATGTCAAGATTGCTACAATTTCATAAGCATTGTTGAACAACTCACAAATCAGGAACACTTCCACTCTTCCAAAGGTAATTGTCAACCACTGATCCACTATGATTGAACATTGACAAATATGCCCAAAAGAAATATTGTCCTCATTTACTAACAGCAAACAAAAAAGGTTCATTGTTGTCAACAAATACCATCAATTCACAATGTTCCATAAAGAGTAGATTGTAATCAAGAAAGCTTAGCAAACCACTGTCACTTATGAGCCTTGAACTTATCAAGACAACTAGAGCATACCAAGTCTTGTTCACTTAAATTGCATTGTTCCTTTGAAATCATCAACAACTATCAAAGTTCAAGATGCATACAACTGTCACTGACTCACTGTTATCAAACCAAACATGTCATTGTATTAAGAAAAGTATGAGCATCACATCATTTTCAAATACACTGTCATAGATGAATAGGAAACTGTACATGACTCCATCACATCTATCTACCCAACACTTAGTGATTATCCATATGGCTAATGACTATCCCTTTGTTTGGTAAGACTGCCAAAAAACTATCATGACATTTTATCATCATGATACTAGTCAGAAAGTTCTCTTTTTCATGAATAAGGATCAAAAAGATGGCATTCAACCTTACTCCTGGCATATGAAAGCCATAGATCATTTTAGCTCAACCACCACAAGTGTATACAAAATGTGAAAAGGAGGATACAACCTAATCATGCAACCTGTTGATCAATCTTGGAATATGTGTTCCTTAAGCATAATGAACATTACAAACAATAAATTCCACCTTTAAAAAATTCGTGTACCCAATCAGTCAAGTATTAAATCATGCTGACAAGCACTCATCAACAAACCTATTGAACCTCATAGAGGGTAAGAAATATTATCACTAGATTGATTATTCTTTCTTCTCCAAACCATGTGTGATCCTTTCTTTTTGTCTTGATCCCTAAGTAGTCTTTCAACACTGCTTCTACAAAAGTGTGCTATATTCCCAAGATGATTACATTTAAAACATCTTATATTCTTATCTACACTTTTCTTAACATACTTTGTAGACCTTCTACAATGTGTAGCTTTATGACCAAAAATTATGACAATTGAAACACATTTGATTCCTTGAAATAAAAGAATTGCTTCTTGAAAATCCAAACCACTTTTTATAACAAACATGCAAGATGCAGCCTTATGACCATAAGTGTTACAAATATAACAATAATCTTGAAAATGAGTATAATTGTACCTCATTGACTGATATTTCCTGGAAGGTAGAGGTCTTGAGAATCTATTTGTTCCTTTTCTTCCAATATCAACAAATTTATCTTATGGTTTCTTCTTGTCTTCCTCGAGAGCATCAGAATGATAACTCAAGTATACTTTCTTTCTTGGAGTTTGTCTAACTTTAAAATTCTATATTTTTCCATCTGCAAATACAAAGATTGTCTCATGTTTTGAATCCTTTTCATTTGAATAATTTTTTCCTTATCTCATATCCTAAACCATTAGGATCTTTATGTTTCTTTTTCTTTCCTAGAATCTCATTCAACTTGTTCGTACTTTGATCAAAATTCTAATTTTTCTATAACTGAATCTTTACACTTTCAAAATCTTTCCTTAGAACAAATTTTTTACTTTCTAACTTTTGGAACTCAACTGCTCTGGCTTCTAAATTGGACCTAGTCACTTAGGCTATTCTCTTACTTTCTTCATTTTCAACTCTCAAACAAATAACCAACTCATTTTATTTTTCAATTTTTTCTTTTAAAGAGATAATTTCAGTTTCTAAATTTTTGCAATCTTCTTTCTTTTTCTCTAACTCAAATCTTACTTCCTTGTTCACCTTTCTAAGACTCTTAATCTCATCAAGTTCAAAAATAAGTTCTGCCTCAAGATCAATTTCTCCTTCAATATCTGAATCATTCATGTCCACCACAAATTCATCAAGTTCTATATTAGACATATTTTCCTCTACAAGATTTTCCTTATTAACACTTATAGAGTCAACTGGCAAAGACTTTGCTTGAGACAATATTTCACTAGACTTGACACTAGTGGTTTTCTTTTGAATTTTGTTTCTTTTTCACTTACCCATAGCACTTCACTTACCAGAAATCCCTTAATTTGGTTAGGATTATGCAAGGGTCTAGTTCTTTACACCAATATCAATCAAAATCAGATATGTTTCCATAAAACACATAGACTATACCATCAGATAGAAATACCTTCTTGAACTTGTGACATATTTGACAAAATTCCAAGACCATCATCAATCCTAGGTTGATTAGACCTATATGAGGACCCTATGCTTTGATACCAATTGTTGGAAGATTGAAATCACTGAGAGGGGGGATGAATCAATGATTTATGAAATGCACAATATTTTTTTTAAAGAGCAAGGATTTGTGTTCACTTTTAAACCAGGAAAACAAATGATAGTTTGAGAAGTAGACTTGACTTGTGTATCAACTAAGCATATGAATAATACATTGGTATGGATAGACTTAAATGAACTATTTGTGCTTTCACTTGAATGAAAGTTCATAACATTAATAGGACAACTTCAGTATAAACATTTGTAGAAATGATAAGACAATCATTCAACTATGAAATGATAAGGACAAACATCACAATTTAGCAAAATTATCATAACAAAGAAATGACACTATAAGACCATGAATTTGATGAGTGGAAAACCCTCTTGGGGTAGAAAAACCACTCCAAAATGATGCCTTACTGGCTTAAATAAAACCACTATTTACAATGCCTTATAGGTAGAATTTAGAGCACCTACTCTAGGAGTACCAACCCCTTACAAATTTAGGAACACCCATTCCAAGGAGCACCAACCCCTTCTACAAAAAAAATAGAATAATAAAATATCAGAGGGTTTCTCTGTTTCAATTCAACTCACATAAACCTTCCATACTAATACATCAAATATCCTAAAGATTCATTCTAGAATCTCTAAAATACAAGAAATATCAGTCATATACTCTATATCATATTTGTAAGATTTTCATTCCAGAATTTTGTGCATTAATCCTTCAAAAATACCCACACCAAAATAGTGATCAACCACATTGTTTATATACTATCATGAATCTTCATCGAAAACTAATTGCAATAACTATTTTGCTTCAAGATACCTAAATTCATTAACTTACCTGTTTGCTAAAAAACTAGTCAAGTGTTTCGAAGTAAAACAATGTCATTAACCTCTCAAACTAAAATCTTATTGTCTTAACAAAAATGTCTTAAAGCTCATAAAACAATTTTACTATAATACCTATTTATGGAGGAAGATAAACAAACAAATACTAGAAGAACCGATTCACAACTACCCAGTTAAAGACCTCCATCTATAAGCTTTGTCACTTCTCTTTCCAATTTCCATAGTCAACAATCATCCAACTTCCACATTCAACACTCATTCTCTTAATTAGAATACAAACAAGTTACATATTTTGCAGACAAACAAAATGTCCATGGCAGCTATGGTTCCACTCAAAGTCTTTTTCCCTATTTTTTCCTTCCTTTCAAGTCTTTCAAAGACTTTACACAAAACATAATCATTTGAAATCTACAACCTTTCCAATCAATACTGCCAAATAATAATTATGCTAAAATTGTCGACACAATAATAATTAAGTCAAATATAGCTACCAACTGCAATGAGAAAAGTTCAATATTGCATGTTTAATGTTATCAAAACTAAGTACCGAAACAAAAATTCCTTTACCAAAGCTTTTTAAAAGGAACTTTAAACTTTAATATTCCTGACTACCTTGGTTTACCTCATGTTTTAGTATGCCCAACAAGGGCTCATTTTGCTTTGCTTAATGAAATTCCCATGTCTCTTAAGTGCCCTACACCACTTATGGTGAAAATGGTAGATATTTCAATATCCTTAACATAGGCCATATCTACTATGAGATCCTTAAAATAATATAAACCAACATAATACAATGAAATACAATCTATCCAAAGTCATATGACTTTCTATGCTTTATGACACCATGAATAAATGTCTTGAAGACCTCTTTAGCAAAATAATCAATGAAGAGAATATATACAAGTGACTTAAACTTGTAATTTGCATTTTCTTGTAAGCTTGTATGTTTGGTGCAAACAAAAGAAGTGCCACTCATATCACATTTGAATTGTCAACCCAAGTGAAAAAAAAATGCACGAATGTATAAACAAGTGTATACCTCAAAATGAATCTGCTAGTATATGTATGCATTCCCTGAAAATTAATCTTCCAGTATATGTATGCATGCCCTAAAATAATGAACATATGTCAAACATCAGTACTAACATGTAAAAACTAAAAATTGAAAGTGAATGCCATGAACCATGTGAATTTCCATATGAACCAACAGTAATCATAATGTATCAAAACAAGCTAAGAATGTATCAGCTGAGAATGCATCCTGTCAACATCCACCAATCATATCATCACATTCATATCACACTGCATATCATAACACCAACCAATGCAACTACATATCAGCCAATCTAAGAATGCAAAGAATAGAACTAGTGATTTCATGAACCCCATAAAATAGTTTTGGCATCAAGGAAAAACTAACACATAAACAACTGAAAGCCAATAAACATTGCAGCAATTGGTTGGATTTGTGAAGATTTAAAGACCTTTGACACTTCGGTGATCATGTATACCATACCTCTGAAGCCAGAAGAAAAGTCCTTTCGTCAAAAGTAGTGCACAGTGAATGCTTTGATTGAGCCATTAATTCAGAAGGAAGTGCAAAAGCTATTTTCTACAAGAATAATCTTCCCAGTATGACATTCCACTTGGGTTGAAAACTTGGTTCCTTTGCATAAGAAAAATGGTGAGATCAGATTGTGTGTTGATTTCAGGACCCTAAATAAGGCCTCTGAGAAGGATAACTATCCACTTCCTTCTCTTGATGAGGTATTACAAACTGTCAATGGATCCTAGATGATGTCATTCTTGAATGGCTATTTTGGGTATAATCAAGTGCTTGTTAATCATGAGGATTGAATGAAAACCACCTCCACTACCAAGTGGGAGACATTTTCCTATAAGAGGATGTCGTTCAGACTTATCAATGTTGGAGCTACCTTCCAGTGTGCAATGGACGTAGCATTCAAGTATTTAATAGGTAAGTGTATCATTATCTATGTATATGACTTAACTATCTTCTCTAAGAATAGAAAGAACCATGCTGTAGATTTAGCAAAAGTCCTTAAGAGATGTATAAGTTATGGTGTGTCCCTGAATCCAAAAAAATATGTGTTTGGAGTTTCTAAAGGGAAAATTTTAGGCCATGTAATATTAGAAAAGGGGATGTCCATAGACCCTGACAAAGTTGAAGCCATCTTGAAACTTGCAATGTTAGGAAGCAAAAAGGAGATGAGATCCGTCTTCGGAAGGATTAATTTTGTGATAAAATTTAGAACAGGATTTGTAGAAATTTTCAAACCTCTTAACGAAATGATGAGAAAAGATGCAAAAATAGAATGGAGCAACGAGGATAAATATTATTTCTTGCAAATTAAACAGTCAATATCTAAAGCACCAATCTTGACCAGCCTAGATTATCTAAAGCCCTTCTATATTTATTCTTTTGCATCTGATCATTCCTGTGTGGTTGTTTTAACACAACGAAGAGGGGAGGGAGATGAAAGGCCTATGGCTTTCATGAGCTCCCCACTCAAAAATATAGAAGTTAGGTATCCACCCCTTGAAAACTAGGCCTTCACACTGGTGCGAGTAGTAAAAAATTTAGGCACTACATCCTTTACAGTCGGGTTGTCGCCATAGTTCTTGATATAGCTATGAAGTCTCTCCTTATGCAAAGTGAATTGGGGGAGAGAAGAGGAAAATCGATAGCTATTTTACAAGAATTTGATTTATAAATCCATCCAATGAAGCTCGTTTGAGGATAGGGCTTATCAAAGGCTATGGTAGATGTTGACAAGAGTATCACTTTCCAGTAGTACATAGTGCAATCTTTCACAAAGGATCCCTGGTATACTGATATGATCTTCTTCCTCCTCAATAACAGATACCCAAAGGGGATGAATGCTACTCAAAGGAGAGAATTGAGGATGAAGAGTGATCATTACATGCTCAAAGGAGAATCCCTATATAGAAGAAATTTTGAAGGAGTTTACCTGCGTTGTTTGGATCAGCAAGAAGCCAAACATGCTATTGCTAAATTTCATGGTAGACATGGCACAGGGCATGGATCTACAGATTCCTTGTCCCATCAAATTCTCAAATCAGGCTATTATTGGCCCCACGTATTATGAGATGCACACCAACATGTCAGGACATGTCACACCTGTCAGACCTCTACACCTAAGAAACGCAATCCTACAATGCCTTTACAACTGATCTACGAGGTAAGACGATTCACCCAATGGGCATTGGATTTTGTAGGGGTTATTAACACAAACTCTTCTGCAAGTCATAAGATCATCTTGATAGCAACTAACTACTACATGCGTTGGACCGAGGCTCAACCCTGCAAAAACAACACAACATATGTGGTCATTAGATTTCTCAATGAAAGCATCATAACCAGGTTTGGAGTACCATTCACCCTAGTATGTGACAATGGCCCTTCTTTCTCTTCTATTGAGTTCATTCAATGGGATTATGAACACAAAATTATTTTGAAGTATTCATCTAATTACTACCCTCAAGGAAATGGAGTAGCAAAGTCTATCAATAAGAACATGTTGGAAGTGATAAAAAAATTGCTAGAGAACAACCCTAGGTATTGGAATACCCAGCTGAGATTTTCCTTATGGGAAAATTGAACTCATATTAAAGCTGACCTAGGAAATTCCCCATTTAAGTTAGTCTACAACCAAGAGTTGGTCTTCCCAATACATTTGTAGATACCTATCCTTAGGTTTAGGTAGGAATTATATTCAAAGGATGATCGGATAGAGGTTAGACTAACTATTCTACTAAACATGGAAGAATAAAGAAATGTTGCTTTACAACAGTCCTCTAAGCATCAAGCGGTCGTCAAATGTTGGTTTGACAAGAGGGCCAAAATAAAGGCCTTTAGGATATCAGATCTTGTGTTGCTATGGGATAAAGCTAAGGAGAAAAAGGGGGACCACCAGAAGTTTCACAGACTTTGGTTGGGTCTGTATCAAATAGCTGAGTCCTAGGTGAGAATTCTTTTCACTTGAGCACCCTAACAGGAGAACTTGTTCCATTTCCCGTTAATGGTCAGTTTCTTAAGCACTACTTTGGCCTATAAGGTCTGATTTTCTAATTGATTGTATTGTATGTAATTAGTTATTCTTTTTTGTTTGTTTGTTTGTTTGTTCTTTTCCCTTTATTTATTTATTTTGTTTCTATTTTTGTCTAGGTTTTTGGGGACTTTCATTTTTCATCCATTTTTGTAATGAAGGGGTTGTTATTCAAAGTATGTTGTAGGCACTAGGAAGAGAAATTGATTTAGGTATTTTAAAGTATATCTGTTGAAAGATTTCATTCTCAACTTATGTCTTATGATAATTTTAACATTGGTTTGAAAAGTTATTAAGAATAAGGTATATTGTAAATAATCTCATGAACTATGATTGAAGTCTGTCACAAAATAGATAAAACATCCTCCTACATAAAGTGCCTATTCATCTTAGGGTAGTTGTATCTTTGATTTAAGTGAAAATTTTGATTCCCAAAACTTTCATAAGGTTCACTGTAGTTCTCAACCCACATTTTAGACCAATTATGTCTGAGTATTGAGAAAAGTTAATAAAGAATTCCCCAAATTGAATCTTATAAAAGAAAAGAGAAAAGAGAATCATTGAAAGAAAGTAGACTCAATATCAAAGGGGTGATTCAAGTATCTCTATCGGGGCTATGGATGCTTGTCTGGTAGTAGAGCAATGCTTTGAGAGAACTAGAGGTATCTCCATCAAGGATATTGACGCCTAACTAGCAGTAGAGCAATGCCCAAGATTTCATTGCATGACAGTTAAAGGAATCAACCTATGTAGCTTGGATATTAGGTGTAGTTGTTCAGGAGTGGAGAAATTTTTTATGAAGAAAGATGCACCATATATGCACACACTCAGATTCAAAGTAGTTCATGTTGATATACATCTGAGATTCTAGCTCAACCTTACTCAATATATCTGATCCTACTTAAGTTAGCATGATTCATAAACCAAAGTTTTTGGGTGACTGAATTCTTCAGTATCTTGAAAATGGGTAAACCATTTTCCCATCCAAGTCACCATTTGTTATGCCTTGCATAACCACCCCATTTTGTTTTCGAACAAAATGGGTCCCCCTTTTTTTTGTTTTTTTGTTGGTGTTTGGTTTGGGTCTTAGGAGTTGTTCATTTTCCTCCTAAGTCCTTGTTTCTTTTTGTTTGGCAGAAGCAAAGTCGGAATGGAAACTAGACTTACAACTTTTACAAAGTTCCAAGTCTGGATTCTTTCTAGGTTCTGGTCCCACCCTTCTTCCTTGTTCTTTTCGTTGTCTTTTCGTTGGTCTTGTGATCTTGGGTTTGTTTCTCCCTTGAGTCATTTATTGTTTTCCTTGTGTTTGTTTTCTTTTTCCTGAGTGGAAGTGGAAGCGGAATTGGAAGTGAACTTGGAAATTTAAAAATTTCTAGATTCGGATCTTGTCTCGATCTCGCCATGTTCACTTGCTTTGTGTTGTTATTTTCGTTATTATTTAGGTTGGGTCAGGTTTTCATTCTGGTACCACTTCCCATTGTTTCTTGTCCTTGTCTTGGTTTTGTTCCTTGGTCAGGATCGAAATTGGAATTGAAACTGAACTTGGAATTTTTCAAAAAGTCCATGGTCCAATTGTGGTCCCGATTCTGCCCTCATCTTCCTTTGTTGCATGTCCTTGTCATAGGACAGGAACTGGGTTCAGAGTTTTATAAGAGACTTGGTAAAGGTTTCTTGTTCTATTCCAAATCCAAGTCCACGTCTGCCCTACCTTTGATTTCCACAATGGTTGATTACTCGTTTACGTTGTCTACTCCACCCCCATCCGACCACATTTATTGCATTAATTACTGCCTTCTCACATGCGTGAAATGATTTTAAAACCTTAATCAAGGTTAACTGGCTCATTATCTTTTTTATCTAAGTTATTTTAGCAAACTAGAGCCAGGATAATTTTGAGAGGAGCATGATTTGATTGTGAAAGGTGTGTTGGTGAGAAGATTTATTCAGTTTCAACCTTTCCTTGCTAGTATTTTGAGGTAGGGTCTTTCCCCATTTGTGCTTTGTTATTTTGTTTTTGTGTTCTTGCTCATCATGTTCTGGCATGTTCATGAGGCCTTTTCCTATGAATCTTCACTTGTTCCCTTGTGTTTTTCTGGTTTTGTTTTGTCTTTTTTTGTTTTCCATTTTCTTTTTGTGTCTTTTTGTTTGTTTGTTTTCCATTATGTTGTCGCTTTTGTGGTAGGTTCGTTCTGTCATGCCCTAGTTTCTAACTAGGGTTCCATTTTATGGGGTCCTTTGTGCTATAAATGTTTGAAAATATATTTAGAGAGATTTTTGACCTTAATTCCATTTTGGTTCAGTGATTTCCATGTTAGGTTTTTGATGCCCTAATCTGCTAGAGGACTTTTGGATGGATCTACAAAATGAATATGATCTGAGAAGGAGAAACTATGAAATATTACCTATCCCACTCATGGTTGAATATGGGATAAAGGAGGAAATCCCTGAGACATTGTTAGATGATGGGGTGCATTTGGATCCCCAATATGATATTAAAAATGTAGGTACCAGAGACCTTCATCAAGTAAATTGGAATGCAGAAGAGTCCATTGACATAAAATAAATTGCAAGGCCGGTATTGGATAGGAGCATCCAATGGGTTTTCATGAGAATCAAGGAGCCAAAGGCTCATACCTCCAACAAGAGAAAGGCTATAGGCACTACTCAAGGCTATAAGAGAACAAAAAGAAGAATGGCTCCTAAGGAGCCCTTAGAGTTTTTCCCTAATTTTGGGGAAGAGATTGGACTTTCTTAGGATCTTCTTGAAGCACATGCAGAAGAGATTGTAACAAAACCTGGTCCCTCAACATCTGTTGCAAGAGGAGCATCCACTCAACCTCTTATCAGAGAGCAACCAAGTGGAGAAATGCATATGGGAACCCTTCACAAAGAAGTTGAATCCTTGAAGGAGAAGGAGCCTGAAATAGAGATTCATGACATTGACATAGATTCTGAGGCTACTCCATCTGACAAGGAGGCTCATGTGGTTTCTTCTCTTAGTGTAACTGAGGATGCAGGGACTAAACATGTTTTGACAGATGAAGATCAATGGAAGCTTTTTGAGGATGTTAAGAGAGAAGTAGATGTCAAGGCACAAGCTGAGGCACAAGCTGAATAGAAGGATATTGATGCTAAAGTAGAATCTGATGCATTGATGAAACAACATGAATTGGAAGCTCAAGCCAAGGCTGGTGAATTGGATAAGCAACAACAACAAAGAGAGCAAGAGCTCAAAACTAAGGAGGAGAGAGATAAGTTGGAAATGTTAGAAAAGATCCATGATCTTGAGGAGGAAAAGGCTAGACATAAGAGAGAAAGAGAAGCCCTTGAGGCTAAATTCAAATTTTTTGAGGAAGCCCATAGAAAGTGAACTGTGGGTTTTCAAGTCTATAGGCTTGTCTTGCTCTCTTAGGGTTTTTCACCTAAAAGGAGAGAGATAAACCTCAAAAAACTAGGGGGTTCATTCAAAATATGACATGTGGAGTGATGTAGTGCCTAAATTATCCTAACTAAATTCAATTGATGAATTGAAACTAAAATAAATGAATACAAAACTAGTTTTTATGCAATGCTGGAAAACACATTGTGATATGCAAACAACATGAAAATTAAAGAAATACTGCTAAACAGAATGTACTAGGTTAAATATGAGTCCACCTAGACTTGAACTAAAGTTGTTGAAGTGTTTGGAAGGTAGATTGAATTTACAAAAAATTCATTGAGGGACTCATTCGCCAAGGAGGGTGAATCAGTCCATTTTCAGGTGAAAAGTGTCAGACTTTGGTTTTTGTCTGTCGGGATCCTAGATCTGAAAAAATCTGGATTTTGATGTCAAGGTGGACTCATTCACAAAGGGTGGTGAATCAATCCAATCCTGAATTTTAGAAAGTACAATCAACAACTCTGCAACATTAGATCTTTCAAATCTTGAATGTGGTGTTGCTGAGGTCAAATCCTGTAGAAAATGGACAGAAAGCACTCAAAAGAGGATAAAAGATGATGTGATGTCTTGAAGAGCTCAATTGATTTGATTCCACTTTTCAACACCTTTTAGACCTATTAAATCTACAATATAACACATACAAAAAGGGGAAAAACATTGGAGGGTTAGAAAATAGGGGTTTTCCTTGGTCAAACCCCACTTTGGTACTTAAACCCAATGAAAATATATGAAAATGCAAGGGAAAGGATAAATGAATAACATAAAGTATTACAACTTACCTCAAAACCCTTGAAGATGTAATTTTGAATCAATGTCAATGGCTGCTCCAAGATGCTTCAATGATTGCTTAATGATCTATTGCAAAATACTTGACAAAATGCTATAATGAATGCTTGAATGCTTGATGGATGTGAAAATAACTTGTTAGATGCTTGGAGATATTCTTGTATGGATGTAAAATGAGCTGAAATTAGCTTATTTATACAATTAATGTGTCTTAGTACAGAGTATACATCATCACAGGCCGACATCAAGTGTAAAATTGAATAAATCCTAAAAGAAATTTGAAATTATTTTTATTTTTGTGTCAAGGTGGAATCATTTTCCACCCATGGCGAATGGGTCCCACCTTGAGGGTGTATCCAAGTGTCGAGAATTAAATTCTATTTAATTTAATGTGTTGGGGTATCATTCAAAAATACACTTAAATAAACCTTATGAGTGTATAAGAAGGTCCAACAAGACATAATAAAAGTGTAAATAAGGGGGAAATGCCTATAAAAGTGTGAATCTTGATTACAAGACTTAACAACACTTTAAAATAGGACTTGTTGATGTATCAAATGATAATTTTTAAGTGAATTGTATTAAATAGAGTCTAGAATAATGCAAAAATGTCTTACAACACTTCACAACACATTCACAAGACTTCAATATTGTAATATTAGCATTTAAAATAAGCATATTCAAACCATGTTGCAATATAAAATTAAGACAAAACATATAAAACATGATGAAACAAGACCTAAAAGACCATGAAAATGACAAGGGGCCATTTTTCTATGGCACATTTAGCCCCCACTTTAGTGAGAGGAAGAAGTTGCTTTGGACTCGCACTAAAGTAGCCATGAACATCAAAAGGATAAAGGATTCAAATGCACTTACATTAGCAAGATGGAATAGCAACAAACAAGAGGGATGATCAAGCCCCCAGGATGAGGATCCCATGGCAAACCAAACATAAGGAGAAAGGAACACACAAGTGTTGAGACATTAAATGAAGCTTCGATCATCGATCCAACATGTTTGTGAATCAGATCTAGGCAAAAAGAGAAGATGTGTACTCACTCTGGGCCCACAGACTTTCGGATCATCCACAAGGTGAGAAGGGCCAAAATAAAAAGAAAAGAGTAGCATACGCTAGTTGGAAAAAGTCATGCCACTAGTTGGGATTCCCACATAACCATGCCAAAGTTATACCACCTGATAACTTTAACAAGGCACCACAAAAAGGAAAATGCAAATGTAAGTATTGATTTAAAAATTTCATGAGGCAAGCAAAACTCTGTATGCTTATAACTCATGAGCGAAATAAAATGGCACAATAGGTATGCAAGCTGTATTATGCAAGGTGGCCAAATGAAAATTGTAATAAATGGAAAAAAAGGTAATGTAAAAGTTTGTTCAAGGGACTTTGTTTAGTTTATGTAAGGTCAATCACTTAGGGAACATTTCATCTAATGTCTCCAAGAGAGGACCAATCAAAGAATAATAGATTCACAACTTAGGGGATGCAATGAGTCACATCAACCACCAAGAGGAATATAATATGCTAAGAGAGATCGCACTTATGAAGGACATCATACCCAATGTCATTCATAAAGTAATGAACACATCATATAAACTAAAAGGCTACACAAAGAACACCAAGTGAAATGTAGTGTTGTATGCCCCCACTTTAAAGTAATTGCTACACCTCGTTCGTGAGAAATTTCTATGCAAAATTCATGCCGCTAGTTGGGCTTCCCACATAACCATGCCAAAGTTATACCACTTGATAACTTTAACAAGGCACCACAAAAAGGAAAATGCAAATGTAAGTATTTATTTAAAACTTTCATGAGGCAAGCAAAACTCGGTATGCTTATAACTCATGAGCGAAATAAAATGGCACAATAGGTATGCAAGTTGTATTATGTAAGGTGGCCAAATGAAAAGTGTAATAAATGAAAAAAATGTAATGTAAAAGTTTGTTCAAGGGAGTCTTGTTTAGTTTATGTAAGGTCAATCACTTAGGGGACATTGTATCTAATGTCTCCAAGAGAGGACCAATCAAAGAATAGTAGATTCACAACTTAGGGGATGCAATGAGTCGCATCAACCACCAAGAGGAATATAATATGCTAAGAGAGATCGCACTTATGAAGGAAATCATACCCAATGGCATCCAAAAAGTAATGAACACATCATATAAACTACAAGGCTACACAAAGAACACCAAGTGAAATGTAGTGTTGTATGCCCCCCACTTTAAAGTAATTGCTACACCTCGTTCATGAGCAATTGCTTTAAAGTAGAAGAAAGAAAATGCAAAAGAAAAAAAAGACATGAGATCCAACTAGGAAAGCTCTATGCCAAGTCATATGTTTCATAGTGAGGCTTCATCATGTCAAGGAAAAATGAAAAGAAAGTAAAAATAAAAGGGAGTTTCCCCCCAAAAAAGAAAACACACCAAAATACATAAGGGGTCTATGTATTTGGGGTTAGTATGTTTTGTGTTGTAATGTTTTTTATGAAAGAGCGCAAAACTTTCATCATCCCTCGAAGACATAGAATGAGAAGAATGACACACAGAGAGAAAAGATTCATTTTGGGTCAACATGGAAGATACATTGCAGTCTCAATGCCTTGCATCATCCCCAAAAGGAAAACACAAGTGAAAAGACAAAAGAAAAATTAAAAAGGCTTTTGGGTCAACATGAAGGAAACATTTCGGTCTCAATGCCTTGCATCATCCCCAAAAGGAAAAATGCAAGAAAAGAAAAAGAAAAAGAAAATAAAAGAGACCTTTTGGTTCAACATGGAAGAGACTAAGGGTGTCTCTATGCTTTGCATCATCCCCAAAGGAAAAACAAAAAACAAAAAGGAAAAGAGACAAGGACCATTTGGGCAACATGGAAGAGACTAAGGGAATCTCTACACTTTGTGTCACCCCCAAAGGATAGACACAAAAAAAAGGAAAAGAGACAAGGACCATTTGGGTCAACATGGAAGAGACTAAGGGTATCTCTACGCTTTGTTTCATCACCAAAGGATAGACACAAAACAAAAAAGGAAAAGAGACAATTTACGACATATAGAAGAATAGAGATATGAATAGAAGTGTACAAAGAGAAATAATAACATCAAACACACGATACGTGGGAACACAATACGTACATTGAAAATAATGTACAAGAGAAAAGGCTAGCAAGGCAAAGGAAAATCAACCATCCAATAGGTCATCCACCTACCAATCATGATCATCATACTGTAAAGGAGGTTGACTATCTAATGGAGGAATTGCAAGTGCCAAACTAGGGGAGTCACCAGGTTGGATACTTAGAATAATAGATTTTTCATCTAGGCTCGTAGAAGAGGAAAATAAAGCATTCAAATTAGTATGCACCTCTTCGTCAATTTTAACTACCTCTTCGTCATCATCCTCATCAAGATTAATGACTATAGGAGGATGAAGAGTGATCTCCAAAGAGGGATGGATCAATAAAGTTTTGTCTGTGGTAGGTTCAGGTTGTTGGGATGAAATGGATGGAGTTTCATGGGGTATGTTAGGGGGAGTATCATGGATTACTTCCGTTAAGGGAGGAGGTTTATATTCTTTGGTTGTTTTAATTTTTTATTGTCTAGTGAGAAAATGACGATATAGTCGACACTCTCTAGCAGCTTGATTACGTCTAATTTTATTTTGAATTTTTTGTGGTGTTAAGATGGATTAATCAACTTGAGACTCTTTCTGTTCATAAGGAGGTGGATCAATCTCTTTCTCTTTAACTTTATAAACTTGTTTAAGGTAGGGTTGTAAAGTTGGACTATTCTCAACCTCTCTAGGTCATTTAAATGAAGGGGTTGAAGAATCAGGGTGTGACAAAGTGGGTAAAGGTTGATTATTATTGGAGGGAGTGTCATGCATGGTTTCATCTATAACAAGAGTTTCAAAAGTGGGTGTGGAAACACCACTAAGAGACAATTTAGCGATCCTTTTAGCTTTAAACTTTTGGTAGGCGATAAAGAAGAAGTTTGTTCTAGGTGTGATGGATGGTAAAAACTTCATTGTCATGCAGAAACTTTAAACACTTATGAATGACTGATGTCACCGCTTTCATCGCACGAAGCCAAGGACAGCCTAAGCATAAATGAAATTGGCCAGATTGCAAAATGATAGAAAATCTCACATCCAGTTTTTTAGGTCCTATTTGTTAAGGTAGCACGATCAATCCGATCATAGGGCAAGCAAAACCATTATGAGTTTTTATCCATGTTGTTGCTTTATCATATTCATCTTGATATAAATTATGTAATACCAAGAACTCCTCTATGATCACATTTTCACCACAAGCAGGATCTACTAGTATCCCATTAGTGGACTTATCATAGATTATTTTGGCTATATAGAGAGGACCATTAGGAATTTTTGGTAATATATCTTTATCAAAAAAGGTAATATCAAGAGATTTATTAGTATTTCCCTTATGAGGGATAACGTCTATCATAGCCATAAGATCATTCATAGGACTACAATCAAAATCCATGAGAGATATTTCATTTTGCTTAGTATCTATATCAATAGTCATTACATCGGTTTTAGAAGGTTCATTAGCCTTGACAAATGAAGTAGTATGTTTAGGCATAGGGTTGGTGAAGATTTGCAAGTTTTGATTAGGTGGTGTGAAAGATTTGTTACTTCTATCCGTGATGGTCAAATTTCCTAAATCAATGAGGTCTTGAACAAGATGCTTAAGACACTTGCAATGTTCAGTGTCAAGCCCATTCCGATGATGGAAGTGACAATAAGCATTAGGCCAAAAAGTGAGTGGTAGGGGTTGGTTTGGATCAAGCGAACGAATGGGTGGTAAAGTGAGCATACATTTTTCAAGTAATTGGTTCATGGTATGATGGAGGGAGTCAAGTAAAGGAGTGAATTTCCTATTAGGGTCCCCATGTTGATAAGGAACAGTGGATTTAACAGCAGCCCAGGAACACTATATTGCAACCTTCATCTTCTGCCATTGTTGCCTCTTCTTCAACACAAGTGGTCACTACTCCTGATGCTCCAACTTGGTTAAAGCTCGATCTTGAGAAAGGGAAGATAGTTCAACCTCACCCTATCAATTGGGATGAGATGATGATAGAGATAGAGAAGGAAAGACCCAAAAAGAAGGCTAGAGTTCTCCATTCCACTAGGCTCACAGATGCAGGGGAGATTGTTGTTGAATGTGCAATTCCAGTGGTGAATAAGGATAGAGAAGACATGCAAATAACTGATTACCAATTGGGCATTTCCAATTTGGGGAGACCTACAAGGAACCAACAGATGAATCTCATTGATATTATAACTTCCTCCACCAAATCCATGATGATCAAAGATAAGTAGGAAAAGGATGAACTTAAAGCTCAATTGGATCAGTTGCATAAATTCCTGAAAGATGTCTCCACTGTGGTGTCTCAACAAGTTGCTACTCCAAAAACCCCAATCCTACTAAGCAAGAAGGAATTTGATGACATAGTGTAGATGAGAAGTAAGGTGGGGATGCTTGATCGATGGATTGACAAGCTCAATCAAGAGGTCGGTGAAGTGTTGGCTGATAGTTTCAAAGTTCATGAAGGATCACTTGAGTTGATAGAGGAAATGAATCGGCATGTTGAAGTCTTGGAGAAGCAAGATGAGGAGTACAGAGAACATGTTAAGAAGCTAAAGGATATTAGCAATGTACCTAAGTCCACTCTCCTGGAGCAGTCAATTCTTGAAGAGGATAATGTTGATTTCATTGACAAGACCTTGAACATAATTCGGTTTAGATCCAAGTTCATTTGTGAGCAATGGAATGAACAAATTGATGAATTGGAGGCAATGGTTTCTATTCTAGTCAATTTGGACATCCCGGTCAAAGGTCTTCCTCTAGATAATTTGAAAGAGAAGTGGAGCAGCAGATTTGAGGAAGTAATGCAAAAAGAAGATGATGGAGAAGACTTGTTGTTGGACAGGCTCATGGACATCAAGGAAGAGGTAAAATCTGCTAGGAGGGAATTAATCAAATTGAAAGATATGTGGGAATTTTCCTCAGTAGAGTTAAAAAGAATCAATTTTGAGGACAATTGGTTAGATGGGTCTGATATGGACATCCTTAAACAAATATTTTCTAGTTATGATGAGTATCTCCTTGATCAAGCAATGCAGGAGTGAGCTAGTAGCAGAACTTTCTCTCTTGATATACCACATCCTCTTCTCTCCTATTTTGCAGGGTTTTGACATAAGTTGGACTCAAGTCCTCATCCACCAGTTCTACTTTCCTCCTTGGGCATCATATTTTTTACAACAAAGCAATCAACCTTGGAATTGAAGATCAACCAGTCTAGTTCTTTCATGTAGTTATGGTTCCTTAATTTGTGGATATGAGTTTTTTATTGAGAGAAGCTTATGCATGGCTCAACTATATGTACTTTTAAGGCTCCATTTTGTAAAGGTCGGCTAATTGGAGAAATATTTAGCCACCTGATATGATAGTAGATAGGAATCATTGTCTTAGGATTTCATAGGTTTTTAGCAAGATACTTTGAAAGTTTTGTTGAACTTGGATGCTTTTTTTACAGTTTTATATAATTTATGTGTTACTGTTAAGTTTGAACCTCTTTGATAAGTTTAATGAATCATAATCAATCTGTATGCCAGTGATTTGTTGTGCCTAAATGTTTTCTATTTGATGTAAATCAATAGGGGATACCGGATTTTAAGATTATTTCATCAAATTATCTGTGAATGGAATTGCTTTTATGTCTATTTGATCTGGTTTTAGCAATGAGTGAGTGATTTGTTTCAAATCTTGAAGTAATGTTTTAGTGAATGGTTGTGATGGTTGAATTAGAACTATGAATGTATGCAATGGTCTAGATTATTCTATGAATTTCATCATGTCATGGTTTTTGTTGGATAAAGAAACACTCATTGTTAAGGTGCATGTCTAGATATTAAAGAAGTTTTGTTCATATTTTACTATTTTGAAGCCCTGATCCATATTTTTCTATTTATTTATACCCCCTGGTTTGTGTTCCTTATTACCAACAAAGGCCCCTTGAATATTTCAGTTACATTGGCCATATAGTAACATTAGCACAGCTGAGAACCAACTAGCAAGACCTTGGGAGTTAGATTACTTTATGTTATCTTTCTTTTTCAAGAGAAATAGAATAGAGATATTATGTTGAATGTTGTGTTGTTTTGACCATCAACAATAACATTATTATTAAATCAATTGCTGAATTAATACTGGTGTGAATCTAACTTCTTAAATAAATCTTTGAGTAATCATTCAAAGTAATTCTTTGTTAAGTTTAAATCATTTATCTTCACTTACACTATTATATCCAAATTATTCCTTGATTCTAGTTATTTACTTGGAATTTGTTAGTACTTTCTAGATAGGGCATTACACCAGGTGTATAGTGTTGAGGAAAAATGAGCATTGACAATGTTCAATTATGAGGAGAAGGAAAAATGTGAGCATAAGGTTATGTTAGATCTACAATGCTCAGCATAGAGGCATATTGGACAAGATGTTGGACCAACACATGATCTTTTTGTTGCCAAGGCTTAAAAGGTGGAAAATGGTTAGATGTGTAAAAAAAATTTAACCTTTGTACAATTTCTAGATGTTTTCATAATTTGCACTTGTGTGTAACAATATTGTCAATGAGTTCTACTTTTTCCAGCCCATTATTATTACACAGATGTTTTTCATTCATTTGATATGTGTGTATTTTCTTAAGGAATTTTAGGGCTAAATGTTTTACAAGATATGACAAATGCAATTCAAAAATAGAAATCCTTTTTATCTATGTATGTCAATAATAAATTTTGGGTTTAAATCTATAAGGCCGCACCTTTTTGTATGATAGATATATGTACTTTAATTGCACCATTGGTATATTTCCTTTTAGTGATAATTAGTTGGGTTAAATGAAAGAGCTATACAACTTAGAATTAATGTCAAACATGTGATGTATATGGTTTTTGACACCTAACCAAGGTGTTAGTATGTGATCAATGTCATAGGATGATTATGTTAATTTTTTGGCACCATTCTCTAAACTCTTGAGACCTTACCATGCAAAGTGACCATAAGGTTTGCAATTCTTATCAATAGGTTTTAGACCTCATTTCATGAATTCAGATGCACATCATGTTAGTGCTATATATAAGATAGTTCAATTAGCAAGGGTATAATGTATCATGGAGAAGTATTAATCTAAAATAATTATTATTCCCCTATATGATTGGTTACCTGATAATTAGATTGAAAAGACAAAAAATAGTCAACATCTTACTATTTACCAATGTAGAAGTAGTGATTTTGTGACTCTTCAATATTGTCAAGGAGGGGTCAACCTTTCCATAAATATTCTTTATGCCATTGTAGTACAAATTCTTGAGATTACTAAAGTAGTTATTTGGAATGTCATTTCTAATGTACTTTTGTCTCTCTAGAGCTAGAATATTTTGCATTGATTGACTATCTAGATGCATATTTAAATAATATAGAGAAGCTATTTAATTGGAGAAAGTGTATAGTTATTGTATGGTTGATCAAGGAATGGTCATGTTAATTTTCATTTAATTTGTTAATAAAACTACTATCCTAGTGGTCATTTTAGAAGTGAAAGTGAAATTATATATATAAGTGAACCATCAATTTTGTGGTTTGCCATGAACTTCTCTTACACTCTTAGGATCTTTCACCTAAAAGGAGAGAGATAGAACCCCAAAATTGAAGTGGTTCACTCAAACTAAGGAATTTCAAATAGAATTGAGACTAAATGCAATGATCTAAATGCAACTAGATGGTGAAATTGATAGTTGAAAACACCGTGAGGTATGCAAGAATGAACTAAAAAATAAAATAATGCAAACATAATTAAATGAGGTCTAACGGAGTGCACCTAGGAGTTGATTGTTGATCTTGGAAGGTTCTGGAAATTGGTAGAAATCATTGTAAATCGCCCATGGGATTCATTCACCACTAATGGAAAATCAGTCCTCCTACTGACAAAAACACCTAAAACTGCTTTCCAACTATCGGGAACTGGACTCTAACAAAATAAAATTTTCTAGCCTACAAGTGGGTCTCATTCGCCATTGATGGAAAATCAGTCCTACTCCAAAAATCTGCAAATTCAAGAGTCAATCATGTAGCTCTAAATCTACACTTGTCCTCTTGTCGGGTTGATGGAGAAAAATCTGCAAAAAATAGACTGTAGGTTGTCTCCAAGCTTGAAATAGGGTCTAGCTGACTTGAAACACTTTGTTGACTTGTCCACTTTTCAACACCTATTTGCTTGAAAAAATAGCATGCAAAAGTCTGCAAACACACATGCAAAAGGGGGGAAATGGTTAAGGGTTAGAGTATAGGGATTTTCCTTGGTCAAATTCCACTTTGGTAATCAAATCCTTGATAAAGAAATGAAATGAAATGATGAAGGAAATGATGAATAAACAACATGCAAGTGTTCTAAACTCACCAAAACCTTGTTGAAGAAATCTGAAGATATGTCAATGGCTGCTCCAAGATGCTTGATGTTTGCTTGATTGAATGATGCTTTGATGGATTGAATGCAATTGAATGCTTGAATGAAATAGTGAATGAATGGGTGGTTGAAATGGATGTAAAAACACTTATTTATACACACTTGTGCCCTAATAACCCAATAATACAACATCACAGGTTGAAATATGGTATTTTTGAATAAAAACTTGAAAGAACTTCATCTCTCCAATCATGCTCATTTCAAATCCACTCTTCATTTCATCAACAAACTTCATACATAGATTGTCATCTCCTCCAAAAATAATTTCATCAACAAAGACCTCAATAATTAACTCTCTGTCATGATCCAATTTGAAATACAAGTTGTTGTCAATAGTACCTTTATTGTATCCAAGCTTCACTAAGTATTTGTCCAGTCTAGCATACTAGGCTCTGGGGGCTTGCTTGAGTCCATATATAGCTTTCTTCAATTGGCAAACAATGTTTTCCTTATTAGTCAGTCGAAATCCATCTTGTTGTTCAATATATACTTCTTTTTCTAGCTCACCATTTAGAAAAGCTAACTTCACATCCATTTTATAGACTTTATAGTTCTTAATTATATGCAACATAAGCAATAAATAACCTTACAACTTCAATTCTGGCAACAAGGGAAATTTTTTCTTCAAAATCAATACCTTCCATTTGTGAATAACCTTTACATACTAGTCTTGCTTTATTCTGGACCACTTCACCTTGTTCATTTAGCTTATTCCAAAAGACCCATTTAGTACCAATCACATTTTTATCTTTAGGTCTAGGAATAAGTATCCATGTATCATTATTTTCAATCTACATTATTTCTTCCTTCATAGCTCCCATCTAGTGTTCATCATTGCAAGCTTCATTGACATCTTTAGGCTCAATCTTGGAAATTAGGCAATACTCTTTTGCAATCTTTCTTCTAGTTTGCACACCTTTATTCTTGTCTCCTAAAATTTTATTTTTTAGAATGATTTAGCTTTACATACCTTAGAGTTTTAGGATTCTCTCAAACTTCTAGTTCTTCTATTCCTTCTTCTGCATTTGCACTTGTCTCTACTTCCTGACTACCTTGATTTACCGGAACAAATGGAAGTTGTTTTACCAGAACAAATGGCACAATTTGAAGTTGATAATGTGTCTGAGCATTCTTCCCTTTGTTTGTATGTCTTCCTGGTCATCTGAATCATATCCACAGTATCTGGATGATTTAACAGAGTCCTCATCAACTCTAACATTTTCACTCTCAACCATTTTTCTTAGTCTTTTGTTATAGCATCAGTAGGCCTTTCTTTTAGTAGAGTAACCTAGAAAGATTCCTTCATCACTTCTTGCGTCAAAATTGCCTATGTCCTTATCTCTCTTGATGTAACACTTGCTTCCAAAGATCTTGAAATATTTAATAGTAGGCTTATAACCAAACCATAGTTCAAAAGGAGTCTTACCAAAATTACTATTGACATTTACCCGGTTTAAAGTGTACACAACAGTGCTTATAGCTTCACTCCAATAGATTTGAACAAAATTTCCTTCAATCATCATTGTTCTAGCAACATCCAAAATTGTTCTATTCTTCCTCTTTGCAACTCCATTTTTTTCACGAGTTCAAGGAGTAGATAAATGTCTTTTGATTCCATGCTCTTCATAGAAAGAATTAAACTCCCTGGAGGTGAACTCACCACCTTTGTTTGACGTTAAGCATTTTATTTTCAGACCTTTCTCATTTTTTTCCATGGCCTTGAAACTTTTGAACTTTTCTAATGCTTCACATTTTTCTCTTAAGAAAGCAACCCATATCATTATAGAGTAATCATCAATAAGCAGCATAAAATACCTTTCTCCATGAAGACTTATGACTCTAGAGGGACCACATAGATCAATAAGCACTAGCTCTAGTAATCCATTTGAATGATGTTGTTTGCTCCAAAAAGAAACTCCAATCTATTTTCCCATCTAACACTCCTTGCAAATTGTGTTAGTAGGCTTCACTAGCTTAGGTGGATCTCTTACTGCTTGAGTGGAACTTCCTTTGACAATGTTATCAAAATTCACATGACATAGCCTCCTATGCCATAACCATCTTTCATCTACTTGAGCAATTAAACAACTTTCACTAGCAGTATTCAGGTGAAAAATATTACCTTTTGTCTTCTTACCTAAAGAAATTATATTTCTAGATCTTCCAATTATCCTGCATCTTCCACCTTTGAATTGAAGATCATAACCCTTGTCCATCATCTGTCCAATACTCAACAGGTTGTTCTTCAAGCCTTCAACATAAAGAATAGCATCAGTGTTATTCTTACCACCAAGACAAATAGATCCTTTGCCATGAATCACACCAACATTGTTATCTCCAAATCTTACAACCCCACCATCATACTTCTCAAGAATTAAAAATTTTCTTTTGTCACCAGTCATATGATGTGAACATATGTTGTCAATAACCCACTCATCATTTTCTTCAATTCAGGCTACAAGATCTTTCTCAACTTTAGCATATTCAGTAGCCACCAGACCATTTTCCTTGATAGCAAGGACCACCCATTCATCCTCATTTCCATTGTCTTTATCAGACTCTTCATTAATCACTCCTTCAACATAGTAACATTTCTTTTGAAATCTAGATTTAGGCTTAGATCTAGGAACTCTTTCAAGACACCTTGATGCAAAATGACCTATTTTACTGCAAGAGAAACATTTAATAGGAAACACTCCTTTATACTTACCTTGTCCTTTGCCTTCTTTCTTCATAATCAATGCTTCCAACTCTTCTACCTCTCTTTCTTCATCTTCAAGTTGTTTCATTTCTTCCTCATACTTGAATGACTTTCTTGAACACTGGACTGAATCATATCTTTTCCTGTTTCTTCTAGATACATTAGCATTAAATTTAGTTTTAGTCTTGGGAATAGATTCACCAAATTCACTCAACTCAAAGGCATCAAGTTTCACAATCAGTGTATCCCTTGTCATATTCGTCAATGATCGGGTTTCTTCAATAGCATGATCCTTTGCTTTGTAGGAGGGAGGCAATGATCTGAGCCCTTTAGCCAAAATTTCTTCCTCATCCAGGATACCACTAACACATCTAATACCCATCACTATTTCATTTACTCTTTGCATAAAAGAGGAAATATTTTCATCTTCACCCATCTTCAAATTTTCATACTTGCCTTTCAAATTCTATAGCTTAGCCATATTCATATGTACGTCTCCTTCATACAAAGTTTCTAGCTTCATCCACATCTCATGAGATGTCTTAAGACCTATCACACTTGTCATTTTTGAATCTGTTAGAGCACTCAACAAAGCTTCCATATCCCTAACATTATTCTCGGCCTCTTTAATCTCATTAGCAGTGGAAGGACCATTCTGAGGAATAACATATGGATTCTTTGTAATCTTCTAGAAGGGTTCACTAATAAACCTCAAATGACACTCCATCCTAGCTTTCCATAATGAGTAGTTTGTTCTATTTGTTCCATTGAATCAAGGACTGTCCTTCTTGTATGATACCATCTCGGATCACCTTAAGCTTTTAAACTTCTTTAGAGGAACCTGTTATGATACCAATTGCTGGAAAAAAAGGATAGAAAACTGAGAGGGGGGATGAATCAGTTGTCACAAAATATTTAAACTTTTCAAACTTTACTTAACTTAATCTCAGATCAAATGAATGAACAATAAACCATGAACAATCAACAAATCAGAAGCATAGAGAACACCAAGATTTTTTACATGGAAACCCTGTTAGGGGAAAAACCACGGTGGATGTTAGTCCACAATATTATACCCTATTAAAAGTATAATGAAAAATAATGGGAATGCACATGCATTCAGGCACACTTCCTAGAGCTCACTACTCAAATACAAGAGGGCTCACTACCCAACAATACACAACAATACAGATTAGGTTTGTAGGGTATGAACTAAGAAAATAGCTTCTACACAAAATTGATTATAGTTCTAGTTAAGCACATAAAACCTTCTTCACACTTTTCTCAAACTTCTTCTCTCTTCTTTGCAATCGAATGAGTAGAAAAATATTCACACACTTTCTCTTCTCTAGATTTTATTCTCTTCATACATACACTAACTTTTCTCAAACAATCACTCTTATATATTCGCAACATGAAATTACATCAACAACCTCGTCTGCCAAAAATATAGAACATATTTACAATGTCGGCCCAAATTTTAAAATAAATTTGCAATGTGAATCAAACACCATTGTCTAATATTATTATGCAACCTAAAACAATATCCTTGATTTTTCCAAACATTCAAATTTAAATCTTCAAGGATCCACAAGACATTACAACCATCATGTCAACCAAGAACATGAAAACCTGAACATATCAAGAAAAATATTTGATCATGAGCACACTGATCAAAGAAAACGTACAACAAGGATAGAGAATCATCTAGAAGCATCCAAAAACAACAAGAACTAATAGAGAATCATCAGCAATAAATTTTTTTACCAGAATCACATAAAATTCAATCAGGGACACTAACAAAACCCACAAAAATACTATCAGAACACAATTGCTCATAGAACAATCAAATCTTTACGCAGACCTTTGAACCTTCCTGTATATGAATTAGATACTCTCAACAATAAACCCTTTAGTCCACAACAACTGATCTTCAACATATAGAAAAAGACACCTTCATGATCTTCACTGTTCCACTGGAAACCTGCAACTCTTCCTTTAACAATTTTCTCAATACCCTCAAGATATACATCCTTCAATACAATAATCCTAATAGTGTTGACATCAATGAAAACCACATATCAGCAAAACCACCACATCATCCAACATGATTGGTCTAATCATTCTTGCAAAATCTGAAATGAATTTGCTTACAAAATTTACCCTCTCCAGGAAAGATTGGACTCCTTTTTTGTTGACTGGTAGGGGAAGTTCTTTGATTGCTTTCACTTATTTAGGATCATATGCAATTCCTTCTTTGGACACTACATGTGCCAATAGCTTGTCTTGTGGTACTTCGAAGACACATTTTTTTAGGTTCGGGGATACCCTGAACTCCTGGAATTTTTTGAAAACCATCTCAAGGTGATCGAAGTGGTTATCCTTATGTTTGAAGAATAGAGTTGTATCATCCAAACAGATCAAGATAATTTTGTTGATCAATTCACTAAAAGAAATATCCATCGCTTGCTGGAAAGTGGCTCCCACATTTGAGATACCAAAAGGAATTTTAGCATATGCAAACGTTCCCCACTTGGTAGTGAACGTTGTTTTATGTTAGTTCTCTTCTTTGACCCAAATCTAATTGTAACCAGAGAAGCCATCCAATAGAGAAAACATTTCTGACCCTACCATGGTTTGCAAGATTGACTCTGTTGGCAAGATACACTGCAATCATTTTTTGGTGTTGTCATTGATGGCAACTCAAGTTGGTGATTGGATTCGCACATCATAATTTTCTCCTACCGGTAGACAAATTGAGGACAGTTAAGGAAGAACAGAGCATTTGCCAGTTTTGTGTTCATCGATTCACATACACATTTTTTGTTGTTATTTTGAGTTGTGGATCTTATGGGAGGTTAACCAATGTATGTCTTGTGTTTTCCAAAAATCTCAGTGCCTTGTATCAAGTTGTATGCAAGTTTGGAGATTTGGTTGGATATCTTTCTGTTCATCAGTGTGTTGTGGCCAAACCGGTTGATATTAAGTGTCACAAATATTTGAGGAGTGTCTACTCAAATATTTTTATGTTTGATCATCTTGATTTGGGTCTGAGCTAAGTTGTGACCAACCATTGTGGATGCACATTGAATATCATTCATGATTTGAGCTAACAGTTGTAAATATTCTTAAGTTTTATTGGAGCCATCAGGTTGTGATTAAATTCTTAGTCGTGGATATATATAAATGATCAATTATATCATTTTTATGTGTGATTAAAATGTGTCAATGTGTATTGCAAATATTAAAAGGGTAATTGAGAAATTTATTCATAGTTTCACTTGTGCATTAAAGAATTTGTGGTGCGAGTAAGAGCAAAGTAGAGCAGAAGTGCAAAATTAGTCAGAAGGACAAAATATTGACTACTGAGCCTAACCAAAACTATAATCAAGCATTTGTAGATGTTGCTCACTCAGTTCATTCTCTTGGATCTAATCTAAATCTTTGTAAGGTAGTGTTCCATTCTATTTTGAGCAATTATCTCTAGGTAGTGAGCCTGAATTTAAGTGCACTCTCATATTGTAAACTTCTTTTGAGTATAATCAAATCATATTGTGGATTGGCCATCCACTGTGGTTTTTCCCCTAACAAGGTTTCCACGTAAAAATCCTTTTGTTATGGTTTTGTGGTTTTTTTCTTTCTATTTCTACATACTTCTCTTGGTTGAGTGTTTTAAGTGGGTTAAAGATCAAAATAATAAATTTAATTTTTGCAGAACATTAATTCACCCCCCTCAGTCTTGCTTGTTTCCAACAATTGGTATTAGAGCTAGTTCCTTGAAAGAAGTCTAACAAGTTGGGGAGATCTTGGAAAGTGTTTTCAATGGATACAAGTAGTCTTCAAGAACAACTTTTGGTGGCCCTGGATGATCTTGACCAGTCAAAATATGAGAATTGGGAACTACAAGAAAATATTGAGAATGCAAAGAAATTCACTGTCATTGAAAGACAAAATAAATGAATCAAGCGAGAAAAGAAAGGAATTGTGTGATCAGCTTAAGCAGAAGAGTAGAAGCATGGAATATGAACAACTAAGTCATGTCTTAAAGGAGAAAACAAAAGAATGTGAAAAGTTTTCCAAAGACAATGTTTCCCTGAAGTGTGAGATGGAATCTATCATGATGAAAATGACCAAGGAGATTGAAGATAGAAAGAAGAATGAAGAAAAGCTTGCTCAATCCTTGAAAGAAAAATCTGAAGAATGCATCCAATTGGACAATGAATTGGAACAATCTAAAAACAATGAGGAAGTGCATGAAAATTAGCTTGATGATCTCAAAAATGAACTTACTATTGCAAATGAGTACAAGGAGAAATTAAAAGCAAGCTCAACCAAGCTTGATGAACTAATTAAAGGTTAGAGGACTGATGGGGACAAGCGAGATCTTGGCTATGAAGAAGAGGAAAGTTTTGGATCTAAACAAAGGAATTTCAAACAAGGAAAATTTAGGTAAGGAAATCAGATTAATGGAGCTAGAAGGAATCTAGTAAGACAACCAAATGCTCAAAGATTCAATGGTTGTTGTTTTTCTTGCAATAAATTTGGTCATATGGCTTTTCAGTTTAGAATCAGGATGAATCCAAGAGGACCATCATTCTCAGGTCAGTGGTTTAATTACATTAAGTTTGGTCATAAGTCAAACAAATACAGAAATGTGATGAACAACTTTCATAGAGATGTCAGACGCTATGCATGCAATAGACTTGGGCATATTTCCAACAAATGTAGATCAAGGAAAAATCAGTGGAACAGTAGGTTTGGACAAATAAATGTTGTGTGTTAGAAATGCAACAAATTTGGCCACACTGTTAGATTCTGTTGGAGCAAAAGAGGTTCGCTAAAACAAAACATGCAGCAGGATGTTAAGGGAAAAGGTAAAGTCACTACCGATGTGATCAGGAGGAAAATGCAAAAGAAATGGTGAAGAAGGATCCATCTGTTGAAGGAAATGTGCCAACACTAGAATCTGCTTCTAGTAATTCCTCTGGGAATTAATTTTAGTCCTTTGCCTAGGGGGAGTTGTCAAGAAAATATCTTAACCCCCTGCCGGTAACTGATACCAAAATGTGGATAATTCTAGTAAGTGCATAGATTCCTTTCAAATGTTTCTCAACCAATTATAGAAAGTATTTTATAGGATTAGAGATCCTAAGAGGAATTATTTGTCTCAATGCATGTAAATAGGGTAACCAGATGAATTAGGGTAAAAGAATTTATTGTTACAAAAAGTGTTAGTTGTGCGAATGATAAAAAGTCATTTTTATCTTTCATTTATCACTTTTCATTTTGAAGAAAAGAATTTTGGAGAGCCCTAGAGAAAACTTTGTTGAGTTGTGGCGAGATTCAAGTGTTAAAAAGATTTAGCATTCAAAACTCTAATATGACAAAAAAGGTATTTATAGAAAAAACCTGTGAATTTGTGAATTTGTAAAAATGGCCACTCCATTGGTAGTTGAAGTCAAGGATATACCTCATCGAAAGCTCAAGTGGCATCCTTATAAGTCTGTTGAGACTGAGCCCCTAGGTGTGTTTTTGTCTGTATTGTATGGATTCTTGCACACTGAAGACATTAGGGCTTACATACATGCCAATATTGAAGAGTTAGGGATCTCACAAATGTTGAATTTGTATTCCAACCATATAATTGGATAGGTTTTCACTATTAAGCTGGAATACAAAACCCTAGAAGAGAATAAGTTCACACAGGTTGTGAAATTTACCATATTTGAGGAAAGTGAATGGGTATGTTATATTTTAAGTCGAGTTCATGTCAAGTTCATGCGGTTGAATATACCTTTCAAGATTATGAAAGAGGCTATGATTGTTGTCATAGGTCTAAATTCCTCTGGTGGACTACCAATTTTGAAATTTGTAAAGAATCAGAAGGTTATTGATGCAACAGGTGCTCAATTTGATAAAAGAGAAATGACAATCAAAGATATTGTTGAAGTGGATGTGAAATTTGCATTGATGGTCATTGGCTACAAGGTCTACTACTCTAGTCGGGATAATTTAGTATCCGGTACGACCATTTATGTAGCCTATCAGATGCTAAAATAAAATGCAGATTATTACTTGTGTGAGTTGCTTAGAAGTCAACTGATGGAGAATCTGAGTAAGATTAAGAAAGACAAAAAGAACTCCTTTAAATATGGTAATTTGTTGTTGTGTTTGTTCTTTTATTTCATGAGTGAGGTTTCAGGTGTTGGGAAAGTTCATTGGCAAAGTAATCAGCCTGTAGCTATTCAAATAAGAGATATATTGTTTGGAATTGGTGATTGTCAGATCAAAAATATTTCCCTTTGGGGTTCTTCAAAAAAATTTAGAATATGATGCATGCAAGAGAAAGAATTCCCCCCTCAATTGTAGAGAAGTACAAAGATACAATCTATTTCATGGTAGATGTTCATCAATGCCATATGGAAGTCATTGATCCTAGAATGATATGGATTATGCCTATGGAATATGAAGTCGAGGAGAACATCTTGAAGATGTATGCAGAACATTTGTTGAGCATGCCTCTAGATCCAACAAAAGAAAGGTTTGGAACTTATGCAGAAAAGAGCATGTAAGTCCATGATCAATCACAGAAGCTAAAGATAGTCAAAGAGTAAGGAAAGAAGTGGAAGTATTTGTAGAAAGTATGGGAATATTTTCAAAAGAAATAAGATAAGCTAGAAGGAAGAGAGATGAAGCTAAAGTAGGAAAAGATTCAACAAGAACTGAATCTAGTAGTCCAGCAGGATCCTCTGCCCATACTAGATCAACAAGGAGTTCCCCATCCGCTCCTAAAGCCAAGCCAGTTCTTGTGCAAACTCAAGGCAAGGCTTTCAATAAGAGGAAGAAGAATAAGAGCTCAAGAACCTATGAAGCCATCTCAGAAGATGAAGAGACTAAGTCAAATGAATTTGTGAAAGAAATGAAGAGGAAATCTTCCAGTGAGGAAGAAAAGGAAAAGAAGGAAAAAATTGACTTACTAGGTATAACAGTTGAAGAATTTGAGAATGTTATTGTCAAGGATGGAAATCTCAAGCCCCTCTATGAATGGTATGAAATGTTTGATGAATCAGGTCAAAGAATTCTTGAAGAGGCAACAATAAAACATCTAAATATTTTCAACAAAGTTCTTGTTGAAATTATGTTTGGTTTACCTAAGAGTCTATATGATGTTTTGGAGTTGAGAAGAGTAAATGATAGGATAAAAGAAAAGCATATGAGAAAGAGAATTCTTTGCAGAATTGTGTATGGAAATTTCTATTAAGGAGATGAATTCACTCTTGGACAAAGCCAAGAAGGAATTCAAAATCAAAATAAGGGTGAAAAAACTTATGATCGGTGAAATTGGTGTTGTTGCTGACGAAACTAAGAAAATCCTGGAAGCATTTCTGTCAAGAAACAAGATCAATGTTGAAGATGTGAATGCTGAAGATGTTGTAACTAAGATGTTGTAACTATTCTGGTAAATGAGGTAGTAAGTTTGGATACTGAGGATAATCAGATTCCTCCTAATGTGGATAATTTAGAAGCACCTATGGAGACTGTAGTTCCTAAGGTTGTATTTGCTGAAGAAAAGGAGATGTCAAATAACGAAGTTGAAGCTCCTAAATTCAATCAAGAAACAATTTTTGAGGAACCAAAAGTTGAAGAAGAAGAAAAGGTTCATGTTAAAGAAATCCCAGTGGAAGCAAGAGACACTACCCAGGTAGTGAAGAAATCTCTGGTGGAACAACAGGGAAATTTTGATCCTGAATTGGTTGAAGGTCAGATCAATCTATCCACCTTGTCTCCAATTCAAATAATGAAGGTCGCATCATTTGCACAAGCTAAAGCCAGTGAGAAGATTCTAAAGTCTCACATTGAGGACAATGAATTATTAAGTCTTCATCTGGAGCTTTGGAGAAAATTATGCCAACTCATGTTAAGGATTCGTATGATTCCTCTTCCGGTGAACTGAAGAAACTCGTAAATTTTGTAAGTACTCGTTTTGAGTCTCTCAAAAAATCAGCCATGGTTAAATTATAGGAGTTTCATGGAAAAAGATTTAGTTTGTTGAAAGAAGTGATTGCTAAGGATAAAACTCTATTAGCCACCTGTATGAAAAATATTCAAGATTTTATATCTAAAGGTGGAAAGGCATATAAGTCATGTCTAGTCTTGCCCAAATTCACTAAAGACAATGAGAAGATGGTGAAGGAACTTGAAAAACAAGTGGCTACCATTTATGATGCTTTTGATCTGTTAGCTGGTGATGTTGGTAAGAAAGAAGATAAAGTAACATCTCTACTTGAAAAAATAAGGAGTTTGAAGCATGAAATAATGGTGAATGCACTAAAGGAAGACAAATATGCTATGGCAGTTAGTGACCCAATGAATCTTGAGACTGCAGAAGCTCAATCTTATTTAGTTTGTGGTCATAAAACAATTCTGGAGAGTTTCAAAAGGGTTTGGGACACAAATTTGAGTGTGTTGAAGAGAGACTTTGCAGATATTTTCAAATTTGTGTAAATAACAAGTTCATGCATGTACAGTTTTGAAATTTTGTTTCCCCAATTTTTCTATTGATGTCAAAGGGGGGGAGTTGTATAGTGAAAAAAGTATATTCATTGGGGAGTTACAGTTCTAAGTTGAGATTGAAGATTCTTTTTGAAGTGGCAGTGTAATTCATGTTGGTAATGATCCAACACTTAGTCATTTTTCACTAAGTGTTGCCATCAATGCCAAAGGGGGCGATTGTTGGCAAGAGAAATTGCAAACGTTTTCTGGTGTTGTCATTGATGGAAACTCTAGTCGATGATTGGATCTTCACATCATCATTTTCTCCTACCAGCAGATAGATTGAGGATAGTCAAGGAAGAACATGGCATCTGGTAGTTCTGTGTTTATCGATTCACATACAGATTTTTTGTCATTATTTTGAGTTGTGGATCTTATGGGAGGTTAATCAATGTATGTCTTGTGTTTTCAAAAAATCTCAATGCATTGTATCAAGTTGTATGCAATTTTGGAGATCTAGTTGGATATCTTTCTATTCATTAGTGTTTTGTGGTTGACCCAGTTGATATTAAGTGTCATGGATATTCGAGGAGTTTCTACTCAAATGTTTTTGTGTTCGATCATCTTGATTTGGGTTTGACCTAAGTTGTGACCGACCTTTTTGGATGCGCATTCAATATCATTCATGATTTGAGCCAACAGTTGTAAATATTCTTAAGTTTTATTCGAGATGACAGGTTACGATTAAATTCTTAGTCGTGGATATATATAAATGATCAATTATATCATTTTTGTGTGTAAGGTGTGTCGATATGTATTGCAAATATCAGAAGGGTGATTGAAAAATTTATGCATAGTTTCACTTGTGCATTAAAGACTTTGTGATGCGAGTAAGAGCAGAGTAGAGAAGAAGTGCAGAATCAATCAAAAGGATAGAAGATCGACTATTGAGCCTAACCGAAACTATAATCAAGTATTTGTAGATGCTACTCACTTAGTTCATTCTCTTGGATCTAATCCAAATCTTTGTAAGGTAGTGTTCCATTCTATTTTGAGTAGTGAGCTCTAGGTAGTGACCCTAAATGCAAGTGCATTCCCATATTGTAAACTTCTTTTGAGTATACTCAAATCATATTATGGATTGGCCATCCACCATGGTTTTTCCCCTAACAAGGTTTCCACATAAAAATCCTTGTATTATGGTGTTGTGGTTGTTTTATTTTTATTTCTACATACTTCTCTTGGTTGAATGTTTTAAGTGGATTAAAGATCAGAATAATAAACTTAATTTTTGTGGAACACTGATTCACCCCCCCCTCTCAGTGTTGTGTGTTTCTAACAGACTCAATAGAAGGCAACAAATAGTGGTATTTTATGGATTCTATTTTCAAGTCCTGAAATTCAACACATAAGCGGATATCTCCATTCTTCTTTCAGACTAGAACCAAGTTGGATACCCATGTGTTGTGCTTGATTAGGAAGATGATCTAAGATTGAATTAGCTTTGTCAACTCTTGTGCCATCAAGGCTTCAATCTTCAGATTCACTAGCCTCTATTTTTGGCATATGGGTATTGCATCTTCCGTCAGCTCTATTGTATGCTAGATGATTTTGGGATCATATCCCTTAAGGTCACCATATGAATAGGCTACCACTCCTTCATACCTCTCACAAAAGTTGATGAGCCTTTCCTTATCGTGATGTGGAACATCCTTTCTGACCTTGAGCTTTCTTCCATCTCTGACTTAAAGGTATGCATAGTTGCTTTTGTTTGCTACAAACTTCCTTTTATCATTTTTTACATCATCACAATCAAACAGGTTTTTGAGATTGACCATTCCCTTTTGAAACTTATTAGACCTTAGCTAAATGATTTTTCCATTGTAGGCCTCGACAATATTTGGTTGGATTTGGTTGGAAAACTCTCTTGATTGTTGGATTAATGAGGTGATGTGCTCATAAATGTACCTGCCAACTCTGATCATTATCTGGAATTGTCAATTGGACTATCACTTGTACAGAGTGTTTGTTATGAACTAGGTCAGAGGTAGGGTCAAATTGAGATCCAATTTTGGCCATGTGATTTGCATCAACATTTTGTTCTTGGGGTATTGTCTAGATGTTGAAGGCTTCAAAACCCTCTATCAGGTCCCAAAATCCATGTCTATAGGCTCTCATGTAGACATTCTTGGCAACAAAAATCCCTCAGACTTGGTTGAATACTATTTTGGAATCTCTGAACACCATCAATTGCTTGATGCCCATCTGCTCCACAAGGCTTAGACCTTGCACTAGGCCTTCATATTAAGCTTCATTATTCAAACAAGCAAATTGGAAGTGGAAGGACTAGAGTTTCTTTTCATTTTGTGGGGATATTAAACATATCCTAGCTCTTGTTCCCACTTTGCATCTTGCTCCATCAAAGTGGAGCATCCATAGCTTTGAAGCTTGGTTACTTTTCAGTTCCTTCACAACCTTCAAGAGCACTTTTTTTTCATCATATATGATATAGGTTCCCAACTCGGTGGCATGATAGTTTCCAAAAGGGTCAGCATTTATATATTTTCTCAAGAGAATTTCTTCTTGATAAGATCAATCTCCAGTCACTTTTTCATATTCTAGCAACTCAGTGCAATGTGTTTCCTCCTTAGTGAAAGAGGTATGAGTAGCCTCAAAGTTGATCATATCTTCATTGGCCACATGTTACAAATGCAAAGCTTTGGACACTATTTTCATTTTATCCCCATGCTTGGTCCTTAAGATCAAGTGTGACTAGTTTAGAGAAAGATAACCTCCTATCTTTGAAGTGAATTCTCAGGATAGGTAGAGATTGAACATAGGGGGAACATCTATGATCACAGTATCTTGTGGAATTGTGATGCTAGGGTAGGAGAACAAAGTCAAGGGGAGGTCTTTGATGACACCTATGATTTTGACTTTGTTCCCATCAAGATGCATAAAACCCCTCTTTAAAGGTTCATAGCTAAGTCCTAGGGCTTCAACTATTTTCTTGGGCATGACTATAGTGCTAGTGACAGAGTCAATCATGGCATTATGCAGTAATTTCTCTCCCACAATAAGGGTTAGGAAAAAGGGCCTGGGTTTTTGTTTATCTCTAACCTAAGTAGAGACTTCCTCTATGCTATTTGTGAGAACTTTGGAAAGAGGTGATGGATCAATGGCCTTTCCCTTGAGTGAGTGCTTTGTTGGCTCAATGATTGGATCCTCCTAGAGAACCTTTGGTAGCAATGTATTCTTCTTAGGAATCGATAAGATATCCTATAGAGATACATTAGTGGATGATTTTTTCAATTGTTCCACCACATTGAATGGTGGTAGATTTGGAGGCTTCTGCTCCTTACCTCTGGTTATAACAATTTCCCTTTGTGGTGGACTAACTAGTTACAGAATGACCGGTTTTCCCATGAATATCCTCTTTGAGTGAGTGTTGTAATCAAACTACACCTATGGGATTTTTGATGAGGATACATCATTTGAAAACATTGTCTCTTCTCCTTCCATCCATGAGAAGAGCGCATGATCAAGAGAAATATCTGTTACTTGCTCCAGGGACATCCCTTGCATTTCCATGGTGAGCACTATTTTTTCCATTTTCAGAGAGGCATATACATAACCTCCATGGTCTAACATCGCGCCTTGGCTACACTGTTCCACCACTGTTTGTTGAAGATTGTCACGAGGGAAGTTTCAGGGCATATGTGAGTCACTACAAGGGAATCACTAGGGGTTGGTGTCATCGACTAAATTGTTTTGCGCCGCTGTCAGCTCTTTGCTCTAGCTTGGGTTAGCACTCTGCAAAAGAGAAGGCATGGGTACTATTTGATTAGTTGTTTGTGCCTATGGATTTGTGTGCAATTTCTTTGGAACTGGTTTTTTTGGTAAGAAGACCTTCTGCCTTGATTATTCTAATAGGTTGGCTTCACAAGCATAGCCTGGTTCTACTTAATGACAGTTATTTTGTTGGTAATGGTTTGCGCAAAATTTAATTAACTTCTCTCATCTCATCCTTTGAAGAGCCAGATGTAGAAGCGATGTTTTATGGTGCACCTAGATACATGTACATAGACTAAGGTGGAGTGTGCACACTGGTAGATGACATCTCCTAGGAAAGAACTGATATTTTAAGAAATATAGGCATGGTGGGATGAGGTGGAAACTTTCTTGCGTCTATTAGATTATTATTTTCCTTAACTATGATGATGTATGAGTCTGGTAATGTGGTTCCACCAAGGGACTAGATCATCATTGAGGTGTCGGCGTTGATGGATTTTAGGTAGAACATGAATGCCAAATCGTTCAGCAGGCAGATACCAGCCTAAATTCTTTGCCAAGTTATATGGAACTTAGCGTTGAAGTTCATCATGGCTTCATATGGGACCCGCTTTATGATTTACAACTAATGATATTGGGAAGACCTGTCTCCATCATTAGATAATATTTCATAGAAAGGGTCTTTGATTTGGTCCTAGGTAGCGATGGTATTAGCTTGCAAAGTGTGATACCAATCTAGTGTTTTACCTCTAAAAGAGGTTGTGAGCAACCTTAGTGCTACATTTTGGTTTGTAACTCCATGCACTAAACACACGTCTGCCACAGCTTGCAGATATTCTGAGGGTGTTCTTGTTCCATCTTTGGTAAATTTAGGTATGGATTTTAGAGTAGAGACCGGGATAAGGGCCCAAATGATGGGTGCTACTAGTACTACAAGAGGACTTTCAACATCCCATTCCATATAATTTCTATTAGCAGTGGACAACATGGCTAGCAGAAGGGGTGGAGGAAGTGGAATTTTCATAATTTGGGTCATGACTTGTACTATTCCTAGTGGCGGTACTAACAAACCAGGGTTATTTGTTGTTTGGGATTTAGTAATAGGCTGATGGCTCATACACCCTCTTTAAATTTAAATTCATTTAAGTAGTCCCATCAGGCATGCCAGAAAAAGAAACTGTTGATGCCAAAAATTGGCAAGGTAATAGCCTTTATGGGAAACTCTGTTAATGGGGGGGTCAATTAAACTAAATTGAATGACCTTCAAGTTTTTTAAGAAGTCATCTTCTTTTGTAATTGAGGTTTTGGAATGGGAAAAGGAAGCAAATATAAAAAATAAAGATCTAACAAAGGCGATGCACCAAGGAATAGATATAGGCATGGTAAATCTATCTTTTAGGATTTGATTTAAGGGCCTGATCAACAATCTGCTATGTTCTAGAATAACAAAAATAAAAGATAAAAACTTCAACAATTCATTTAATGACATAAAATAATTCTCACACACATTCACTGAAAAGAGGAGTCAAAGACATGATCTGAACTAGAAAACTTGTATTAAAATCATAGAAGTTCTGGAAATAAACAATTTAGGACAATAATGACACACTATAATGTTTTATCAAATAGCTTAACAAAAATAGAAAGGTCGAACAATGGCACACTTTGAGAGTCTCCTACAATAATCTAAAAGCAATAAAAAAGGCCTAGTGTATTTCCCTAATTTTTTTGTATCTTCCAAACTCAATTTCAGAAGGAAGAAGTAATATATATAGCTAAAAATCCCACCATGTGGCAGGCTAGTAACAGAAAAGATCCCATATCTTGAGCAATGATGCCTGCAACAATGATTCCCTCTAGCCATTGTAATAGAAAAAGATTTGAGCCATGAATGTAGTTGCTCCCCATCCAGATGCATCCCCTGCAAATGATGGTAGTGGTCCTAGAAAAACACTATACAGACAAGTGTCGTTCACCCATGACAGTAGTTTGGAATACATGGCAATCTAGCGCGTCTCACTGCTCTCTCTCATCTTCCCTTCGAAGAAGTCCCCACAAAAGAGACATGGAAATAGGTTAGGGCCCGCTCATTGATTCATCCTCCATCCATTAAAAGATGACACAATGAAGACATGTGGAGGAATTCCATACTATTAACACTAACTGTGGAGATCACCAAAAAAGTGTACATGGATGAAAGCTATGTGGCACAAAGACGAGGCTTGATTGAAAAGTGATGGGAAGCAGCCATGAAGATCCCATGGTGTCGAAACCTAGAAGCATGGCAAGAGCTAGTAGGAGAGCAAAGGAAGGACCTTTTGTGAGGAGTGCCTGGTGGACATGTGGCAACAATGACTGGAGTTCAAAAGATGAGGTGTGGGTCGATACTTAGCAAAAATAAAAAACCATCAGGAGGGAGCTCGGGGAATTTAACATTCACACAATCATCACATCATTGTTTTGAGTTTCACTAGCTTTGACGAATGACATGCTATGTTTGGGCATTGGATTGGTAAAAAAATTCAAATTTTGATTGGGTGGGGCAACAAACAAATTTCCTTCAACGTTGATATTTGAAACGGATAGATGGCTAGAATAAATGAGGTATTGCACTATGTGTTTAAGATGCTTACACTATTATGTGTCATGCCCATTTTTTCTATGATAAAGGCAATAAGCGTTGGGTTGAAAGTTTTGAGGAAAAGGTTTTGTTGGATCTAATGGTTTAACAATAGGTAAGGTAATCATCTATTGCTGCAATAGCTGGGTCATGGTGTTATGAAGAGTGTCTGGTAAAGGTGTAAACGGTCTCTTTAGATTTCCATAGGTAAAAGGTATCACAGCTTTAACAGTTGTTACTTGGTTATTGGTGGGTTGAGGTGGTTGTTGAGAAGGGGGGTTGAATTGTAAGAAACCTTTGGTTGGTTTTTTAGATGGTTGTGAGTTGTTTGAAGTGCTAGGTTCATATTTGTCAGTTCGGTTAGTGTATACACCTAAACTCGGTTTGGATAATTAATTAATTAAATAAAATTTATTTAATTAATAAACCTTTTAATTCATCTACTTATAAATAAATTCTAAATTTATTTATATGGTTCATTTTCAAATTCTTCTATCTTAAATCACATTCTTCTAATCTTAATTAAATAAAAATAAATCAATAGTTTGTTTGATTTAATTATCTTTCCTCTTATTAAATTTAAATGTAGTCACATGTCTACAGCTCTTTCCACTTCCACCTCATCATGTGTCTCAACAAATTGAATATGTTAAATATTTAATTTGGGTATTATCTTCAACAAATTATGAAACAACTTTGGGACACTTGGCTCTCTTCTTCCATTTATTCTCTCTCACACTTGGAAATTTATTCTATTAAAGGGAACACTCTCCTTGATTCTCTCTAATATCTCCATCCTCCACTCTTGATCTTTCTAGCTAAAATCCTAGCTGTTGGTTGCTACCACATCAGAATATGCCTTGGAAAATCTATAAATACAACCTCATTCTATAGCAAAAGGATCCCAACTTTAAGCAATCTTACTCTGCAAAATTTTCATTAGAGTATTTTGAGCATTTAGCAATTGGCATTTTAGAAGCATTTTAGTTTATAATCATGTCTTAGTTATTAGCTACACTTTAGTTATCATATTATTTTTCATACAACATTTGCACCACAACATTTAGTATCATATCTTTATCACAACATCATTATCCTAGCATCACTATCATATAGCTTAGCAATCAATCATGTAGGAATAGATTTCTTGCATTTTACAACATTCCATTCTGTAGGTTGTCATTCTAGAGGTCATAAGTGCACAAACAATCTGAGAGCCATTATGATTTAATGAATCCTTGGAGATAGGAAATGATGGGACGACTTTAGAAAATTTATTTATTTCAATTTGATTAGATTTGATATTCAATTTCTCTAATATAATGTTTCATTGATTGTGTGGTTTTATTACTCATTCGCATATTTTACTCAAACATAAATTGACACCCACTATTGGGCCCAGCCCTATTTTTAGCAATTTCTGGAAAGTTTTTGTGAATAGATTTGGATGTTAACTTCTATGTAGTGCATCCATGGTTTCTTTCAGTGCATATGAAAAATATTTTAGTGCATCCAGCTCCTGTTACAGCACATTCAGAGCATCTTTCAACACATCCAACTCATATTTCAGCACATCTAGGGGTTCTTTTAGCGTATTTAGTTGATATTTTTGCACATACAATAGTTTTTATAGCACATATAGTAGTTCTTTTAACACATCTAATTGATCTTTTAGCGCATATGGTCTCTTTTTTAATGCATCTGGTTTTATTTGTGGAGATTCAAAATTCTTAGAATTGATTTATACTTTTTGTGTTGCAGGTGCTTAATATGCTTGTCAAAGACAATTATATCAAACTATTAATGGTTTTTGTAGGGGTTGGAGTTGTTTTAGTGCTTTCTTTTGATTAAATTAGGCATCTATTTTAATTAAGAGGTTAATGAACACCCTATCTACTATGCTTGTAAAGTGATAGGCCTATGCTCTCCTCTTCACTGTGTGACCAGAATGCTAGAATCAATCTTTCATGTTTTGGTAGAATCATTAGAAGGACCGTCGTAGTGGGAAAAAGTATTCACCTTATAGGAACGACCTAAGTGGGAACAACTAAAGCCATGTTTTCCGACCCACTATAATCAAAAGTGAATTTGAGGAAAATCATAATTCAACAGTAGTGTGCAAGATAACCATCCCCAAAGCCTTTTTTCTAAAGGTTGGGAGGTCTCTTGATGGATTTTATGATTTTCCACACTGAACAAAAACTCTTACTACAAAATTTAAGTGTAGAAGCCATCTGATTCAGTCTCTGAACATTTTTAATATTCACAGTGTAAGGGGAGGGAAGAATCTACCTCCAAGATACTCACCATATAACTATCAGGGATTACTGGCCAAAAGTGGAGGATTTGACTTTGGTTAAGACCCAGGAAAGGCAAAAACATGGGTTCCCTCTAGGGGGTGACACGGTTCTGTGAGCTGACATAGTTCTTTAAGATGTAGGTTGTGTTATTTTAAATGACCCTTGACATTAGAAAAGTGTTTGATTTGTTTGCTCTTGTTCTATACCTATGGAAATCAAAGGAATTAGACTAGATTCTTGAACATACACTTAATGTTTAGTTCCTAGGCTGGAAGCAACTGTTTTACAACTTGTTGTTGTGTTTGGAATCATTTTTCAAGAAATTATCCATTTAAGAACACTTAATTTCCATAATTCAAAGACAAAGAAACCAGATAAAAATCATTGTTCAAAAAAGCATCCCCTGAAAACATCCATTTCACTGATTAAAAGCAAAATATCCAAAGAAACTATCAAAAACACTGAAAATTTCCATTTTAGCACATAAATTCCCTGTTTCAATGCATACTTAACATTTTCTAACACATCTAGGGAATTTTCTAGCACATTCATAGCATTCTCTAGCTCATCTAGGTCCTTTTCTAGCACATAGGTTCCATCTTCTAGCGCATTTTCCAATCTGTTTAGTGCATTCACCTACAGGGTACCAAGCTGAATCACCTCTAGGGGTAGTCTAGCGCATCACTGGCTTATTGTAGTGCATTTAACCCATTTTCTGGAACATCTAATTCATTTTCTAGTCATTTAGTCCATCTTTTAGCACATTTAGTGCATTCTCTAGTGCATTTGGTCCAATTTTCAGCGCATTGAGTCTATTTTCTAGCACATTTAGGGAACAGTCTAGCACATTAAGGCCATCTTTTAGTGCATCCATTCCATCTTTTGGTGCATCTATACCCTATTTTAGCGCATCCAGTTAATATCAAACTAGATAGAAAAAATCACCATCTATTTGAAAATTGAAAGAAGATTTATGGATCCCTGACAGAATAGAATCATTCCTCAGTCACAACAGTACTATTTTAAACCTAAAAAAACTAGAATTTATAAGTGAAAATTCTTCAACTAAACTAAGATCAAACACCTTAAAGTGTAAAGTCATCAAATGACATCTCTGATTGTTAAGCTAAGTTTCATTATCAGGATTTGTCATCCTTCATCACAAAACAATGTTGTATAATTTAACTTAATCTCATCAATATAATTTGTCAATCTATTTAACTTAGTTATTATCCTTGTCACTCTCTAACAAAGATCAAAGTTTAGTAAAATTATGACACTTGTATGCCCGTTCTAACAAGATCACAAAAGAAAAAACTCAAACAAAAAGAGATTGAAACTAAAAACACCATGGCTGAAGGTGAAGAAACTCCATTCCATAGATTCCACCAACCTAAAAATGATGAAATCACTAAGGAGGACATTCAAACAGCTCAACAAGATCCCAAATTCCACAAGTTTATGGAAAAGATTTTTGAAAAAGATGGAGAGAAATATTTTTTTATGCTGGAAAACCAAGGTTTGAAACTATCTAATGAATTTGATGTTACTCAATTGAAATCACCTCCTAAAAGAACTGAAACTGATCCACCAAACATAGATCCAATGGTTGCTTTAACTAATCAAATGAAAAATCTGCAACTTCTTGACATGCAAAGAGGAACCACAAAAAGATATCTGCTGCAAGACATTTTCCCATATCCTTTTGATCAAACAATGAACATGAGACCCTTTCCCAAGCATTGTGAATTTCCAAAATATAATAAATATAATGGAAAAAATGTCCCTATAGATCACATAAGGGAATTTTGAACTATGAGCTTGGAGTTTTCACACGAAGAGACTTACTTGATGAGATTGTTTCCACAAAGTCTGGGTGGCCATTGCATGGAATGGTTTTCAAAATTACCACCAGGTATTAGATCCCTTGAAGAGATGGTCAATAAATTAATCACCCAATACTCCTACAACATCCAACATGAGATAACCATGAAAGACCTTTGCAACACAAAATAGAAAAAGGGTGAATCATTTCTCATATTTTTACAAAGATGGAGAAGATTGTTTACTAGATACACTTGTCCTATACACAAAAAAGAAAAGATGGAAATATATCTAAATGATGAGATGAGCTATAGTTTTGAATTACAATGTCCACCCATCTTTGAGAAAATGATTGAAAATGGACTCAAAATTGAAGAATCCTTGGTCAAAAGAGGAGTCTTAAAAATCTACAATGAAGGAAACAACTCAACAAAATCTTCCAATCATTATAATAGAAATGATAAACCAAAATTTTGGCAAAGAAATAAAAAATTTGGTAATAATGATGTTGCAACTGAGACAGAAAATGCAAAACCATTCTTTAACTTAACAGTTTCTCCCTCTAAAAAAAATGCATACAACAACCAAAACATCAATCAAAACAATAATCAAAATAATACTGAATCAAACCACCACTATATCGAACATCCTCAAATCGAAGAATATTTAGACCTTTGGAATAGTCACTCGAATCAACATTAAAGGAGCTTATTGTAGCCAAGCTTATAACATTACCAAAGGCATGAGATTGGGAACCAAGAGTTAAACCTTCATGGTGGAATGATGCACATTATTGTGATTTTCATAGAAACAAGGGCCATAAAACAAATGATTGCATACAACTAAAAAATTTGATACAAGATTTGATTGATAATAAGACAATATTTGTAGAAGGACCTCAATTGAAAAATCCTTTACCAAATTACGAAAAGGGGGAATCCTCTTCATCAAACACCAAAGGGAAAAATGTGAACTTTTTTTATGATTCTACCATTCTCCATATTGAGGTAGTTGAGGATCAAACTAATGACATTGAAATAAATGACCAACAAGACCTTATTGCAACTGAGAATCAAATTAGTGACATCACAATTAAGCATGAACAAAACATTGTTATAGTTGGTAATCAAAACAATGACAGTGTTACAACTAAAACTAAATTCAATGACATCAACATCAAATCAAACCAAATTAATGACATCACACAAGACATGGCCGCAAATGATAATAAAATTAATATCATTAAAATCAGAAAAAAACAAGATTACCAACCAATAAACGCAACCACAAGAGGGCAGGTCGAAGTAATATTGAAAGGAGTTGCATCTAAAACACCTATTTCCTTTCCTACATTCAAAGTAGTTTTTGTCCCTTCAAATCAGTACAACATAGTTGACCAATTGCAGGAAATCCCAGCTCAGATATCTATATTGGAACTACTGAAAATTTCACCAACTCACAAAGAAATTCTAGAACAAGCTCTAGTAGCCACCATAGTACCAAATAACCTAGAAGTTTGTCAATTCCAAGCTATGGTGGGACACTTGACCACACCTCATTTCCTATCATTTTTTTGAAAAAGATGATGTATCACTCACCCATCCACACAATGTTGCTCTCCACATTGAGGTTTTAATTCACAAACACTGAGTCAAACATGTTCTAATAGATGGTGGAGCTGGCCTAAATATCTTCACTTTAAAACTTATCCGTGCACTTGGATATTTAGAAAATGCAATTGATGCTAGAAGAAAAAACACTATAAAATCCTATAATGATGAAGAGAGATCCTCCTAAGGACTTAAAGTGTTACCAATTAAAGTGGGACCGGTTGTAAAAGATATAATCTACCAAGTGTTAGACAAGTATTTGACATACAATATACTCTTGGATCATTTTTGGATTCATGAAATGCAAGAAGTGCCATCAATATATCACCAGTGCTTGAAGTTCTCTTATAATGGAAAAGAGATTACCATTTCAGCTGACTCCAACAATCCTCAATATTGTAACACACTCAAAACAGTCCAAGATAATTTTTTGCCACATAATAGGGAAGCTCACACTCTTAATTCATCAAAAAATGAAGGTCAAATCAGTTCTTTGTTAAATCAGCTTGGGAAAAAGGTTCAGTCCAAGGATAAAGGAATTGGTGATTCCACTTCCTCAAGCAATGAGAGTCAATTAAATTCTTTGTCAAAACTATTTGAAAAAAAAAATTAATTGAAAGACAAAGGCATGGTGGAATATTATTTTGAGCAATCCTTATGTCTTTCACAACTCTTACCTTCCCCAAAATCCTGTGAGAATCCATCCACATCAAGACAAAAATCTTCACAACTAATCACACTCTTTGATGGTAAGTTTGTAAAAGCAGGCACTCTAGTGGATGAATCAAAAGACAAGGATTTTTTGAATTGGTTATATAAGGATGAAGAAGCATCACAAGTATCAACTTCCAATGTGCTAATTGAACCATATGGTAAAGGGTTTACAATCCTAGAGAAGATGGGATATGATGAGAAAGGTCCTATCAGAAAAAGAAAAGAGGGTATCATGGAACCAATATAGCCTACCATAATCAAATCAAAGGACAAAACAAGGCCAGGATATAGAGAAGAGTCAAAAGAAGAAACTAGGCAAAAAATTGTTGAGCGAATCCTTCAATTGCAAGATAGTTTTGAAACAAATTCCAATGAGTATTAATGGGATTCCCTCTCTGAAGAATCTTGTCATGACAAAGAAATTTATGTGATACAAAGGTATGCACCAACACATATGGAGGGACAAAGCTCAGAATCTAGACCACTTGAAATTGGATCACAACATATAGATGACTCTAGTGAAGATGATTAGACTTCGAGCGAGATAGATAACTTGGAGGAGAGTAACATCATAGACCTTGACATCTCTATCAGACACTTTGACAACATTTCCATCATGACACTCACTCCTTTTGACCTTAACCAATCTAACGATTCTTTACCATTGGTACACCCCGAACTAATTGACTAGGACCAAACCGAGCTACTTGATATACCTATCTTTCCAAATGATGATGACATTGCGAAATTACTTTACTCTGATAATCCAAAAACATGTTCCACCAACAAATCTCATAGCGAAGCTTTAGAGGAGAGTGTGAAATCTCTCAGCTACAAAATGAATATCAAAAATCTATCTAATGGTGAAACCATTTAATGGAAGTATTAGATCAAGAAAAAATAACAATAAAGAGCACATCTAATGGTGAAAACCTCTATAAGGCACCAAAAGATGGGAGATTTGACACTCTTCCTCAACACTATCATGAGAGATCTTCAGTGTTGATTGAACCCAAAAAATCCATCAACATTGGTACAAATAAAACAATGAAGACCCTACACCTAGCAGCATCCATGGCAGAGGAAGAAAAACCAAGCATCACTAAGATTTTTGAAGAGAGACAAAAAAACTTTGCTTGGTCCTACACTAATATTCTAGGCAAGGATCCAAACCTTATCATGCATCATTTATCCATACCACCTGGAGTAAAGCCAGTGAAACAAAAGTTGAGAAAAATGCATCTACACATTGCCATTCTGGTGAAAGCTGAATTGAAGAAACTATTGGATGCAAGATTTATCTGACCTATTCACTATGTTGAATGGATCTCAAATATTCTACCAATTTCAAAAGCACATAACAACATCAGGATATGCATGGATTTTAAAGATCTTAATAGGGCTTTCGTTTTCCTAACATTGACATTATCATGGATTTAATAGTAGGACATGCCATGTTATCTGTGATGCAGTGTTATTTCTAACCTAAAAGATGCAAAAACAAAGAAATGCAAAAGGGGAAACAACACAACAATACTTCAAGATTAGCCTAAGTTGAACCTAAACAAAGAAAAAATAAAACAAGAGATTATACCTTTGTTCAAGTTTATCTTTTTGGTTAGCCCTTTGACGTAGCTTGGATGTGTGCTCCTTGATCACAAATATGATGAAATGGTATGCAAATTGATCTAGATTGTATGATGAATGCAATGAAATATGTGGGTGTTTTGATAGATGAATGCAAAGTGAATGCAATGCAAGCTTAATGAGTGCAATAATGGAGGTTGAATGCAAAATTCTTGTGCTTGAGAATTCTTGAGAATGCTAGAGCTTGAAAGTTGAAAAATGTGAATGCAAGTTATGAATGAAAATGAGACAAAATCTTCCATTTTAAGGGAAGAGTCTCTAGAGGATTTGACGGCTAGGATTTAGCCAACATGGACAAGATGGAGGGTTGTGGTGAGTTGAGGACTCACAAGCCCTCACATCTTTCTATGTGAAAGGGGAGGTTCCACAAGGACAAGTGACATGGAAAGAGGATATGTGAGGTGGAGGTACTTGCAAGTACCTTGGGATTAGGGGAGATTTCCTCAAAAAGGAAGTTCTTGTCCCCATATGAGGATGATGGTGATAAGTGAGGAATTTTAGAAAGTCCTCTCTTCTCATCATGGGGATGTGAGAAGTTGTTGGGGGAATAAATATGAATTTTAAATTCACATGATTGGGGAGTACCTTGGGGATAAGACAAGGTCCTCATAAAGGAGGTCCTTGTCCCATGTGACTGATGTGACCTATGAAGGAATTTAGAATTTCCCAACAACTTACATGGGGAAGAGAAATACATTGAATGAATAAATGTGATTTTTTAATTCACATGGGGAAGAGGTCAAGACTTAAAAGGGAAAGCCCTTATGAAAGGTTGACTTGGAAGATATACTAAAAATGGCATGAGGATTAGATTAAGGTTGTGCAAACAAGTGATTAAGAAGACTAATGAAGGATTAGAGGCAAGTGGAAAAACATGGAGGATGTGATATTAATCCTAATTAAAGGTGTGCACATCCAAATCATGGATTAATTAAACTAATCCAAATTATAAGAGTATTATGGAGTACGTGACAAGGAGAGAGAAAAGAGGGAATTTAAAATTGATTTAAATTCAAAAGGGCTAAATGACTAAATTAAATAAATTGATATATTTATTTAATTTAGAGAGGAAAGGATGAAAGGTAAAGTATTTAATTATTAAATTAAATATTTTAGGAACCTTAGGAAAAGGGGAAATATTAATTAAATAAATCATTTAATTAATATTGATGAAATAGATGAATGAAGGGGACAAGTTTGACCATATTGGGGTGGTCAAATTTGGATTTCTACATTTTTCCCCTCTTTGAGATAGTGTTACAAGGTAGCATCATTTCAAAGAAGATTAAAAGATAGCACCAAGAAGAAGATGATTAGATTGGGAAAGATGCCCCAGTCATCAAAGAAGTGACTAGGAAGAAGGGTCATGGGAATGAAGATTAAGGTTAGGGATTTAGGATGCCCTCTTGAGAGGACATGCAGGTTCAAGAGAACACAAGTGTACTCTCGAAATGGATGAGACGATGAAAGGATATATGAGGAAGATGATGCAAAGTGATGGATATCTGAGGATGATAAGCGATATGAGATTGGGAAGCATAAATGGATATAAGGACAAAGGTGATGTTTCCCAAGTCAAGCTACAAGAAAAAAATGGGTTGATGATGGATGGAGTGTTGTTGATGAGGGAATGATATAACTTGAAACAACATGAGGATAGGGAAGGATACATCACCAGAAATGTAATGTAGAAATGCAATGTAAAAATGTAATGTAGAGTTATTTCTAAACCTAAGAAGTGCAAAACAATAGAAATGCAAACGAGAAATAACACAACACCACCTAAAGATTAGCCTATGTTGACTTGAAAAAAATAAAGATACATAACAAATTATACCCTGTCCAAGTGATCATTTTGGTTGGCCCTTTGTTGAAGATTTGATGTGTGCTCCTTGGTGGAAAATAGACTAAAATGCTATGAAATGTGATGTAAATTGGATGTAGAATGCAATAAAAGATGTGGGTATTTGGATAAACAAATGAAAATGCACGCAATGGAAGCTTGATGAGTGCAATAATGGAGGTTGAATGCAAAATGCTTGTGCTTGAGAATTATTGAGAATGCTAGAGCTTGAAAGTTGAAAAATGTGAATGCAAGTTATGAATGAAAATGAGACAAAATCTTCCATTTTAAGGGAAGACTCTTTAGAGGATTCGATGGCTAGTATTTAGCCAACATGGACGAGATGGAGGGTTGTGGTGAGTTGAGGACTCACAAGCCCTCACATCTTGCCATATGGAAGGGGAGGTTCCACAATGATAGGTGATGTGGAAAGAGGACATGTGAGGTGGAGGTACTTGCAAGTACCTTAGGATTAGGGGAGATTTCCTCAAAAAGGAAGTTCTTGTCCCCATATGAGGATGATGGATACAAGTGAGGAATTTTATAAATTCCTCTCTTATCATCATGGGGATGAGAGAAGTTGTTGGGGGAGTAAATGTGAATTTTAAATTCACATGATTAGGGAGTAGGAATAAGACAAGGTCCTCATAAAGTAGGTCCTTGTCCCATGTGACTAATGTGACCTATGAAGGAATTTATAATTTCCAAACTTACATGGGGAAGAGAAATGCATTGAATGAATAAATGTGATTTTTTAATTCACATGGGCAAGAGGTCAAGACTTAAAAAGGAAAGCCCTTATGAAAGGTTGACTTGGAGGACATATGAAAAATGGCATGAGGATTAGATTAAGGTCATGCAAATAGGTGATTAAGAAGATCAATGAAGGATAGAGGCAAGTGGAAAAATATGGAGGATGTGACATTAATCCTGATTAAAGGTGTGCACATCCCAATCATGGATTAAATAAGCTAATCCAGATTATAAGAGGATTATGGAGTATGTGGCAAGGAGAGAAAAGAGGGAATTCAAAATTGATTTAAATTCAAAAGGGCTAAATCACTAAATTAAATAAATTGATATATTTATTTAATTTAGAGAGGAAATGATGAAAGATAAAGTATTTAATTATTAAATTAAATACTTTAGGAACCTTAGGAAATGGGGAAATATTAATTAAATAAATCATTTAATTAATATTGATGAAATAAACAAATGAAGGGGATGAGTTTGACTATATGGGGGTGGTCAAATTTGGATGTCTAAATTTTTCCACTCTTTAAGATGGTGTTATGTAGTAGCATCATTTCAAAGAAGTTTAAAAGATAGCACCAGGAAGAAGATGATTAGATTGGGAAAGATGCCCCAGTCATCAAAGAAGTGACTAGGAAGAAGGATGATGGGAGTAAAGATGAAGGTAGGGATTGAGGATGCCCCCTCGAGAGGACATGCGGGTTCAAGAGAACACGAGTGTGCTCTTGAAATGGATGAGATGATGGAAGGGTATATGAGGAAGATGATGCAAAGTGATGGATAAGAGAGGATGCTAAGTGATAGGAGACTAGGAAGCATAAATGGATATAAGGACAAAGGGGATGTTGCCCCAGTCAAGTTACAAGCCAAAAATGGGTTGATGATGGATGTAGTGTTGTCGATGAGGGAATGATATATCCTGAAACAATACAAGGATAGGGAAGGATACATCCTAATGATGATGATGAAAGTGTTTTTGATGAGGGAAGGATACATCATGATGATAATGATGAAAGTGTTGTTGATGAGGGAAGGATACATCCCAAAACAACACCAAAGGGTAGGGAAGGATACATCTCGATTATGATGACGATGAAGATGATTAGATCAAGGCTTGTAGCAAGGTTGGAAACAAGACTGAGGATGTGATTAGATGATTTGTGTTAGATTGAATGTATGAGGATTGGATTGAGATGTGAAACGGTGTAATGTGAAATGGAATGAAACATGAACATGAGTGTAAATAAGGGCTTACATAGTTATGAGAGTCTATAGTAGGTGTATCATACTTGCTTTAGTTTATTGGAAAGTACTTTCCCTATAATCATTACAAAATTAAGTGAAGATGGGTGTGAAACTACACCTGTCAAGAACCACAGGTATCCTAAGGGGGGATGAATGTTTGCACAACCAAAATCATAGGTCATAGATGAGGTATGAATGCAATGCAACAAAATTGATCATGAAATGCAATCCTAATGCAATTTTGCATTTTCGGAGCACTGATTTTTTCTATAGCGTAAGACACCAGGCACCATGGTATGTGAAACCAAAGTGGATTAGCATCTAATGCATAAAAAAAATGAAACAAAAAAGAAGGCTATCCCAACACCCCAAAGTTGTGAAGACCTTGGTCAGGCTAGGCATTGGGACAACCAAAAGCATGAAAGGATGCCCCATCATAACACAAGACCTCAGGGATCTTGGTGGGTACTACGTGGTACAACCAAAAAGACAATTATAAACAAAATATGAAGATATGACCCTATGTTAACCAATCAAAACACACCATAATATGATAGATCATGGTGATCTTGATGAGGCATGATAGGGAGCTCAAAGGATAAACAAAAGCCAAAAGTATCAAAAGTTCACAATCAATTTCAAATGTCCTTTTCCACAGGATCAAAGGGATGGATAGGATTGATGAGGTCTATTAGGAATGATGCATCCTATTGAGACCAAAGATGGATACTAAACTAAAATATCGATATGATGCAGGATATTCAAAACTGATTGAATCTCATGGTATGAGTGGACCTCATTTATGAAGAACTAGCTAGATAAGGACATAACTTGATGACACAACACAGGACATGAGACACAAGATTGAAACAACCTAAAGACCTAGGGGCTCGGGCGTTGATCATTAACCTTGCCTATGTGAAAAAAAAAAGCCCTCATATTTTGATAAAAGACCATGGATAAAAGCGAAAAGGGGACAATGGACACCAATGATGGAAGACAAAGATTGGATGGACCAAAAGACCTGGGGGCGGATCAAATGATCAACCTTTCCTACGTGAAAGTGTAGGAACAATGTAGTTCAACAAAAGACCAACAACCGACCATGGATAAAGGATGATGAGATGACCAGGATAAGTGGATAAAAATATGGGACTAATGCGATGAGACAAGATAGACCTAGTGGATTGGATAGGATGATGGCGATTACACAAAGCTCAAGGATGGGATAGTTTTCCAAATCATCAAAAGATGAATTGGTAGGATCATATGATGGAGAGATGAGTGATGAAAAGTGAGAGGAGATTGGAAAGATGTGTGAAATAAGTGGGAGTGATGACAATGTGATAGATGGAATTGGATTGCATGGGGAGAAGCCTATAGCTAGATACCAATGACAAGGGATTATGAGATGGGATGAGGATAGAGATGAATGGATAAGAAGATAAAGATGGGGAGATGAAAAGGATTGTTTGGATTGGTAAGGAGATCAAGATGGGGAGATGAAAGGGATTGTTTGGACTAGTAAGGAGATAAGGATAGGTAGGAAGATAAGGATGGGGAGATGGAAGGGATGGTATGATGGATTAATAGGAAGATAAGGATGGGGAGATGAAAGGGATTGTTTGGATTGGTAAGGAGATAAGGATGGGGAGATGAAAGGGATTGTTTGGATTGGTAAGGAGATAAGGATGGGGAGATGGAAGAGATGCTATGATGGATGGATAGGAAGATAGGGATGGTGAGATGGAAGGGATGTTGTGATGGATGGATAGGAAGATAAGGATGGGAAGATGGAGGGGATTCCTTGCTGGATGGATAGGAAGATAAAGATGGAGAGATGAAAGGGATTTTTTGGATTGGTAAGGAGATAAGGATGGGGAGGTATAAGGGATGTTATGATGGATGGATAGGAAGATAAGGATGGGGAGATGGAAAAGGATTTTTGTTTGAAGGGGATGATATGATAGATGAAGGATGTCTCAAAATACTATGTCACAAAGGTGGCCTCTCTAGATATGTCATGTGTGATGAGGCAAGAGGGATGGAAGACAAGTGGATGGGAAGATAAAGGAGATAAATGGAGGAGGATATGATGGGTGGATGAGGGAGGGAAATGGGTGTAGATTGGATGCCTGGATAAAGAAGGGAGACTAATGGTAGCATGACAAGTGAACAAAGAAGGTAAATGGATGTGGATAAGGATTACAATAGTTTGTGGATGAAGGGGGTGTATGCCAAGAGGTGTCCAAAACATGTATAGATGTTTGCCCCTATCTATATTAAGATCACAAGGAGGATGGAGGGATTGGAGATAAATGGGATATGATAGATAGGATGTGGATGGTAGGTGGGATGGAGGAGATGTATGGAGGGGATCCATGATAGGAAGTTTCCCCCAAGTGCAAGAGTAAGCTGGATGGGAGATTTACACATGACACTTATTTGCATGGTTTTCATCATGATACTTATCCAAGGTGCTTGTTTTCCAATTTTTCACCATTGGATGAAGTATTTCTCTTTACTTTTATTTTTATTTTTATTTTTATTTTTGACTTTTTTAACATTTTCTTTTTTTTTTTTGGATTTTTTGGATTTTTTGGATAATATTCCAATGGAGATGGATAAGGATAGGGATGTGGATAAGTTGATTTAGAATATATATGATAAGGATATGGATGAAGGACTCAAGCATAAAGTTGCATACAAGGTATTAAGAGCCCATGTGTGAAATGACTATTGGATGTTAGTACAACCTATTAGGATAAATGGATTATGCAAGAGAATGGATTAAAGAGATTTGATGGGGAGATATGTGGGATAATGGATGGGATGTTGGAAAGTGAATGGATGGAATTATGGGGTAGGCGTGTGATGGGGAGATGTTTTTAGGACCAACATTGGCACATATGGTGGTGGATGATAAAGGATAGGAGGATTAGTGGATGTAGGATATGGGGATAATGGAGGGGTTGGGGTAGTGAATTTTGGGACATAGGGACCCAAAATAGATTTAGGAGATGGAGGGTGTATGATTAGCTTTTGGATTAACAACTTTGGATGTTGTTACAGATTTTTCATTTGAAGACATTGCATCTTTTTTCTTTGGGATCCACATGGTTTTGATCTTTGCTTTGGTGGGCCTTTGTGGCCTAGATGGTTTTGATTTGGATTTTGGAGTTGATTTTGGATTGGATTCTTTTCTTTTCCAACATGTCCTTTTAAGGAGACATGAGGGGATTTATATTCATGTGGATGTTTAGATTTATGCATTTTTACTTTAGCATCCAAAGTTCTTTTAATAGCAATGCGATGGGTGAGAGGAGATAGATGATATGAAGGAAACATGAATGGAGTGATGGAGCTTGGATGTTGGGGATGATATGTGGATGGAGGATGTGTATGTACATGCCTTTGTTGATCCTAATTAGGGAATATGAGAGTGGGATGTTTATGATGGGTGACATGGATAGGTGATGGATGGATAAAAGGATGAATAGGATGAGATGGAGGAGGTGATTTTGGGATATAAGGGCCCAAAATGGACTCGGTAGATGAAGGATGGGAGATGGTGGATGGAGGGACATATGGACCCAAAATGGATGGAGTAGATGAAGAAGGAATATGGATAGTTTTTTTGAGGTGATGCAATGGAGGGGGGATGGTAGCAAATGGTTTGGTGGACTGATGGGAAGAGCCTATTATTCTTTTGGAGGAGGCTCATTGAGGATGGATAGAGGTTATACCAACATTTTTGGATTGTGAGTCTTGAGAGATATATCCAAGACCATGTGTATGTGGATTTTTTGTGACATGGATGGGCTCTAAAATACCTTGCTCATGAAGGCCTAAACCTTTTCCTTGATAATTCATGATCTTGAGCATTCGTTCTATGGTAGAATGATTCTTATTTTGGAAGAATAATGCAAGTCCATTATTAGGTGGAGGATAGGTGGTGTATATGCTCGGTTCCTCGTCTACAATGAAACCACCATAGATGAATGTGAGAGTACTGAGGGAATATAAAAGTGTTGTGGGAATAGTGGGGTTAGATGAAGATGGAGGATCATGAGATGGAGATGATGGGGAAACAACATATTGATCTAGAGGAGTGAGTGGTAAGGTATCAGGAGAGAGATTAGGTGATATGATAGGATCTAGATTTGTGGTAGCAGGTGATAAGGGATCCTCAAATGGATCGGTTGGATCTTGAGTGTTAAGGGAAACATGGGATGGAATGGATGGGAGACTATGATCTTGAGATGGACTAGATGGGGTGGTAGAATATTGATGTGGAGAGGGGGATATGTTGGTATGCTTTGGATCCAACTCTTGGCCTGACTCCTCTTATGTGTGTGACATGAGGATGGAGTGTTGGAGGGACTCCTCAAGTGGGGGAGATGGTGGGATGGAGGATTCATGAAGTTCATGGAAATGGATTTTAGTGATACTAGGAGTGGGAGGAGTGGATTGATTTTGAGTGTCATGGGTGGGTTGGGTAGATCTAGGAGTACAAGATGGTGATTGGGTTTGGTTATCTTCGATGGGCTCAGTGGATCTCAGAGTAGGATATGGGGATTCAATGGATTCAGTGGGTTTGATGGTTTCAACGGTTTGAGTGGTACTAGGGGTGGTAACAACAATGATAGGTGTGGGATGGAGAAGGGTCTCATCACTAGCAACCATACCTGGGGGAGTGGGGCTGCATGGTTCCATGAATTCAAGGTTTGGATTTGGGGATGTATTCTTTGTCATGAGTCCTTGGAGGACCTATGGAGTGAGAATCGTGCATATTCTAGGCTTAGATTGTGTGGTAGGAGTGGATGAAGGATTATGAATTAGTGAAGGATTAGGATTATGGATTGGTGGACTAGGATTAGATTGAGGAATAGGATTGGATGGAAGGTTAAGGTAGGGATATTGGGATGGTGAATTTTGATGGGAGGACATGGATGCTGGATTATGATAAGAGGATATTGGTGGTGTATTAGGACAAGAGGATATGGGTGGTGTATTAGGACAAGAGGATGTGGGGGGTGGATTATAATAAAGGTATTGGGACAACAAATTAGGATGGGGAGATTGATATGGTGGATTAGGATAGGAAGATGTGGATGTTGGATTAGTATAGGTTGATGGGGATGTAGGATTAAGATAGGAAGGTGTGAATGTAGGATTAGGATGGGTAGACTAGCAAGGAGGATTAGGATAGGGGGACATGGATGGGGGATTGTAATAGGAGTATTGGGATGGTAGATTAGGATGGGAAGATTGGGATGGTAGATTGGGATGAGAGGATGTGGGTGTTGGATAAAAGAAAAATGTAGATGAAGGATATGATGAATATGCAAATAGGGAAGATAATGGATATCCCTTGTCAAAGGTAGAATAAGAATTGCTAGTAGGTGTGGGTGAAGATGTGTTGGGATAACCTGGATGAGTGATTGAATTTTGGATAGTGGTTGGGGAAAGCTTACTAGAAATGATAGCATCAAGGAGATCTATGTCATGTACTTCTTGATCAACAAGACTCTCGTTATCATCATCAACATAATTAGGATTCCCCTTGACTACTATTTTTTGTTGCATTGGTGAAGGATAAGGATTCATGATGTTAGATTAGATGGATACAGATTGAAGATATAGGAGCAGACAATCATAAGGAAAGAAAAGGTGATGAAAGGATAAATAGGATGGATCAAAAGATCTTGGATGGAAATGGACTAAAGCACAATTTAGGATTTATATTAAGCTTAGATTGGGATTAGATTAAGGCTCATATTAGGATTAGATTAAAGCTCATATTAGGATTGGATTGAAGCGCAGATTAGGATGATTGGAGGATGTGATGGCATTAGTTCTACACCAAGCTTAGGGGTTCAATGGGATTGGATTACCACAAGATGATTACGACCCCGAATCTACCACAAGATGGAAGTAAATTGATTGGGTGATCATATAGGGATGTGATTGGATTAGATTGGATAAGATAGATTGATGCAATGATTGATAAGATCAAATGATGGATCAGATAGGATGATGAAAGGGATGCTAAACCAAGTTCATAGATTACCCTTGGTGACTTAGGTTGCTTATTGATCAGATTAAAGGATAGATGATTGCGACTCCAAATCCACCTTGGGATTGAAATTGGATTGATTGGGTTGACTACGATTTCTAACTAGGGATAGATGATTATCCTAAGAAAATGTGGATGATGACAATCAAATTCAGACACCTAGGTCAATTTGGATAGCAACTTCTAAAATGAAGTTCAAGGGATTTGGATTGAGAAAAAAATGAGAAATATGTAACCTAGAGATCCTTTATGATGTACCTATATGATTTAGATGATGAATGAATGACCTTGGGAGAATGTAGATAGATTGAAATGTAGACTACGAGTGAATAGAAGATGCAAAATGGTTGGATAGAGATCAGAATCGCCTAACCAAGTTGCAAGGTCACCTATCTAGGATGAAAGGTCACCTATCTATGGGGAAAGGTCACCCATCTATGGGGCAAGGTCGCCCATCTCTGGGTCAAGGTCGCCTATCTATGGGTCAAGGTCACCTATCTAGAGGACAAGGTCACCTATCTAGTGGGAAAGGTCGTCTATCTACTATGCAAGGTTTCCTATCTGCTAGGTCAAGGTCACCTATTTGGAGGGAAAGGTCACCTATCTGGAGGGCAAGGTCACCTATTTGCTGGGTAAGGTCACCTATCTATTGGGAAAGGCCACTTATCTGCTGGGAAAGGTCACCTATCTAGAGGGAAAGGTCACCTATTTGCTGGGAAAGGTCATCTATCTTGAGGTCAAGGTCACCTATTTCCTTTTGAACCCTCGAAATAGGGAAACGAACACTCATAATGGGGAGACAAACTCTTAGAACAGGTAGACGAATTCTTGGAATAGGTAGACGGACTCTCAAAACGAGAAAATAAATGCTCAAAACAAGAAAATGGATGCTCAGAACAAGGAAATGGATGCTGGAAATGAGAAATGGATGCTTCGAATGAGGAAATGGATGCTGAAAATGAAGAAATGGATGCTTAGAATGAGGAAACAAAAGCTCAGAATGAGAAAAAATATGCATCAAATGAGAAAACGGATGCACCGAATGGATGAATGGATGCTCAAAACAAGGAAACAAAATCTTGGAATGGATGAATGGATGCTTGAAATGAGTAAATGGATGCTCCTAATAGGTAAACGAATGCTTAGAATGAGGAAATAGAAGATCATAATGGATGAATAGACTAACTGAATGACTGAATGGGAGACAAGACTGACTATTCATAGTGCAAAATCTCCCAACTATGAGGCAGGGTTACCCCTATTGAGGGCAAGGTTTCCCAAGTAAAGGAAGAGTAGCCCCTCTTGACGAAACAGACAAATTTGATGGGTTGTTTGACTAAAAATGACTTAGGAAGAGGGTAAAATCACTCCTATTCCGAGAAGGATCACCTCTATTGAGAGAAAGGTCACCCCTGTTGAGGAAAAGGTCATATATTTAGTGAAAGATGGGAAATTCTAACATAAATAGGCTAGGAAATGATTAAGACAAAAGGCAGGGTTTCCCTTGTTGAGGTTAAGGTCACCCCTATTAAAAACAAGGTTGCCCCTATTCAGGGCAAGGTCGCCTCTATCAACATACATGAACTTGACTTGGATGAAAATAACTATGGTAAAGAACCAAAAACACAACAAAAAAAAAAGAAAAAGGTAAGGTTGATTTGACTAAATAGAAATTCACTGGTTTTGCATAGAAAAGATAGTTCAAGCAGCACAATCCTAAGATTAGTATGAGGGGTATGGCCAACACAATCCTCTAACAAGGTTGAACAAGGAAAACTAGGGAGTCCTTGATATACACACGGTACGTGAGGCACAACCATGAATACCATCCCGTCTACAAGCATGTGTTAGGAACCCCAACGAGGTACTGGAAGCTCAGACCAACTCTTCATGTCTTATCCATGGATCACCCTAATTTCGACGCTCTGCCAGACATGGCAAGATTGGGGTACAAATTTGGCTCTCCCTCCTTTATATACCCCATCGGTACACATGGTTTGGATCATCCCTTGGAGTGATGAAATACCCAAGTAGTTCCCACTAAAAAGAGAACACTAAATGTTTTTGGCTACTCCCTAGGCTCACACAAAGTGAAAAGGGAAAGCTTGAACGGAGTAGTGCCCCCTAGGTAAATAAAGGGACTGAGTGAGATACAATTTCTCTTCACCCAGGATCACCAAATGGTGCAAGGGGATTGGATACATCAATATCCCACTTTACAAACAAAGCACACAAGTATATTGACTCCCCCCTACTTAAAACTATGTGCCTAACTAGTATGAAAATGAAAAGCAAATGAGCTAACTAATAAACTTGGCACGTTCGTCCTACAACAAATATGTTAGAAGTTTTTAACCTCCAATTTTTTACAAGTGAGAAATAACTACAAAATCATAGTAAAAACTAGCACAATCACCAATAGGACAAGTTAGGGGGTCAATATTAACTTAAACAGTAGAAAACGGACTCTAGAAATGCACTTTAAATCACTATTTTTACCTTTGTTGCCTCTGTCGAGGTCAAGGTTTCCCCTATTAGGGTAGGGTCGCCCCTGTTAGGGCAAGGTCACCCTTATTTAGGGAAAGGTCACCCCTATCAGTGGCCAGTTCACTCATGTTTAGGAAACAAGGATCAAATTTGCTCCTGTTTCACAGATGGGAAATTCTGCAAGGGTAGAATCACCTCTATTCAGGTTAGGGTTTCCTATCTTGGGGCAGGGTCACCCCTGTTGAGGGAAAAGTCACCCATGTCTGTTGTGAAGTCACCTATGTGTAACCTGAACCTACAAAATATCAAATAATATAGAATGTGAAAGAAAAAGACACGTTTGTGGGTCCCATTAGGTATGCTAGAAATGTGATGCAACGTTATTTCTAAGCTAAAAGATGCAAAAACAAAGAAATGAAAAAGGGGAAACAACACAACAATAACTCAAGATTAGCCTAAGTTGAACCTAAACAAAGAAAAGATAAAACAAGAGATTAGACCTTTGTTCAAGTTGATCTTCTTGGTTGGCCCTTTGATGTAGCTTGGATGTGTGCTCCTTGATGGCAAATATGATGAAATGGTATGCAAATTGATCTAGATTGTATGATGAATGCAATGAAAAATAGGGGTCTTTTGATAGATGAATGAAAAATGAATGAAATGAAAGATTAATGAGTGCAATAAAGGAGGTTGAATGCAAAATGCTTGTGCTTGAGAATGCTTGAGAATGCTAGAGCTTGAAAGTTGAAAAAAGTAATGCAAGTTATGAATGAAAATGAGACAAAATATTCCATTTTAAGGGAAGAGTCTCTAGAGGATTCAATGGATATGATTTAGCCAACATGGAAAAGATGGAGGGTTGTGGAGAGTTGAAGACTTAGAATCCTTCACAACTTGCCATGTGGAAGAGGAGGTGTCACAAGGAAAGGTGATGTGGAAAGAGGACATGTGAGGTGATGGTACTTGCAAGTACCTTGGGATTAGGGGAGATTTCCTTAAAAAAGAAGTTTTTGTCCCCATATGAGGATGATGGTGACAAGTGAGGAATTTTATAAATTCCTCTCTTTGTTGGACTCAGGGAACACTAAGAGGGGGGGTGAATTAGTGTTCAACAAGTTTGAGCTTTAAATTCAGATCTTAAACCAATTCCACCACATAAACATAAATAAAGATGTAAACACATGAGAAAGATAATAAAAGCACCATAACACCAATATTTTTGTGTGGAAACTCTTTTAGGGGAAAAACCATGGTGGAGATTAATCCACAATTTATACTCTGTTAAAAGTATGAACAAAAGGGAATGCACATGCATTCAGGCACACTACCTAGAGCTCACTGCTCAAAGTAAAGAAGGCTCACTGCCTTACAAAATATTTGGATTACAACAAGAAGTTTAACTAAGAAGATAGCATCTACAAATGCCTTGATTTAGTTCCAATGAAGCACATAAAACATATCTTTGACCTTCTGTCCAATTTGCACTTTTTCTCTACTCTACTCTCAAAAACCCTTTTGTTGCACAAGCAAAATTCATTCAATAGATCTTCTAATGTATGCTCATACAGTTGCTCTACATCTTTTCACACAAATACACCTTCTCATCACTTCATTCACACTTCAAAATGAATTATCGATCTCATATATATATCTGCTAACAAAGATTCCATTGCTTCAAGTCAGCTATAACAAAACATGAAATATCCTTCAACAGTCGGCTCAAATAACCAGTTAAGATTAATGTGCACCAAAATAAGTTAGCTAGAATATAGTTGGGACCCAAATTAAAATTCCCAACACAAGAGATATTTAAAAAAATACTCCTTATACATCCACGACACGCTCTATACACTAGGTCAGCCACAATGAACAAATAAACAAAAAAGCATTCTTCTGAATCTCCTAACTCGTACATCGATTATTGCAACGCCACAAAACTTACCAATAAGGTAACATACAAACTTAACAAGATTTCTTGGGGTCCACAACACAAAATGGTAATCTAGTGAATCATACTGATTGACTAACTAACTGGATACCCTATTCTTCACGCTTTCTATCGGTAACATACTATCTTCTATATTTCCTATCGGTATAAGTAGATCCTAATCTGCAGACCAAGATAGTGACTACATTTACCATCAATGACAACACTAGAAGCCAAAAACAATATCCCCAAGCCATATGCCAACACTCTTATCATCATGGGGATGAGAGAAGTTGTTGGGGGAATAAATGTGAATTTAGAATTCACATGATTGGGGATTACCTTGGGGACCTCAGTCCCATGTGATTGATGTGACCTATGAAGGAATTTAGATTTTCCCAACAACTTACATGGGGAAGGGAAATGCATTGAATGAATAAACGTGATTTTTTAATTCACATGGGGAAGAGGTCAAGACTTAAAAGGGAAAGCCCTTATGAAAGGTTGACTTGGAGAACATGCCAAAAATGGCATGAGGATTAGATTAAGGTTGTGAAAATAGGTGATTAAGAAGACTAATGAAGGATTAGAGGCAAGTGAAAAAATATGGAGGATGTGACATTAATTCTAATTAAAGGTGTGCACATCCTAATCATGGATTAATTATGCTAATCCAAATTAGAAGAGGATTATGGAGTATGTGACAAGGAGACCAAAAAGAGGGAATTTAGAATTGATTTAAATTCAAAAGGGCTAAATGACTAAATTAAATAAATTGATATATTTATTTATTTAGATAGGAAAGGATGAAAGGGAAAGTATTTCATTATTAAATTAAATACTTTAGGAACCTTATGCGAAGGGAAAATATTAATTAAATAAATCATTTAATTAATATTGATGAAATAGATGAATGAAGGGGATGAGTTTGACCATATGGGGGTGGTCAAATTTGGATGTATACATTATCACTTATGGATGGCTTTTCAAGTTACAATTAAATTAAAATTGCACTAGAAGACCAAGATAAAACAACCTTCACATGTCCTTGGGGTACATTCTGTTGGAAAGTCATGCCTTTTGGGTTGAAGAATGTTGGAGCTACCTATCAACGTGCGATGACTACTATCTTTCATGACATGATGCATACCTTTATGGGGGACTATGTAGATGACTTGCTAGCAAAATCATTCACTAGAGAAGGACATCTTGAAATCCTGGACAAAATCTTCACTCGGTTGGAGAAATTCAAGGTGTGTTTAAACCCCAAGAAATGTGTATTTGGCATGACATCATCAAAACTCTTAGGATATATAGTATCAACTAAAGGCATTGAGGTCGATCCCGTGAAAATAAAATCCATCATGGAGATGCCTCCTCCTAAGAATATCAACCAACTCAGATCTTTACAAGGACAATTCCAATCTATTAGAAGGTTCATCACACAACTAGCATATAAAACTCATCCTTTTAATCACTTGCTATGCAAGAATGTTTCTTTCAAATGGGATGAAAAATGTGAAGCATCTTTTAATCAACTGAAATAGTATCTGATGTCACCACCTACACTGGTACCTCCAACTAAAGGAAAACCATTATTACTCTACATAGAAACAATAGAGGTATCTTTGGGCACTCTACTGGCACAGGAAGATTCTGTGAGAAAAGAAAGGGTTATTTGTTGTATCAACAGAACCTTGAATGGCTATACAATCAACTGCATATATATTGAAAAAGCTTGTCTGATAGTAGTATTTGCTACTAAACAACTAAGACACTACACGTTAACCCATACCATCAAAATCATAGCAAGAATTGATCCATTGAAGTATTTACTCAACAAAGCTGCCCTAACATAAAGAATAGCCAAATGGGTAATGATATTGAGTGAGTTTGAAAATCAGTATGTGGACAGAAGAGCAATCAAGGGTCAGGTCATAGTCAATTAGTTAGACGAAGCACCATTGAAAGATGCTCATCCAATGAGCATTGAATTTTTAGATGAAAATGTCCCTACCATGTCAGCACAACAGTGGATGTTATATTTTGATGGGTTTTACATGCAACATGGGTTAGGTGTTGGAAACTTGTTTGTCACACCTCAAGGACATACCATCCCAAAATATTATAGACTGATGTTTCCTTACACAAATAATACAGTCAAGTACAAGCATTGATCATTGGAATCAAGGTAGAAATCAAATGGAGGATCATAGAGTTGCACGTCTATGGTGATTCCCAACTAGTCATCAATCAGGTGAATGATGATTACCAGACAAAAGATGACAAATTGATGTCATATATTTAAGAATGGTCAATGAATTCAAGAAGTACTTTGTGGAGATTAAATTTGATTAGATTCCAAGAGGGGACAACAAAGCTACTGATGCCATGGATACCATTTATTCTCTCTTACAGATACCTAAAAAATTAGCTCGTTATGAATTCATGGTGGAACAACTATTTAACCCTGCCTATGATAACCCCAAATCCCAAGTCATATACCATCTAGTCGATGCTAAATCCTCAATCTATGAGAGGATCTATACCTATCTGAGAGATCATACCCTACCACCAGATCTATCCCAAAACCAGAAACATATCTTTATTAGACAAGCGACTCGACATACCCTAATAGAAGATATACTTTATCGACAAGGTCTTAGTGGTACTCTCCTTTAGTTTCTTGAACATAAAAAAGCTGAAACCGCTTTACACAAGGTTCATGAAGGTATCTGTGGCACTCATTCAAGTGGTCTAACTCTTGCTAATAAACTCCTACACTTGGGGTATTACTGGCCGAACATGGAGAAGGAGTCTTTTTAATTTGTCAAGAAGTGCCAAAAATGCCAATTCCATGGAAACTTGATACACACACAAGCACAAGAATTGCAACCATTTGCATCAACATGGCCTTTCTAATAATGGGGATTGGACCTTGTAGGTAAGATTCATCTGTCATCTTCCAATGGGCACAAGTACATCATCACAGCCATGGAGTACTTTACAAAGTGGATTGAAGTTGTTCCCTTCACCACAATCACTAAAAAAAGAATTGCATCCTTCATCCTAAATTACATTATCTATCGGTATGGAATTCCTCAGTCCATTGTCATAGACAATAGTATACCTTTCAAGAATCAGGATGTCTAAGAACTTTGTGAAAGGTTTCATATCTAGCATTGATTTTCCACACCTTACTACCCTCAAGGGAATGGCCAAGCAGAGGCCTTAAACAAAACCATTCTGAAAATCCTGAAGAAAACTGTTAATGACGTTGGACGTGATTGACATGTTCAAATGAACCCTGCTTTGTGGGCTTATTATACTAGTATCCACACCCCAATAGGAGCTACACCCTATGCTCTATTTTATGGATCAAAGGCCATTTTACTTATTGAGGTTGAGCTACCATCCCTATGTGTATCTTTGAAGCGAATCATTTTAGAGGAAGATTATAAAGTATCTAGCCTACAAGAGTTGGAATTGTTCGATGAACATCGTCAATATGCAGTTGATCACCTAAAATCCTATCAACAGAGAAAGTACAAAAGTTATAATCACAAGGTCAAACCAAGAACATTTCAAGTTGGTGACTTAGTCCTAAAAGAAAATCCCTGAAATCAATAGGATCAAGAAAAGAAAGGAAAATTTGTACCAAACTGGCTAGGTCCCTTTGTCATTGTATCAGTCTATGGATTAGGACCATATCAGTTGTCTACGCCTAAAGGGGACCTATTTGAAGAAACCATCAACAACTTGCATCTCATTAGAAAATACAAAGATAAAGTGCATTACATATCATTTACATAATCAAACCCATCTCATATAGCATAGGGTATCATCCACCGAACATATAGAATCATCATCATATCATCATTGCATCGATAAATAATCATCACATAGCATATAGAACAGAAAATAAATGCATCCATCATAGCCATCCATCATAAAATCATATAAACACATATAGATCAAGGGTATCTACTGCATATTTTATCATATCAAAATCATAATGTCAAGTATACAATGATATCCAAACATGTAGAGAAATATAACATCAATGTGGTAGTAAATCATAATGTCTTAGCTGAATTAGAATATACAAATGTCTCAAATACATCAAAGGTCAACACAAAGGCTATGTGTTGCTACCCCCAGACAATGTCGGTCCTGCACCTGAACCACCTATTGCACCACCTGATGGCCCTACACCTGGATCTCTAGGAGTTGGGCCTGTCACACCCATGTTGGTAGTCTGAGAGTGGATCTAACCTGATCTGGCACTAGCCGACTATGAATAACTAACCCACTGCTCTACAAGAACTACCTCATGATACCACAGCCGGTAATACTCAACCTCCCTAGCAGAGTGTTATATCTCTCTGAGGTAATCTATTGTCAATGTACCCTTGGCCACTCTCTATAGTCTCTTTGACAAGGCCTCGGCCTGCTCACATCACTACCTCAAGGTATCTCTCTTTGTTGTAAGAGAGGCGGTCTGTTCCTGTGCCTATGCCTATGTCTATAACTATGCCTGCACATGTGCTAGTTGACCATGTAACATCTGTACCTAGGTCTATAAGACACCTATCTATGTCTACTACGACTATGAGGGAAATTGAATTTGAATATGCTGCTATATTGCAGCCACCAGGGATCTCCTCCTCTGCGACACTCTGACATCTAACACTAGTCCAACACCACACCCATCTCCATCACCATTACCACTCCCATATTCATCACCATCACCATCTCAACCACCTCCACCATATCCATAACCATCATCTCAATCATCACTATATTATCTCCCTCCTCATCATCACCTCCTCTACCCCTCCTCCATCTTGGTGCCTAATCGCCATCCAGTCTCGGTACTGGCTCATCTAGACTAGATATCCTTAGGAAAGGATGTGAAAAGAAATAGTGTGCATACTCCTACGACACTGCAACCTCTATGATCTCCAGATGATACTCCTCACATGCTACATCATATGATAAAACAGGCCCCCACTCTATAATGTCTTGTCATCTTCATGCATATAGAGCAACTTTCTAGGGCATACCCTATGCTCAACCATACTGTCACAGTACTCTCCCAAGAAAGAATCTCTCTATCACAAATGGTACCCTCCCAATCAAATATCTAGTAGTGCACATATATGGCATCTTTGTGTCGTCCTTTGGCCACTGCTCGCAATCTAGATAGGCCCTCCATGTCACGGTATCCAAATCATCCAAAACCCTTCGCTAGTACTCTAATTTCCCCAGCTTATGTTGGAAAAATGGACTTGTATATCCATGAATGTATGGTCAACCAGCTAGACTATATCTATCATCCATTGGATGAGTGATAGCTATGTGCTCCCACACCCATATTTGTAGCAGTGTCACCCTAGCTGATAAACTAGCCCCTCTAAGATAAACCACCTAATGAAGATCATGGTACAAGTGTGTTATCATGTAGGAGTCCCAAGCATATCTAATCCCCTATGTGATCATGCTCTCTAATATCTGACCCCACTGACTGAGAGTCCCTTTGACCTACGGTCGAGACATAGAAAACCTCTAATGAAACCAACAAGAACACATGGTAGTGTCGCATATGCATCAACCATATCCCTCCATGGAAACTCATTTCCACAAATTTGGTCATCCTCGAAGACTCTCCTCAATGCATCAGTGCCCCCTTCTCTGTGGAATCATAGACAACCAACTCTCCAACAATAAGAATCCTCAAGATATGGTAAACATCCTATGGTGTCAATTTCATCTCACCAATGGCTAAGTGAAAGGTGTTGTAGTCACTGTGCCACCTCTCTAGTGAGATTTTGATCAAATCTTGTGAGCGTCTATTGTTGATCCTCACCTATCATGAGGTCAATCATCATCATCCTATCATTGATTCTCACCTATCATGAGATCAATCATCATCTAATCTATCAACATCATCAAACAACATCAAATCAATAACTGACGCGATCATCAATCATCAAAAACAAGGAGTAAATCAACAAATTTCATCATTCTTGTGTCAATGTGCTAGAATAGTGTTTCTATGCACTCAAATCATGGATGCACTAGAAAAATTCACAAATGCGCTATAACAGTCTATCAATGCACCAAAGTATTGGATGCACTAATAAATTCACCATATGGGTATGTGCAGGATCATCATGGAAAAAACAGGCCCTTAAGTGGCAAAAAATCAAGAAAAATCAGAGTTAGGCAACTTGACGTAAAAATTTGAATAAGTTATCTATATTATTTAAAAAATATGTAAGAATAGAATCTGTAGAAAATTGAATGTAGTTTCTAAACTACTAGGTTTTTAAAAAAAAAAAAAAATCTATTTGGTGAAAATTTGAAATTTCAATGGTACTTAAATTTCGGAAAAATAAGTAGGTGTCTATCTGACCACCCTAACCACAATAAAATGATAAAATTTTTTATAAGAATTTAGATATAAGTAGATGACTCATGTCCCAATGTGATGCATATTTTTGTAATTTTTTTCCAAGTAAATAATTAATTATGAATTTTTTATTACAACTTTTAAAAAAATATAAAAACTCGTATGTCCCACCTTAACTTGGTCAAAACTTTATGAAATTTAATTCTTTTTAATCCTATAGTATGCAAAGCATAGAATGTGACACATGTTTTGGATTCAAAAAAAGTGATATCGTTTGAAAGCTATAGATGTTTTTCAATCAACCTATCAATTAGGACTTTAGTTGTAATTTGAATAGAAAATGAATAATAATTACTTATTAAATTCAAAGTAAAGAATAATTTATATAAGTGGAATGCTGAGAATCTCCTTTAAAAACCCTTTTGTTTCATCAATTTTGGGTAAAAAAAAAGTCATCAGCCACATACCCATCATATTGCCACTTTTTGGACCATCATGATCTTGCACATACCCATATGCACCATTTTGTAGCCTCAAAGTGCTAAAAAACCTAATGCGCTAACACATTTATCGAATGTGCTAAAATCTAGACTCGATGCGCTAAATCCATCATTGCGCTAAAAGATTCTATGGATGCACTAAGTCTCGGTATGGGTGTACTAATTTACTATATGATGCAATCAAAGGAAGAAACAACCTGACTCAATCTCATTTGACAAATCTCAAAACATTCTTTGCTTGATTTCTCAACACTAATTCACTTTTCCCTTCAAATTCACAAGAGGTTTCCACCAAACAATAACCCATATAAGAACACAAATTTGAGTTTCCATTTCTAATGACCCAAACAATATTCCCCAACATCTTGAGGAACTTCTACTCAAATTACTCAACTTCAAGACCACTTTTCATCAACCGATGGCTCTTTTCTCATAGACCTGTCACAATGCTAGTAGTACTCCAAAATTAGACTGTTAGAGATATATTTTCTTAGAGACTTTATCTTCATAATGAATCAGTGTTTTGGAAACCTATTTGAATACTTTAAAACATATCAAAAAATCAATGTGTTTGATGAAAAATGCTCAAATCTGGAATGTATCATTCTATTTTTAAGGCCTAATTAGGTTTGTAACAAAATAGGGCTTATTGGTTCACTTGACTTATAACTTAATTTATCTAAACCAATACTTGGAACCCATCAATTTAGATCTTCTTAAGCTTATTAGTCCATAAGAAATTCATTTCAAGGCTATTTTCTTCTAACCCTAGGACTAATTCTCATTCCAAACTCTATTTTCTGACTGTGTACATAATTGCAGTCTTAAATTTCAATTTACCACACAAAAATCTCCACCATTTAGTCTAAAACCATAGGAATGTGAAATTGGATGTTGTTAAGAGGATTTCCACCAATTCTTAACAAATTCCAACTATAAAATTGGGAGTTACACAATTTATTTACCTCACTGTTTACCGTAACAAGGGTTTTCCACAGTTTTCAGAAAAAAAATTGCAACAACTGCCACAAAATTTTACCAAATTTCATGCAAAAAAAAGCATAAGGAAGATGATTGGAAATTTTACCACATACAACCATTCAAATATTCCTTCATGGCCATACAAGGCCATACAAAGCACAAGAACATAAATTTTATGTAATAAAACAAAGATTTCTTCATTCAAATTCCATTGATCAATCACCCACACTTACAAAAATGGTTACAAGGCCTATTTCAAGGCATTACACACATTTCTTTTCAGTTTCAACTACCTTCCAACAACCCAAGACACAAATGACCTTTCATATTCCTTATTTACATCTTTTTTACAATTTTACCAATTTACCAATTTGTATGACAACTTTTACTTTTTTTTCCAATTTTGGCACAAAAACATTAAATATTGACCTCCTAATGGCCTAGACACAAGAAAAATGAGCAATATGACCTTGATACAATGTTGAAACACCAAAATTGCATCAAATTTCAAAATTTCTTCTTGGAAGCATGATGTCAAGATGCTCCTGCATCACTATATGCACTTCATTTTTCAATCGATGCACTAAAAAATTCAACCTATGCACTATTATACCCTATGTGCTAGAATAATGACGAGATGCGATATATCGTGTACCCTATGCACTAAAATGCTCAAAAACCGCATTTCAAATTTGGAAAACATGGGAAAACATCATTTAAAATTAACGAAGGGGTTTCTCGAGGTACGTACTAGAGGTCCATACGCAGCTAGGCGGTTGTGACATCAGACTCCCTCGAATCGATGGGCTTGGATCAGAATCACCATCTTGCTCAATTTGCTCAACTCACTCAATCACTCCAATTTTTAAAATGAAAATCACACAAATGAGCTATTTTCACATCTTATTAATCTTTTAAAGGTAATTTTAGTGGAATTTATTTTATTTTTCAAAAAGGGCCTTAATTAATCAACTAATCATTTAGTTAGCAGGTTCAATATCATTTTTTGAGAGATAAATCGTCTCTACATCATAAAATTTAATAATCATCAGAAAATCCTTAAAAAAATCCTCAAAATTCAAAATTTAATTTATCTCCTAAGGGGGCATATATCCATTATCACTTGAAAATCAACATTTGGGGCATATCAAAAAAAATAAAAATCAGTATCATCAACAAATTTTTCTTTGAAGCAATGTGTAAACACATCACTTCAAATATGGGAAAAAAGTATACACATAAAATCGGTCTGGATAATTAATTAATTAAATACAAGTTATTTAATTAATAAACCTTTTAATTCATCTACTTATAAATAAATTCTAAATTTATTTATATGGTTCATTTTCTAATTCTTCTATCTTAAATTGTATTCTTCTAATCTTAATTAAATAAACAAGTTTCAATAGTTTATTTTATTTAATTATCTTTCCTCTTATTAAATTTAAATGCTAAATTTAAATTTAGTCACATGTCTACAACTCTTTCCACTTCCACCTCATCATGTGTCTCAACAAATTGAATATGTTAAAAATATTTAGTTTGGGTATTATCCTCAACAAATTTTGGAACAACTTTGGGACACTTGGCTCTCTTCTTCCATTTATTCTCTCACACTTGGTAGATTCTTCTATTAAAGGGAACACTCTCCTTGATTCTCTCTAACTTCTCCATCCTCCACCCTTGATCTTTCCAGCTAAAATCCTGACCATTTGTTGCTGCCACATCAGAATATTCCTTAGAAAATCTATAAATACAACCTCATTCTACAACAAAAGGATCCCAACTTTGAAAAATCTTACTCTACAAAATTTTCATTAGAGCATTTTGAGCATTTAGCAATTGGAATTTTAGAAGCATTTTAGTTTATAATCATGGCTTAGTTATTAGTTACACTTTAGTTATCATAGTAGTTTTCATACAACATTTGCATCACAACATCATTATCCTAACATCGCTATCATATAGTTTAGCAATCAATCATTTAAGAATAGATTTCTTTCATTTTACAACATTCCATTCTTCAGGTTGTCATTCTAGAAGTCATAAGTGCACAAATAATCTGAGATCCATTATTATTTAACGAATCCTTAGAGATAGGAAATGATGGGATGACTTTAGAGAGTTTATTTGTTTCAATTCAATTAGATTCAATATTCAATTTCTATAATATAATGTTTCATTGATTGTGTGGTTTTATTACTCATTCACATATTTTACTCACACAGTTAGTAGTGGACTTGACATCACAAATACTAATCGAATTGTGATAGTCACAAAAGGTTGTACATAAATGCATGAAAGAAGGAAATTTCATCATGGTCAATTTATCTTGGATGTGAGTTTGTAAATTTTCAATAAACATCTCTTGGAGATGTGGATCGAGAGCCTTGCCATCAATTTGGGCATATAATGACTGATAACGTGAGATGAAATCAATTACTTTTTCATACACATGATGTTTGCATCTCATTAAATCAGCCAGTGTCTTCTTTGGAGTCATATGCACTTGAAAATGATTTATGAAAGCATCAACTAGTTCATTGAATGAACAAATTGAATTGTTTGGTAAGTTTGAAAACCACTCTAAGGAAGTGTCCTTTAAGGTACTATGAAATAGTTTTCCCAATAGTTTATCATCAAGAACAAATTCACTACATAAGGTTGTGTAAGCATTAACTGTTGGAAACAAGGTACACTGGGAGGGGGGGTGAATCAGTGTTGCACAAAATTAAATTAACTATTCTGATCTTTAACAAACTTAAAACATTCATTCAAAAGAAAACATGCATGATCAGAAAATAAGCAACCACAACACCATAACACCAGAATTTTTACAGGACCTTTCTCAAGACCTTTCTCAAAGCCCTATTACTCTTGGAGTTGGAATTTGTCTCTGTTGCTTTTGTGTTGAAGCAGAGTGGTTTGTGTGATTTTTTGCTGCTGGAGTTGTCTATGGATGATTTGGGTTCTCTAGCTTCTCTTTTTTTGTTGCAGGTGTTGGATTCTTACTAGGTTGTGCATATGGGTGGTATGGCGACTTGTTCTATTGTTGTGATGGTCTTCTTCCCAAATCCTATAAAGGTGGATTCAACTCCTATGCAGGTGGAGTTGTTGGAGTTTTCTTGTGGTAGTGGATGTGGTGGGCATATCATTCTCTCCTATCAAGGGGAGCTCCTTCCTGTTGAGGTGGTTTCAGAGTTGGCTTCTTGATTCGAGCAATGGCTTTGTGCCCAGTGGTTTGTTGTGCTATCCATCTCCCCTATTGAGGTGGGGTTTTTGGATCTGCTCAAGTTTTTTTTTAGGGATCTGATGGTGTCTTACACCATTATGTTGAGATTATCTTTCTTAGTTCAGTGGTGTCTTCCATGAGCGGTTGGTTTACTGATGCCTGGCAGATGTAGGCAGGTTTTTTGTGATGGTTTAATGTCTGCTTGTTTTAGGGAGTTTTGATTTCAGTCAAAACTTCGGTGGGGTTTCTGGTCTCAGATAAAACTAGGTTGTATCTGGGCTTCAGGCCCATGCTTGTGCATTTCTTGTAGCCTGTGATGTCATGATTATCTGTTAGTGGTTGTTGTTGGGCTGCTGGTGGTTTATGAGTTATCTTTCTTGTAGCTTGTTGTTGTTGGGATGATTATGCTTACTGATGTTATCTTAAGTTTCAGCTGTCTTCTCTTGTAAAGGGTTTTGGGCCCCTTCAAAACCCATTTTTTACCCCTAATAAAAAAACTAGAATTTTTACGTGGAAACCTGGTTAAGGGAAAAACCACGGTGGATGGCTAATCCACAATATTATATGAGTATACCCAAATAAAAATATACAATAACGGAATGCATAAGCATTCAGGCTTACTTCCTAGAGCTCACTGCTCAAATGTAAAGGCTCATTTCCTTAAAGAAAATTTGGATTAGATCCAAAGGATGAACTGGGGTATGTGCAGGATCATGATGGGCCAAAAAGTGGCGATATTATGGGTATTTGTAGGGTATGTGGCTGACCTTTTTTTTACCCAAAATTGATGAAATGAAAAGGGTTTTAGAGGAGATTCTTAGCTTTCCACCAATATAAATTATTCTTTACTTTGAATTTAATAAATAATTATTATTCATTTTCTATTAGAATTATGACTAAAGTCCTAATCGATAGGTGATTGAAAATCATCTATAGCTTTCAAACAAGATCACATTTTTTGAATCCAAAACATGCCACATTCTATGATTCACATACTATAGTATTAAAAAGAAAATTAAATTTCATGAAGTTTTGACCAAGTTAAGGTGGTCGACATACAGTTTTATATTTTTAAAATTTGTAATAAAAATTCATAATTAATTATTTACTTGGAAAAAATTACAAAAAATATGCATCACATTCAACATGAGTCCTCTACTTATATATAAAATCTTAGAAAAAACATTATCATTTTATTATGGTTAGGTGGACATACACCTACTTATTTTTCTCTAAAATTTAAGTACTATTGCATTGAAATTTCAAATTTTCACCAAATAGATTTTTCTTTTTTAAAATAAACCTAGTAGTTTGGAAACTACATTCAATTTGCTACAGATTAGTTCTTACATATTTTTGAAATAATATAGATAACTTATTCAAATATTTACATCAAGTTCTAACACTGATTTTTTTGAAATTTTTGCCACTTAAGGGCCTATTTTTTCCATGATGATCCTGCACATACCCACTAATTTAGTAGATTCTTCAAAAGCCAGATTATAGTTTCGACGAAACTCAATTTCTATTATTTTCCCTTCTAATGGAAACAACACTTCTACTCCACTTCTGCTCTGATTCGCTTCACACAATCTATAATGCACAAGTGAAATTGTGCATGATATCACTTACTCGCACTTTTGGGGTAGTACACATGTAGACACACACATATCTATCACTTCTCTTTTTCATACAAGACTCTCCTTATATATCTGCAACAAGTATTTCCAATTACTTTAGGTCGCCACACAAAAATAGAATATCCTCCATAAGTCGGCTCCAAACAAAAATAATTCATGATGTGCACCTATGCAAGTTGGCTACCACTTAAGTCGAACCAAAAAAAATTCCTCGAACACATAAATGATTGCACCAATATACCTTGTACATCCGCAACATGTTACACGAACTATGTCGGCTTCCGAAGGCAAATGAACAGAAAAATTGATCAACCAGACCTCCAAAACATTCTCTGGAATGATATGAGCCATAAGGAATTATAGATATCATATTAGATACCATGACTAACCTTCAGTTTGACCGACAACTCAAAAATATGATCAATAGACATTCGAATCACAAAATAGATAAGGTGCTTTGTTCTTCATTTCCTATTTCGGTAAAAACATTGTTCTGAATATTATCTGCCGATATGAGTATATCTCAAACTGTGGAAGAGATAATGGTGATGGAGTGTATGTAGTGGTAGGGCAAGTGAATGGAATGCTAATAGGTGGTATGGTGGAAGAGTATAAAAAAATTGATGCCACAAAAGAATTAGGAATGCTAGTAGGAATAGTCAAGGAAGGAATCACATTTCTAACCTCTTGCATTGTGGTTGTGACTTGTAGAATGGTGTCTAGGTAGGTATGGATACTACTATGGAAGGAGGATGAGTGTTAAGTCCTCCTTGAATAACCACAGTATGTGCTAGTTGGGATGTGCTAGAGGCAGAAGGAACATGTTTGTTGTATATTTGAGGTATTTTTTTCATAACATTTAAGCCTTCACCACTTTCAATCAGGCAATGGATGTTTTCTATAGTAGGAATCATAGTGGTTGAAATGTTTTCTAGAAACAAATCTTGTTGCAAATGTGTTAAATCCTCATGAATGTTAACGACTGTCTTGTGGAATGTGATCATTTTATGTGTCAACTTGCATGTTATGGGAAGGAAAAGTATTGCTAAAGGTGGGATCCATGCCTAATGCACTATTTTCAACACCAGGAGTAGTAGCTTGGGACAACCCAAGGTACACAACTAGTGTATTATAGTGGGATGCCATGAGTCTGGAACTTCTTCTGACTAAAGTATTATCAATAGGGCACCAAACACTCATACAAGGGAAACTAAAGGTAGGGTGAATTCAAATGAAATGTAAAATAGAAGCAAGAAAATTTTCTAATGACAAAAATTCTAGAAACTAGAACAAAGATGTAATAACAGAAAACTGTAATACAAAAAATGCCCAGAAAATGCCAGAAAATGCAGTTTAGAATGTGCAACTGGACTAATTCGCCCAGGGTGGCGAATGAGTCCAGGGATGAATTTTTTTGAGGTTTTTCAGAAATTTGAAATGCAATTTGATGTTTTTCAGATGCACAAATGCAACTATAGTATGCAAATGCAGAATTTTAGTATGTTTAAATGATTTGGAATGCAAAAATGAAAGCTATATGATGTTTTCACTAATGCAATTTTGAAAACCCTATGATCAAAACAATGTAAAACTTAATGCAATGACGATGCAAGATAAACCTAGGATGCAAATGCACTTATAATAAGAAGGAAACATGCTCTAAAGTTGGGTTCACCAAAATGTAAACAAATATTTTGGCACCCGAAATGCTTTAGGCTCCTTCTAGGGTTTTTCACCTAAAAGGAGAAAAGATTGGGACCAAAATGCAATGTTCACATTCAAAGGGAGATGTGATTTGGGTGCAATATGCCTAAATGAGGTGAACTAAATGTGGAAAACTATTGAAATGAATCAATTATTGGATGCAAACTAGGAAATGCAAAGTGTTGGAAAACACTGTGTTGTATGCAAACATGAACTAGAAACATGCACAAATGAAAATAGAACTTAATGAAACTGAATGGAGTGCACCTAGAGGTAGAATGAAAATGTTGGAAGTTTCTGGACTGCTTCAAAAATTATTGTTGATAACCACTGGGACTCATTCACCACAGATGGCGAATTAGTCTTGCTTCTAGTAAATTCTACCGAAACAAGTTTTGGGGTGTCAGGAACTAAAAACCTAAGAAGATACTTTCTCCATCCTGGTAATTGAACTGATTTACTAGAATGATGGAGAATTATTCCACCTATAGAAATTTGCAAATTCTAAAGTCAACTCTGTGGGTCTAGATCTGTACTTGTTTGCTTGTCAGGTTGACATATTCAAATCTACAGAAAATGGGTTGAATGATGTCTCCAAGCTTGAATTAGGTCTTTGTTATTACAAAGCATTAGATAGCCTCACAACCACCTTTCTAAAGTGGAGACCTAACCCTCCAACTAACCTAACTGATGCCTATACAAAAGCTGTTAAGCTTAGCACAGATCTGAGACAACATGTGACTGGACCGTTGCCTTCTTTAGGACCAGTTGCACATCCTAATCAGGTTCAGGCAGTAAATAAAGCACTTACCAATCATACTCCAATCATGAATCCAGTACCTCAATTACCTTTGGTGCCACATCCGGGTCTCCCCATGTGTCAGGTTTCTACTATGATGAATTTTCCCTAGCAGCAGGTTAACTAGCCCATGTATCAGCCACAGCCGAATACTTTCCCTGCCTATTTGCAAAACTCTGAAGTGTTGCATCAGTCTATGGGATCTGCTACAATGCATGTCCCTCCTTAGAGTAATCCAAGCCGACCCCCTTATGAAGATCCAAATAAAGAAAGGATTGATGAAATGGCTGAATAGATAAAGAAGCTAAACCTAGAGGTGACCTACTTAAGGAATCAAAACAGCCAATTACAAGCTACTCAGAAGAATATACAATCCAATCAGAATAGGGAATTTCCACAAGGGCAGAATTTTGACAGAGGACAGCGTAATGAGAGAGGATTCTACAATGACAGAGGATATAATTAGGATAGGGGTTACAACAATGACAGAGGCTACAATAATGATAGGAGACAAAATTTTGATAGAGGACAAGGTAGTGGATCAGGATTTGATAAGAGGAAATCACAGGGACAGAGCAGAACGTGGAATATGAGACCTAATAATGGAGGAGTCCCCACCCCATTGGATCAACCAGTTAATCAAACCGTCAACTAGTCTGCAAATCATCCAGTCAGTCAAGACAAGCCGCCTAGTGGTGTATATTTGGCTGAAGCAGCCTTATCAGGATGGTGTAGGCTTCATAAGACAAGTCAGCATTCAAAGTTAGAATGTCCAGAATTCCAAACTACTGCTTCCATTTTCTAGTATGAGGTGGAGAATAATGCAAATGGGCAGGAGATGGTACCTTCTACCCCCTATGATTCTCCTGTGCTAGTATTAAATCACGCTCCCTTCCCAACAAGTAAGGAAAATGTACCAGAGGAGGAATCTGATTCTCAGGAGGGGAAAACAGATCAAATATGTAATGGCGACGAGGTGGCTCAATTATTCAATGAAGAAATGATGAATGATAATGGTCCCCTCGATCAGGAAGAAGCTTATGTTGAAGAGGTACAGATGTTCCAGAGGCAAGGTTTGAGAGATATGCCTTATAGGCGCCCACAGGCTGGGGGACCTTTCACTACTTCTATTCCTCTGAATAATTTCAATACCCCTCCAGATCCCAATGCAAGTAATAATCCGTCCTATCCACATGTGTCAAGGCAGTACCTTTCGAAGGAAAGACAAGTTCAAACTGACCCACAGAAGGAAAAGGATATTCAAGCAGGAAGAGACAAGGTGGAGGAACCTTCTAGGGAAGCTTCCACTGATATGAATGAGGAGCAAATGGCTTCGTATGTCGCGGAGGAGTTCAAGAAATTAAAGGTAAATCTTTCAGCATTTGAGTTATTAAGGTTCCCTCCCATTAGGAAGGCAGTTTTAGGTACTTATGATGCACATCCTGTGTCTTTGGATAAACCTTCTAATGAGCATAGCAGCAAGATTTCTAGTTCTCAGCCTGTGAAAATACAAGATCAGACACATACTCAGACTGACTTTCCCCCTGGGGACAAAGGAAAAGAAAAGGACAAGACTCAAGTGGCTCAAGTAGATACTCAACCAACTCTGTTTCAAGGGAAGACAGAAACCCCACCTTTTCTGATCTCTGTGCGCATATTTGGTAAGAATCTACACAATTGTTTACTAGATTCTGGTGCTTCCACCGATGTTATGCCATTTGGAGTATGTAGAGCTTTAGGGATTACACCTGCTGACTCTCAGAAGAAGGTAACTCAATTGGATAGAACTGATGTAAATGTAGTGGGAGAACTAAACATGATTCACATGTAGATAGCTTCTGACCCAAGGATCCAATAGGTTATCAATATTCAGGTAGCTGATATTCCTGATGCGTATGGTTTGATTTTAGGAAGGGATTTCACTAAGGATTTGAATGGATATGTGTCCACTGATCACTCTCACATGTGGCTTCCTTGGAAAGGGGTGCCAAATCAGATCAGAATTGAGAGAGAACCAAGAATGAAATACATGATTACAGAATACCAAAAGACTTCAACAGAGGTTCTGATATTAGAAGTTGGCATGGGAAATTATATGTTGTCGACACAGTATGAGGAGTCAGACTCAGAGGAGGTATTGATGCTACACACGATGCCTATTGATGTAGAAACAAGATCCAACCATGTTACTATTTTGACAAAATCAATGGAGGAAGAAGAGGAAACCGAAGATAATCAGATCAGCCTATTAGACAGTTTCCAGGAATTTATCAAGCAGTGTGTTGAAAATCAAAGGCACCTAGGTAGAAGGACGAGCTTTGAAGAATTAATCTTACCTAATTGGTGTAGAGTTCATAATGCTTCCCATTCAGAGTTGGAGTGTTGTTTATGCCAAACAACAGTAGAACAAGTGCAGAAATGCATGAATCCAACCCTGGCAGTTAAAACAGATATACAAAACCCTCAGGAAGACTATCAAGAAAAGAAGTTCGTGTCGTCTGAAAAACCATCCAGCAATACTAAGCCCAAGGATGTGATGAAGAATATTACAGCTGCTGAGTGTTGGACACTTAGATTTGATGGATCCAAGTCCAAGCATGGAGCTGGGGCAGGGTTTGAACTGATCAGTCCAAAAGGTAAGAATTTCTTTGCAGCCCATAGACTTCAATTTCATTGCACTAACAACGTAGCAGAGTATGAAGCGTTGATTCATGGACTTCTTATGGCACTTAAGAAAAAGGTTAAGATTCTGCAAGTTTTTGGTGATTCTGAGTTAGTAATTAAGCAAGTAAGGAGACAATATTCTTGCCACGATAGAAGAATGACTAATTATAGGCATAGAGTGTGGGACCTCATTGAAGGATTTGATGCCTTCAATATTCAACTAATACCACGGCAGAAGAATCAAACTGTTGATTCTCTGGCTTAGGCAGCTAGCACCTTGCAGCCTTTGTCTTTGTCTGGTCTGAAGAAATTCACTGTGGAATTGACTCCTGTGCCATCGGTTCCAGATAATGTTACTAACTTTCAGGTGTTCGAAGATGAAAAGCATATTCTAGATTTTATCACAAATACATATGTCTTTGCTTCCCAAATCATCGATGAAACAGAGTTCCAGGAAGCAGAACTAGATTTAGGAGTGATGAATCTAAAATCAAATACTATTCCAAGGGGAATGGTACAGTTGGAACGAATTTTTGATATGGATAAAATCAAGGATCAGGAACAAGAATCAAAGAAGGAGTCTATCAATGGACAATGTGATACTTACAATATGGGAACTGAAGATAACACCAAGAATATTTTTATTGGCAAAGTATGCACTCCAGAAGAAAGACAAGGAATAATTACAGCATTGCGTAGCTTTTCCGATATAGTAGCCTGGAGTTATGAGGACTTGAAAACTTATGATACATCGATCATAACTCATACTATTCCCCTGAAGCCAGGTGCCAAGCCTTTTAGGCAAAGGCAGAGACCAATTAATGCATTACTGGAACCAGTCATACAGAAAGAAGTCCAAAAGTTACTATCTGCTAGAATTATATTTCCTGTTAGGCATTCAACATGGGTAGCGAACCTAGTCCCAGTAAGGAAAAAGAATGGTGAAATTAGACTCTGTGTTGATTTCAGGAATTTGAACAGATCTTCAGAAAAAGACAACTATCCAGTCCCTTCATTGGATGAAGTACTTCAAGTGGTTAATGGATCTCAGATGATGTCTTTTCTGGATGGTTATTCAGGGTACAATCAAGTAATGGTTCAATATGAGGACAGGCACAAGATTGCCTTCACAACTAAATGGGGTACCTTTGCCTACAGGAGGATGCCTTTTGGACTCATTAATGCAGGAGCTACATTTCAAAGGGCTATGGATATTGCCTTCAAAGATATCATAGGCAAATGCATCATTATTTATATGGATGACTTGACTATTTTTTCAAAAAACAGAGGGGATCACATCTTGGATTTGCGCAAAGTGTTTCAAAGGTGCAGAAAATTTGGCATATCCTTGAATCCTAAAAAGTGTATTTTCGGAGTAACAGAGGGAAAGCTGTTAGGACATGTGATATTAGAGAAGGGAATTGCTATTGATCCAGAAAGAGTGGAGGCCATCCTGAAGATTCAGCCACCCGTCAGCAAAAAGGAAATGAAATCTTTCTTTGGCAAGATTAACTTCGTCAGAAAATTCATTACTAGATGTGCTGAAATTGTTAAGCCACTGAATGCAATGTTGAAGCAGGATGCTAAGATCGAATGGACTACGGAAGCAAAGGAAGCGTTTTCAGAAATCAAAAGAGCCATTGCTGATGCTCCAGTATTGGTAAGTCCTAACTACAGTAAGCCTTTTCACATCTATTCATTTGCTTCAAACCATTCATGCGCAGGAATGCTAGCTCAAAAGTCTGATGAGGGAAATGAGCATCCCATTGTCTTTATGAGTGCACCATTAAAAGATGTTGAGTTGAGATACCCAAATGTAGAAAAGCAGACATACACTTTGGTTAGAGCTGTGAAGAAATTCAGACATTATATCCTTAGGAATAAGGTTTATGTAGTTGTCCCAGACCTCGCAGTCAAGTTGCTTTTAATGCAAAATGAATTAGGTGAGCGCAAGGCTAAATGGGTGACAATGCTACAAGAGTACGATATTGAGATCCAGCCCATGAAGTTGGTAAGAGGACAGGGACTCACTCAGACTATGGCAGAAATGGGTCCTGAACTGACTGTCCAGAATTATAACATTGATGAGGTTTCCCCAGATGGCTGGTATGATGACATAGTTTATTATTTGCTAAACCAACGATCTCCAGGTCATCTTAATGTTGTTCAGAGGAGGGCCCTACGATTGAAGAGTGAAAGTTTCATGCTAAAGGGAGATATTCTGTACAAGAAAAATCATGAGGGCATTTATTTGAGATGCCTCAGAAAATAGGAAGCTGAGAGGGTGATAAACGAATTTCACAAAAAGTATGGCACTGGCCATGGTTCTGTAATTGCTACAGCAAATTAGATTTTGAGGGCAGGATATTACTGGCCCACGCTATTCAAAGACGTCCACCATCATGTCAGGACCTATCACACGTGCCAGACCGCAGTGACAAGGGAAAGGTATGCAGCGCTTCCACTCCAACCGGTCACTGAGGTAAGGCCTTTTGCTTAGTGGGGTATGGATTTCATAGGCCCCATCAACCCACCATCTTCTGTAGGACACATGTACATTCTTACTATTACTGATTATTTCACAAGATGGACTGAGGCTTTTGCTTGTAGGCAATGTACATCTGAGGTAGTGATTGATTTCTTAGAATCTGCTATTCTTAATCGATTTGGATGCCCTATTGCTGTTGTCTGTGATAATGGTCCTACTTTCGCATCTTTAAAATTTTCAAATTGGGCTTTCGATCATGGCATTATTGTGAAATTTGTATGCAATTATTATCCTCAGGGTAATGGCTTAGCAGAGTCCTCTAATAAGAACTTATTGACTGTCATTCGTAAGCTGTTAGCGAGGAACCCAAAAGACTGGCATACCCAGCTTCGGTTTGCCCTCTGGGCAGATCATACAAGACTTAAGTCATCCATCGGAACATCTCCCTATCACTTAGTATATGGTCTAGAACCAGTATTCCCTATTCAACTCAAGATCCCAACTTTACAATTTATAAATGTTTTTTATGATGAGGGGGACAGAAGGGAGGCTAGGCTAATAGAACTATTACACCTTGAAGAGAAACAAGATAATGCCCTTGAGAATTTTGCCAAACATCAAGGGGTAGTCAAGAGGTGGTTTGACAGGAGGGCTAAAGTCAAAGCCTTTCAGATTTCTGACCTTGTCTTATACTGGGATAAACCTCATAATCGAAAAGGGGACCATGGGAAATTTGACAAACTGTGGCTTAGTCCATATCAAATTGCTGAAATATGTGGAGATAATTCCTTCCGTCTGAAGACTCTCACGGGAGAAGATATTCCACTGCCCGTCAATGGGCAGTATTTGAAGCATTATTTCTAGTCCTAAGCTGTTTTCAACTCCCTGCTTTATATATAGTTAGTTTAGGTTGCTTTTTGCTTTTCTGCTTTGGTTAGAATAGGTTTCCTTTGGTTTGTTTGTTTTGGTTTGCGTTGCTCTTGCTCTCGGTTCCTTCTCCTTTTGGGGATCCCTGGTTGCACTTGTATGACAGTGGTGACAAAGTAGGTTTGATGTTCTTGGTATTTCTTTTACAAACTCTAATCATCCTTCCAGGGCATTATGGTATGAATTTCCTACCCAATGTCACTTATCCTTGTGCTGAGGCAAAGGGTTTTCTAGTCAGCTTGAACAGGAATACATTAGGGTCTCATATTTTAAATTAAAGATACCTGAAGTTGCATAAGGTCCTTATGAAGTGTGAACAAGTGAAAAATCCTTTTTCTACTCTAGTGCCACTGTGGTTCTCATCCCTGAGTGTGAACTTCATTGTTCACAGGTTGAAGCGAAAACAGTGAAAAGATAACCTCGTAAATACATATTGAAATTAAAAGGTTTAAATTCAACTTATTAGGGGGATCTGGATATCTCTATCGGGGCTATAGACGCCTGTCTGGCAGTAGAGCTATGTTCAGGAGAATCACAGCGATAACCTCGTTGGGGCTATGGACGCCTGACTGGCAGCGAGGCTCTATCCAGGTTACTTTTAGAGCATGAATCTTTATGTAGCTTGTTCATACCAAGTTTGGGTCTTGTTGTAACTAAAGGAGGATAATGAATGCATATGCACACACTTTGACCCTGGTGTAGGAAAGTTTGGATGACTAGAGGCTTCTTTGTTTTAACTTGGGTGGTGGCAGGATAGGTGAGTTGAAACCATGAGTTCTGGGTTCTTGATTCCAGTTTGTCATTGAAATGCTCGGGAGCATTTCCCCAGCAGAGTCACCATTTGTTGTGCAGTTTTGCACACACGCCCCACTTGGAGTAGGGACCCCCTCTTTCGTGATGAATTTTGACCCTTGGTTTTATTGGACTTGTCCTTTTGAGGTCTTGGGATGTTGGCCTTGGTGGCCTTGGTCTTGCCTTGAGGCTTAAATTGGTTTAAATTGGCTTTTAGTGAAAATCCGGGTTTTGACCTGAATCCGGGATTTTCCAGCTCAGGCGGATTTTAAAAAGAGAACAGCTCAGAGGGATCTGTCGGTCCTGAGACAGGGAATGATGAAGTCCAGGTTAGTTCATTTGGCAGGATTCCCTCCCGCAATCCAATGCTATGAGTTGATTCTAGAGTGTGCCCGGCAGTACGACTTTGACACACAAAGGGTTGTCAACACTAAGGGAAGGGTCTTGGCGAATTTTAGTCCTGTTTCTATCGCCCAAGCCTTTGACATGCCAGATTTTCCTTCTGTGTGCACTCTGAACATGGACTTGGCCAGAACATATTATGAGAATGAGCCCACCAAAGCTCAGCAAATGATTAATGCTTGGTTGGAGAAGCCAAAGTCACACTATTCCAAACTACCCAACCCGTTGCATAGAGTTAAATTCAGATCGGATATCTATGATGCAATCACATTTTTGAGTAGAGTAGCAGGATTGAAGAGTGCTGGAGTGTTAGAGAATTTGATGGTCCATGTGATCAACAAGATTGAACAAGGAACCAATTACCATTGGGCAGGACTTATTAGCACTATGATCGATAAACAGCTAAGGGATGTCCTAGAAACAAAGAAGTTCACTATGTCTTCTTATGTAATGTATGTGTTGGCCAGATTCTACCCATATAGGGGTTTGAATCCACAGGGGACATTTGGACAGGACACAGTCTATGAGATATACCCGAAATTGCACCTAGGACACCGGGATTACCGAAGAGCCAATGATGCATTCACAATGCATATCACTAGGATGCTTCAAAATGCGGAGCATGTGAGACTGTCAGATGGAGTGAAGGAGCTAATAAAGAGATACGGAGCCTGGTTCATTCAATTTCCCACCTTCTCTTACATCCGAATTGATGGATGTCCGGCTGCTCCATACAGGTTACCTCGGTACCCTACTGATCATATTGTGTTATTGGAAATTGTTAGACAAATATGTGAGTTTGATGCCATTGTCAAAAAGGAGAAGCATAAAATAGGTTTCGGTGGGGATTTCCCTCTTGGAACTGGCATAGCAGAGGTGTGCCCTTCCATCCAATCGACACAAGCAGCAGGGGATGAATTGGCAGCTCATGGTTTCTCCTTCCACTCCAAAAGGACAAATTTTGATATCACAGGGGAAGCGCAGAAGAAGACTACCAAAGAATATCGGCATAAGGATGACCTAGAAGACTATTGGGCCAACATCAAAGATGATTTCGAGGCAAGGAAGAAAAGGTACTCTAGGCTTCCTGTTGATGTGATTAGGTAATATAATGTCAAGTTAATCCCTGACCAACTGGAGGATGATGGAAACTTGGTGCAAGATCATGCCTATGAGTCTGTTAAGGACAGATCAATCGGAGATATAAACTGGAGCGATGATGAGGTAATTGAGCTGGAGGACCTAATGGCCCCTGTTATGAAATTTACTACTTCATGGCTAAAACACAAGGTTTGGGAGCTGGAGAGTGAGAAGGTACCCTGTACCTTTAATTTGATGGGAAACCTTAATCCTATGTCTACTTCAGAAGAATCCGGGGAAGACGACCCCAAAGGGAAGACTAAAAAGAGCTCACCCTTCAAAATAAAAATTAGAGGCCCTAAAGAAAATGAGCCCGAACCAAAAAGAAAGCCAAAAGGGAAGAAAAGAAGTAGAGATTTGAGAATAGGTAAGTATTTTGAAGAAGAGGAAGTTGAAAAAGCAGAAGAAGACAAGGACAACCAGGGTTTCGAAGAAGAAGAGTCAAGATACCTCAAAAGATGAGCCTCCGATTGTTGATGTGGAGAGTTCAGGTGAAAATACAAAGGTTTACTCGAGGAGATCAAGGAATCCATCCCCTAAGGAGCTGATGCGAAAGATGAGCCCTCCTCCAAAGTCACTAGTTGTGGAGCAACCTAAGGCTGCTTCTCCTTCGCCAGGTGTGCCTGAACAAGAGACTTTTGAGGAACATGAGACTAGTGGAGAGGCAGAACCTTTCAAGGAAGGAGAGCTTTTTGGTGAGGCCGCTGAGCTTGAGGTTGAGGAGGTAGAAAGACACCCTTCTCCATTAGTTCAATATGAGGATTCTCCGAAGAATGGCAGAGGCAACGAATCACGAGTAAAGGAGAATATCCCTGTCAGGACCCCATCGCCAGTGCAGGAAGAGGAGATTGAAAAAGGTGATCAAGGTGAGTAGCTCCCTGAAAAGGAAGAAGATAAAACAATAGAACAGCATGAAAAAGCAAAAATAGAGGAAATCTGGGTAGAACCTATTGTCCCAGATTGGCTTGAAAAGGAGATCACAAGGAAGAAACAAGTTGTTGAAGACACTCCTTTGGATTGGGATGAGATGTTGTCTAAGATTGGTAAAGGTAAGAAGAAGAAGAAGGCAGCTAAAGTGGTTTCAAGAATAGAAAGGGATGAGGTAAATAATAGAGTTATCCACATTGCCACCTTTGCTACAAACAAGACTAGAGAAGATGTCACTGGTGAGGATTATAATTTGCGAACTTTTAACCTTGGACCAACATCTATGGAACAAGATATTGAGGAGTATGAAGGGTCTAGTGCTGTGATAATTGGTAGATTAAGGAAAGAGAATTAGACCAAGCATGAGCTGAGAAAGGAAAATGAGAGACTTAATAAATGCTTGGAGGATGTAATGAAACCTCTACAATCTCTTCACCCATCTTCCTCTGCTACTCCTGGTTTTCTACCCAAGGAAACCATTTCTGAGATTGAAAATATAAAAGCCTCTGCCCAAGCTGCAACGGATTGGTTGAAGGATGTGCAAGTGAAAGGAGATAATGCAATAAAGGATGTCCTTTCGGTTGGAAAATATGCAGTCAGAGCCAAAGATTTGTTGGAACAGGTATTATCCCAGGACAAGGAAGATATTGATCTTCTGCTGCAGAAATCCAAAGTGGTTATGGGGTATGGTAAAGATCATCTGGCTGCAGATGGGATCCTTCCTTCCTCTAGACTTAGTGAACCTTGGGAATGGTTTGAGGCTTTGCAAATTTGGCAAAAGGCCATGAGGAAGATACATAAGCGAAAGAAGCTAATAGATGGTGACCTGACTGGAGTGTATGATGGATGCATTGCATTTTTTGAGATCATGACTGGTAGGAGGAAAATTGCTCCTAAGTACCTAAGCCTGGAACAACTAAGGGAATGGTGGCATGATGTTTATGCTCCAGATTTTGAGAATGTCATAACAAGACACCAGTTGGATGATGCAGCAACCTACTTGGCAGTGATGGATAAGTATCAAGCTCACAAAGAGGATTGGAATAAAACTGTCGAATAGTCAAAAGAGGAGATTGGCTCCATTGAATGTCGGCTTAAGATCTTTCCTTTGCCACCTGTCACCGAGCTAGATAAAGTATTTTTGAGGGTTCAGGGATCATTGGCCCAAAGTAAGGATAAGGGAGGCGGTAGTTAATGCCATTTTGAGATTTGTGCTTCCCTATTATTATAGGGCATGTGTTGATCCAGGCTACATTGGGGAGTGTGTCTAGGCCGACCTTGATGATGTATCAGCATTTAATATATGCCTTATTTTGAAATTCCTTGGGGCTGACTTGTTTTGGCTAATTTTATTTTGTAAATGTTTGGCTGGGCCGACATGTCTTGAGAATTTTCTATAAAGAGCATTCTTGCCTCATTGTAAGAAGCTAGCTAGAAATAATAGAGACAAGTAAGAGCAAAAAGAGCTAGAGCATTTTGTAGTAGAAGTAGTAGTTAATTTCTTGAAGCAAACATTGTTACAGAACAGTGGAATTGTTGCAGCATTTTGATGATCTAATACAATTGAAGACATTGTGGTTTTCCTGGTGAAATCTCTTGTGTTAGTTTATCTTGCATGGTTCCTATTGTTTCATCTTTCAAATTGCTTAAAGATTTAGAATTTAGTGTCTTGGAATTAGATTAGTTGGTGAATGATGTTCATGATTTAATATTTGGAATGTCTGTAGCAATCTCTGGTCTATACTCCCAGTAACTATCTAATTGTAGTAGGCTGGTCAAGTCAACCTGGACCATATATTTACATGTGCTTAAGTTCGATTGTGGATGAATATCTATGATTTGAAAATCTATATACCTTAGAAGATTGCACCGTTCTTGTGATATTGCATTGTGGGTTGATCAAGAATTGGTTATTTGAGATTGGTCCATTCCAGATATCTATTGTTTGCATTGTTCATTATAGGAATAGTTTAGATCTTATCATATCTTCACACCCTTATCTTTTGCTATTTCTTTATTATCTAGTTAGATCTAGGATTTGAGATCATCATATTGGAAAGATACAGTTTGCTTGTAGTAAGGTCCGATTGTGATTACCAGCATTTCACATATTATCTGAGTTGTTTATGCATTGTCATGACCTGACACCCGAGAGATCTTGGGGTGATTTTTAGTAATTTGTTGTTGAAAATTACCTTTCAAGAGAGATAGAATGTTGCATTCTGTCTGAGTTGTTGATGTACAGAAAACACCATCAACAATAATTAGTGATATAGTGCTAAGAACATATATAGTCTTTGAGGGGAGGGTGTTTTCTGGTTAGTTGTAATTTTGGAAGGCTAATAGTAAATTTACTACCCAACATCTCTTGCAGTTCAGAGCTATGCACTGTATGTCCTCTTTTGAAAATTGTCTTAGAAGTGATAGCTTCAATTCTTCTCTCTATATCTCATTCTAATGATTATCATAGAGTTAATGGAATTTCAAATGAAATTTACTTAACAACCACGCTAATGACTATTATTGTTGTATGGAAATTTTGATTTGTTATAGCTTACAAGTATAGTATTTTGTGCACAACATCCAAAATAATTGAAGCAAGATGCACTGTAATCTCATGTATTATATATCAACCAAAACTCCCTTGTTTCAGCAAATAGTTGATTTGGTGCAATATTCATGCCATAAGATACAACACACCCTGATCATTCAACACACAATGACATAAATAGAATCTCTTATGGATCCCTTTCTCTTCTTTGTAGGGTTAAGGGGAAAATTCCCAAGTGATCGATACTATGGAAAACAAACCAATTCTGAGACAATCATGTGCTATCATATGGGCTATCAAGCATCTAAATCTTACCCTGTCCCCCATTTCCATTTTGAAAAGCTTATCTACTATTGATCATGGAAAATTCCACTTGCTTATTTGTATCCCTAAATGAAATGGCACTTGTACTACTGCCTAATGTATTATACATGATCATAAGCATACAATAGAATGAGAGTTCTACATAATGCTTTTGTTTGGCTAAAACAGAGATAGAGCTCTCCTAGTTTGTAAGGAATTAAGTATCTCTAGTATCTACCAATTATTCAATACCAGGCATCTAATCAGCACATTCCAAGTTGCTACAACATGTATATGCTTTCAATTAGCCATACAAAACCATCAATAGGTTTACAACTATTCAAGAAGAAAGGGTTCTCTTCTCATCTACAAATTCTCTACTAACGACTATTTTATCTGTAGAGACGGTTATTTGTATGCTTTTAAAATGGTTGTGTCAGGAAGTCTATGGGGCTGAAGGATTAAGCAGAGTGGGGACAAGTTATTTGAAAATAAACCCTTCAATTCATTCCTGGAGTCCATGATCTAGATGTTGCTACAAATGATGAAGACAATAGCACCAACTCCAAAATACTCATAACACTATTCTCCCTATAAACAAACCTGCTTAAGGCAGGGATTCCAACTCATTCAGAGTGCTTTTTTCATTCAGGTTTCACTTTACCCACCATGAAACCTTTTAAAACTATGTCTAGGCCCACCAAGGCTTAACTCCAACATATCACACATCGCTGAAAAAAGTAAGAGAATGGAAACAAATATGGTGATGAGCAAAAAATAAAATGAAACATTGAGCATTATTGAAAAATTGAGACATGGGAGATCATTTATAATGATGGGTGATGGGAAGCACATACCTGTTACCTAATTTTCACCCTCAGGCTCAATTAGGCAAGGAATCTATGTTGCAGATGCTCATAAGGGCCAAATGGGATATCTCCATTGAGGGTTATTTCATATGTCTAATAACATTTCACAGGGGATTCAGTTAAGAGGCCTGCTCTGTTGGAAATATGCCTCAGTGGTTATAGGCTCAGCCTCCATTAGAGCCAGGTCGGCATGACGTCCTCATTGTCTGGCCGACTAAATGCTTGATACTTTTCGTTTTGAATAGGTCGTGTGACCCAATTTTTGTCCTATCGAACAAAGCTGCAGAGCCTATCGCAATAACATTGAGGGTTCGATATGACCTCTTGTCGCATGAATTTCTTTGGCCGATAGGCCATTCAATCGTGAGCTCGGGGAGACTCATGGCGACCAAGGGCTTCGGGGTAACTTCTGGCACTCGGTGAAGGGTCCCAGTGAACAGTCAGTGTCTCGCCAAAAGAAATCTGGAGCCCGATGGAGTGGAAGCATTCGGAGTAATGTCCCGGTGATAAGAGAAAGGTCTCCCTGATTTAAGAGCCTTCGACGTAAAAAAATAGTCGCGATAAGGTCTCCTCGACTCCGATGTCTCGCTGAAATGAGGCGGTGTCAGCAAAGGAAAGAGAGCTCGGTGGGAGGTCTCATCGACAACTAAAGGTCATGTCGAACATGCCTAGTGCCTTTGGTGTAACACGAGGAGTTCGGCAGGAAGTCTCACCGAAAACGGAGAGTCACCTCGATGGTAAGCAGTTCGCCAAAAGGAAGAAAGTCACCAAGATGTCTAGGCGACTAGCCAAGGCCTCGCCGAGAGTAAGTGATATCACCCCAACGTTTCACTGATGACCAGAGGTCTCACCAAAGAGGTATGAGAGGTATCGTCGTAGGTCTCCCCGACTTGCTCATGGTCTCGGCCAAGGTTGGTGCCTTCGTCATAATGTCTCGGCGAAGACATTTAGTCTCACCGACTGAGTGGGGGCCTCGATATGTTTTCCTTCGGCAGAAGTCTCACCGACAACAAAGAGACCTCACTGAGAAAAGGACTTCGGCAAGAGGTCTTGCCGAAGTAAGGTTGTCTCCCCGACAAGAAAAGGAACTCATCGAAAGAGCTTGACATCGGCATAAGGTCTTGCCGATACAAGGATGTTTGGATGACAGTGGGAAAGGAGCTCAGTGGTATGACTTCGTGGAGACATCAGCGAAGGTCTCCCCAACATGAATTTCATCGATAAAGTGCCTGACCATCAGAGTGAGGTCTTACCAACATTATGTGGTCGTAGCGACAAAGGAGAGATCGATATGACAAAGAGCCTTTCCATGATGTCTCCCTGAACATAGGATCTCTTGCCGACAACGATGGAATCACCCAATAAAGTGGCATCGGTATAACCTAGTGGTGCTTGCTATGAATTCTCCTCGATGCCGTTTGACTTGTCGATGTTTTGGCGATATCAACGTGACTCCTAAGTTCCCCAAGACTCTCATCGATTGTCGTATATTGTGCTAATGGCTTCAGAGAAGCATAATCGCATCGGTGAGACACTTTTAGTGTCTGGCCGAGATGTGATTCTTTTTAGAGGAGTTTTGACCACCCCAAGAATTTATGTGGAGTTTACTCAACCAATTAGAGAGATCTAAAAGTGAGTCGTGGCAGTTTGAAGAAGATCAACAGGATGGAAAGCAACGTGTATCTGTTTTGAGCTCAGGAGCATTCAAAGCACTTGGCCGAAGAGATTCAAAAATCAACATGAGGATCATAAATTAATGCAGTGGTTGCTGCTAAGGATCTGAAGAAGGCTTCTCTGGGAATGTTTTCTTCACCGACATAGGCAACAAGGACACGGGGAGGTAGCATTAACTACATAAAAAAAATCTAAAGGCTGATCTTTCTAAGACGGATATTTTGTAAGCCCTTAGGGGTTGACCTTACTTTTGTATATAAGGAATTTTTTCCTTCTTGTAATGGAGTTCCGATGTATGCTCTTCTGAAGTTTGTGACCCTTTTTGTAGTCCTCTCTCAGACTAGCAGGATTATGTAACTCAATTTGGAACATAATATACAAAAATCTACCTTGGTTACTATTGATGGTCCATCATTCTTCCTTCTAATTCTTGTCAAGTATAGTGCATTCTTTTTAAGTGATTCGTTGAGCTACTTAGTGAAATATTCTCTTTCCTTATAGCTTTTGTTTCATGTCATTCCTTTCTTTGCAGAAGTAGTATCATATAGGTTACAAACTGTGTTTACTTAATCCTACACATGATCTTCTAGTTTGTGAAAATCTGCCTTTCCTTCTTAAAGGAATGTGCATGTCAAACCTATTTGAATGTGTGATCTATAGGATCTTGTTGTACAATCTCATGGTTGTCACCAGTATTCAAGTGTAGCTCGAGTATCTCATTGTTCCTGTCATTTCGGTGCATCACCTTAGAGTTTAATTTTCATTTTTATGCATTATCTCTCTCCCTTTTCCTTCAAAAAATTAGTAGTTTTAGGTGACACCAAAGGAAGCCGGCCTTTTCCGGAGGTTGACCTTTGCTTACAAGAAACCCACATCTTTGGAGGTCTTCCAATGTTACACTGAGGTGTTGGACATCAGGTTCAACAGGGTGCAACTTCAGGGAATAACAGTTTTGGCACACCCGGTGGGACTGTGAACTACTTCTCAGTTCATGTTTATGCATTTTATTGCTGCTTTTTGGTGTGTACAGTAGTAGTTTCAGCCTTTTGGAGGCATTTTCTTTGCATACTTGGTGACTCTGAGCTCAAATCTTCTGGTTTCACAGACACAAGTCTTGGTATGTCTCAAAACAATCTGTTAATTATGATTTTCCAGCTCTTTAACTAAAAAGATGTCAAATAATTATGAAGATGCTTACTATTACCCTCCATAGCATGAGTATGTTACTCCTGCACATCCATATCAGAGTGTATTGGACCTGCTCCAACAGTTTGACCATACGTTGTGGGATCTCAGTCAAGGTCTTCACAATATGAAGATTAATGATATTAGTAAGGTGCTTGTGTGCTTGTCTAAGATATTGGTTGATATCAAGATGCAGCAGGGTACCATTATGCAACAGGAAGAAGTGGCTGAGCAAGTCTACTTTTATGATCAAGAAAGAGTGGCAAAAAGAATCCAGTTTGAGGAAGGCCTTGAATAGGAAATAGGTGCTAGAGAAGAACAAATGAAGCTACTCTCTGCTAAGGTGCAGAACACTCAAGCTTATTTAGATTACCAGTACCAACTAATGGAGGAGTTGCAAAAGAAGTAATTGGAAGAGAACCTTGCCCAGTAGTTGGCTGCAAAAGAGGTGGAAATGACGCTAAAATTTTCTGAATAAGAGGTTCCCAAGTACAAGTTTTCCAACTTTAGGAAAAGTTAGCCTCTTGACTCCCCTAGTAAGTCTTCTCAGCTTGAAATTCCAAGCTTTAAGGGATTCAATTCGATGGAAGAGAATGTAGTACCTAAACAAGATCAGTCCATCATCCCTCAAGAGTAGCCCATTGATCCAGATGGCTTATTCCTCAAGGAGAGAATTAGCAAAGTAAACCCAATGCATTTAGCTATAGCATGTTACCAACTACAGCAAGAAAAGCTCAAACAGGAGGAGAGACAAGAAGTAGGACAGCTGACAGTTGAAGGTCTTCACTTGCAGGCAGAAGATACCCAAGTTTCACTGCAAAAGGAGCCGCATGAAGAGGAACAATTCACTTCTTTATTTGCTCAACTCCCTAGTTATGTTAAGCAAGCTGAAGAGAGCATGCAGGTTCCTGATTTACCAGTCGATTTGGAATGGCCAGAGAATATTGCTGACTTGTTCGATGAACTTCCTCAATTTGTCGATGAAGATGAATATCTCACATGCATGATGGCATTTATGCCTGATGATGAACTAGTATCATATGAAAAGGAAGCATGTGATCAGCCCATTCAAGTTGGAAAGACTTTTGAAGAAGTTGTTGAAGATAATGCCTTGCAGCCTGTGAACTTATTAAATGAGCTTCCCCACTTTGTTGAAGAGGAGGTATATTATGTCATGGACAAAGAGCATAAGGAGCCATAGTCTGAAGATTTGTTTTCAGTTATCCAACAGGGATATCAGCTCCTTAGTCAAGAAGATCAAACTGTAGTAGCTAATGAACAACCTGCATATTACCTCCAATCAACATCTTTTCAAGGAAAATATGAAGTCTTTAGAGAAGATAAAAAGATCAAATAGGAGGAGAGTTCAAGTTTTACCCTTACAAGGGGCTATCCAATCAAGTACCTAGCTCAGATGGAGTCCAATACTACACCAAGAATGAATTTTACACCCAAGCATGAGGATTATGCTCAGGAGGAGCACACTCAAGTTACCTTTCCACCTCAGAACGAGAATGTTTACATTCCATATGAAAAGGTTAGTAAGCCTGAATATGTTCTGCAAGAGATCTTGCAGCCATTGGTTGAATTCTCATGCCTGCTTCATTTCTCTTTAGTTGTTCTCCAGCGTAGCAAACATTGTAAATTTTTAAGAAAGGGTAGTTATTTCACCCAACCTGTTAATGGGTTTGTTTGACCAATTTCTTATTGGTTAGTACAGGGTAGGTTTAGTTACTATTTCTTTCCCTAAGTGTTGTTCCAACACATGTAAATAGTTTATTTCAGTTTTTCTTGTTTTCAATAAGTTTCCAAGTGATTTGTTTCTCAAGTTACCAAATGTTTTGGCCATGTACAAAGCTACTCTTGATCTTTTTTGAGTTGTCCCAATGACTCCATGCCCAATGGATAGGCCTAGGCTACTGGTCTTCATGTTTAGCACGCAAACATCCAGCAAAGGTTGTCAGAAATGTTACCTAATTTTCACCCTCAGGCTCAATCAGGCAAGGTATTTATGTTGCAGATGCTCATAAGGGCCAAATGGGATATCTCCATTGAGGGTTATTTCATGCGTCTGATGACATTTCATAGGGGATTCAGTTAAGAGGCCTACTCTGTTGGAAATATGCCTCAAAGGTTACAAGCTCAGCCTCCATTAGAGCCAGGTTGGCATGACATCCTCACTGTCTGGCTGACTGGCTGCTTGATACTTTCCATTTTGAATAGGTCACCGTGACCCAGTTTCTGTCCTGCCGAACGAAGTTGCAGAGCCTATCGCTATAACATTGAGGGTTCGGTATGACCTCTTATCGCATGAATTTCTCTAGCTGATAGGCCATTCAATCGTGAGCTCGGGGAGACTCATGGCGACCAAGGGCTTTGGGGTAACTTCTGGCGCTCAGTGAAGGGTCCCAGTGAACATTCGATGTCTCACCGAAAGAAATCTGGAGCCCGGTGGAGTGGAAGCATTTGGAGTAATGTCTCGGCGATAAGAGAAAGGTCTCCCCGATTTAAGAGCCTTCAGCATAACAAAACAGTGATGGTAAGGTCTCCTCGACTCCGATGTCTCACCGAAATGAGGCAGTGTCGGCAAAGGAAAGAGAGCTCGGTGGGAGGTCTCATCGACAACTAAAGTTCACGACGAACATGCCTGGCGCCTTCGGTGTAACATGAGGAGTTCGGCAGGAAGTCTCGCCGAAAGCAGAGAGTCACCCCGATAGTAAGCAGTTCGCCAAAATGAAGAAAGTCGCCAAGATGTCTCGGCGACTGGCCAAGGCCTCACCGAGAGTAAGTGATATCGCCCCAGTGTTTCGCCAATGACCAGAGGTCTCACCAAAGAGGTATGAGAGGTATCATCATAGGTTTCCCCAACTTGCTCGTGGTCTCGGCCAAGGAGGGTTCCTTCGCCATAATGTCTCGGCGAAGAAATTTAGTCTCGCCGACTAAGTGGAGGCCTCGATATGTTTTCCTTCGGCAGAAGTCTCACTGACAACAAAGAGACCTCACTGAGAAAAGGACTTTGGCAAGAGGTCTTGCCGAAGTAAAGTTGTCTCCCCGATAAGAAAAGGAACTCGCCGAAAGAGCTTGACATCGGCATAAGGTCTTTCCGATACAAGGATGTCTAGCGGACAGTGGGAAAGGAGCTCAGCAGTATGACTTCATGGAGACATCGGCAAAGGTCTCCCCGACATGAATTTCATTGATAAAGCACCCGACCGTCAGAGTGAGGTCTTACTGACATTATGTGGTCTTAGCGACAGAGGAGAGATCGATATGACAAAGAGCCTCGCCATGATGTCTCCCCGAACGTAGGATCTCTTGCCGACAGCGATGGAATCGCCCAATAAAGCAGCATCGGTATAATCCAGTGGTGCTCACTATGACTTCTCCCCGATGTCGTTTGACTTGCCGATGTTTTGGCAATATCAACGTGACTCCTAAGTTCTCCAAGACTCTCATCGACTGTCGCATATTGTGTCGATGGCTTCAGAGAAGCATAATCACATCGGTGAGACACTTTTAGTGTCTCGTCGAGATGTGATTCTTTTCAAAGGAGTTTTGACCACCCAAAGGATCTGTGTGGAGTTTACTCAACAAATCAGAGAGATCTGAAAGCGTGTCATGGCAGTCTGAAGAAGATCAACAGGATGGAAAGCAACGTGTATCTGTTCTGAGCTCAGGAGCATTCAAAGCACTCGGCCAAAGAGATTCAAAGATCGACACGAGGATCAAAAATGAATGCGGTGGTTGCTGCTAAGGATCTGAAGAAGGCTTCTCTGGGAATGTTTTCTTCACTGACATAGGCAACAAGGACACGGGGAGGCAGCATTAACTACATGAAAAAAATCTAAAGGCTGATCTTTCTGAGACGGATATTTTGTAAGCCCTTAGGGGCCGACCTTACTTTTGTATATAAGGCATTTTTTCCTTCTTGTAAAGGAGTTCTGATGTATTATCTTCTGAATTCTATGACCCTTTTTGCAGTCCTCTCTCAGACTAGCAGGATTCTGTAACTCAATTTGGAACATAATATACAAAAATCTACCTTGGTTACTATTGATGGTCCATCATTCTGCCTTCTAATTCTTGTCAAGTATAGTGCATTCTTTTTAAGTGATTCATTGAGCTACTTAGTTAAATATTATCTTTCCTTATAGCTTTTGTTTCATGTTGTTCCTTTCTTTGTAGAAGTAGTATCATGTAGGTTACAAACTGTGTTTACTTAATCCTGCACATGATCTTCTAGTTTGTGAAAATTTTCCTTTCCTTCTTAAAGGCATGTGCATGTCAAACCTGTTTGAATGTGTGATCTATAGGATCTTTTTGTGCAGTCTCATGGCTATCACCTGTATTCAAGTGTAGCTCGAGTATCTCATTGTTCCTGTCATTTTGGTGCATCACCTTAGAGTTTAATTTTCATTATTATGCATTATCTCTCTCCCTTTTCCTTCAAAAAATTAGTAGTTTTAGGTGACACCAAAGGAAGCCAGCCTTCTCCGGAGGTTGACCTCTGCTTACAAGAAACCCACATCTTTGGAGGTCTTCCAATGTTACACTGAGGCGTTGGACATCAGGTTCAACAGGGTGCAACTTCATGGGATAACAATACCATCGTGCCATCACTGAATTCTGAGGGGACTGTCAAGGTCCTTTGGCGACGGGCGACGAAAAATAGATAACCCCACAATCATTTCTAGATTCACAATAGCACGTCCCTCATGGTCATGGCAGCACCGAGCAAGGATGTAACTCCCTCTTATCCTCTCAAAACCACGGTATGTAACTCTTATCCTTGGCACTATTCTACATCAAAATGTGTTTGAGCTAAACTCACAGTGACCGGTTAATATGCATTTCCTTAAAAAAAATTGATATATTTTCACTGCAAGCATAGACTAAGACAACTCACGCTAGGTTTACCCACCATTGCATCAAATAGATACATTTCATGCAACAAATTCGAATGGTGAAAATGCCTCATTTGCAATATCAAATCGACTATGTTTAGCAAGCTCAATGGAGCCCCATTCACAGAAAACATTTCCTGGTCCATGCACCAACACTTATTCCCTTCACATCGGGCCTCTGAAGGAAGATGATCCCATAGCAACCTCTTCAACCTACGTTAAAATTCCATTGTAACATTAAATTGACTCTTCAGCTAGCACAAATGGTCGCACACTTGCAGTTGCCTCTACGCCAATACTCCATGGTCATCGAACCTTCTCAGATGCACTAATTTGTTCTTTGGGTCCCATCAAATGGGTAAAGCTACAAAAATGTTCCATTTTCCCATTGAAACATTGACATAAGGATTCCTTGCAACTGATTCAGAACATGTAGCTTCAAAATGCTTCACATTGCATCAAAACTAATAAAGCATTCAATGCCCTTTGCCTTGATTCAACACTCCAAATTCGTAGGTAGAATGTCAACATATCCACTCTTTCATCTGATTTTCTTTGTGAAATTTTAATAATATTATTTTCTTGGAGCCAAAGACTGTATTTGATTCCATATTTCCATTCATAAAACATTTAGTGGGTCTTTATTCACCCTATCAGTGCACTTGAGCAATATTATCCTGATAGAAGACTTGACCTTTCAGTATCATGTAATTGTTCAAACAACTTAGCAACATCAAATAGTGTTGTGACTTTTATCCCATGGTGAATCAAGTGCAACACCACCTTCATTCAATTCAATGGAATAATTCTCATGCCATTAACATTTGAAATTTATTTATAATGTTCATATTTTGGGTCATCCAGATCTCAACAACACCATAAGAATAATGAGTATCTACACATTGCATCAACTTTAGAGCAATAAAGTGTGGTAAACCTAAGATAGCTCCTGCTATATATACCTTATGTTCAGCAATGGCCTTGATTCTCTCCAAGCTCCCTAATGGTGCTTCCACAAAAACCCCATTCACTATATCAAGGATGACAACAATTTCAAATGTGCATTCCAATATTTTATATTTTTTGCTCCCTCATTGACATAGTCCATTTTGGAATTTATTACCAACTAGTTACCAGGCCATTAACTCCTACATCCACTCTGATGCCATCTCCAACCATTGTTACACTTACAACTTTATAACTGTGTAAGGCATCTCGGGTCCCCATGTGGGTCCAGCTAAATAAAATTTTCTTTTTGAAAAAATTTTTACCCTAAATTGATCTGGGGCTGCCTCTCAATGCATTTGAGGTGGAAAAATGAATTGGGTTGTCATTAAAATTTTCTTTCTAGCGTATTTGCACAGTGATCAAAATTGTCCCAATAGCCTCCAAAATCGCCCTAGAAAACTAGTCAAACAACCTCTTGAAGCCATGAAAATATATAGGCATGTATAAATTTGAATCAAAAACTCTATGAAACCAATGGTTTGGAAAAACAGATCTTGAGGTGCAAGATATTCAATGTCAAAGTGGCACACTTAGACTTTTTTTTAACTACACCTATCAAAAACCAATTAGGGCTCACTAAGTCACCTCCTTGAAAAAATATCAAATCACCTTTTGGGAAGCTTCCATTGGAAAAATTAGATCATTTAGATTAAATGAGTATGTGTGCAAGAGGACTATCCTTCAATCATCATTCATCACAAGATATTAGTTGTCAAAGTTGACCTCCTCGAAACATTCTGAAAGTGCGGATGTAAAATTAGAACAAACTGCATTTACTTTCAACTTGGTAAAAATACCAAATCAGATCCCTGGGCTCTAAAACTAGACTAGGGAGCATATGAATGTGAGGGGAATGTAGGGAACCAATGCATTTTTCATGATGATCATCTAGTTGTGAAATATCAGTCTCAACAAGAGGCCACTTCGCAGAACTAAGAGTTTGAAAATAGTAAAATAGTCCTAAAACCCTCCCACTTTGCATTTCAAAACCCTTTAAAAAAATTTCATGTGAAGCTTAAATTGGACATACATGTACAAATATGTCAAATTAATATGCTCACTAGGCAGTTTGGCGTGAAATTCAACTGGCTCCGAATTATGACCCTCCAAAGTAGGTCATTGTGGCATATTCTTCAAGGGCATTTCTGAGTGTGGAAAGGAAAATTTCAACATGGGAATTTCAAATTTTGCAAAATTTGAAGGTGTCATCAATGGCTCCGACTGGGGATGTATGCCCCTATGAGCATAGCAAGAATTAAGATCCTCTAGAGAAGTAGATTGGGTGCCTATTTCATTGGGTGATAGAGTCAAAAGGTCATCTTTGTCCCCTACTGCTCTAGTTTGACAAGTCAAACCATATCTGATGGCCCAAGGCCACCAAGAACTATAGGTCTCTTATTACCTCTGTCATAGAAAAAGTTCTTAGCACATTTCACCAAAGCGAGTATGAAAATATCATGGCAATTTGACTAATTAAACATGTTGGCATCCCCCAACAGTCCGTCATATACAACATTATCAACATATTCACAATTACCATGCATCTAAAAATCAGACATACTCTTAAAATGTTGATTATCATGTGGCAACCACTTACCATATTCATCATATAGATCATTCTCAAGCTGAAAACAACATTCTTCAATGTTTTGCATGTTGCAACACTTTATGAAAACTTCATCCAGCTAAAACAAGTAGCACTCATAATCTACCACATTGCTGGTACTATCAAGCTCAATCTAATTACTAGTTTGCATGTCAAAGGTGAAACTATCATAAGAACTTAACAAAATATTATGCACATCATGCAAATTATCTCCAAGTATGTGTAAAGAGATATAGTCATATATTGGCACACTCTATAACTACCGGCCTCCATCATGCTAGTATAGAGAATCATCAAGAATTTCTAACTTATCGTCATCCTTACTTTGTTATCCTATAGACATAACATAGCAACATCTTTAGCATCCCAGGCTCATTAAAAAGTGGCCAATGTTGGTTCAAAAAGATAATATGATTTTATTTTGATCAAATCAACATCCACATCCACATGAAAAAATTCATGACTAGGTTCATCTAAGTCAACAAATAGAACTTGTCCAATTTTGCATTGAAATTCTCAAGACTTGGCTCCTTGGATACACAAACCTCATGCTCATCTACTATTTCTAATTCATCAAAAAAAATTCTAAACTTGCATCAACATGCACACTTTCATACTCATCATACAATGCATCATTACAATCAAATGGATGCTTGTCTTTATCTACATTACCATCATGCTAACCAAATGGTTCATAAATCAAAGGAAGATAAGATACACACTCCTCATACCTTGCATGTTGAAGATTATCATCACTATCCAAATCAATATGGGAAACACACAACAACTAAGGGTTATTCAAATGTGCACATTTTTGATATCTTGTGGTCAACAAATTTGAAATTTATTCACTACTTAATAGACCATTTTTTTGATCCATTCTTTCAACCACTTCCTCTCTTTGACCTCCACTAGAACTACATGCATTACCAAGTTGTAAGTCAAGACACACCATGATGTCGCCATCATCAAAATATGAAAACTCAATCGACTGATCATAAATTGGGTTTCCCCAATCATAGGAGATTGAACCACTAACAACCTTGTCAAAAGCATGGTCACAATCCATTAAAGAGAACAAGCTATCCATTTGTTCATTCTTTCTTAATTCTGGGCTATCATGATAGCAATCTACACCTCTCTACATTTTGGTATTGAACTGAGTGTCATTATTGAGTTTGTCATTTACATCCTCTTGAGGATAGACACAAACATTTTCACTATCATGAACATCAACGGTACACATTGCATCACTCTTAACTTCTCCCTTCTCAATTATGCACTTTTCTGTATTTAAAATTGAAAAACATATGATCATTTGTATTCACACAGGTGCTAATTTCATCAATATGTTTACCCATAATTGAATAAAACCAACTTTTTATATATTCATTCCTTATTTTCTCCATATTATCTAAAATTGTGTAAACCATATGCATACCCAATATTGTAAAATCCTTTAACAGTGCACTAGATCCCTTTTTTCCCTGCTCAATGTCTTCAAAATACATATGAATGCAATTTGGAGTACTAGGTATGAAATTGTTTAGGGATTAGTGAAAGATAAACAACAAATCTATGAATGAAATCAATGCTTAACTCTTCATCTCTTTTTTTTTATCTCCTTTAAAACCTTGTTACAAGGTCAAAACGTCATTTTGCAAATTATTCTCTATAAGCATCCACTAGTTTATCCTAGCGGGAAAAGGACTTCTTAGGAAAACTTAAGTACTAGTCCCTAGCTCTTGCTTCAAGAGATCTAACAAAAAATATCATCCACATATCCTCATCTCCAAATGAATGTTTCTTCATGAAGCTATAAAACTTTGGGAATGTGCACCTCCCTCACAAACATTGTATCCATCAAACCTAAGGATCTATTTATAGACTTGAGTTGGCATACTTTCAACCCTATAATCAAACCATGACAAGTCTAATTGGTTATACAATCAATCAAAAGAATAGAAAAAGGTGTAGTAATTTGGCTTGTAGATAGTATGGCTATCATTTAACTGGGCTTGTAGAGAAATCATTCTTTTGTTCAACTCTTCAATTTCCCTCTCCAACATAGCTTTCCTTTCTTGGCTAAGAATAGAATATTCACAACTTATGGGATGCATTGCATCACATCAGACCACTGAGAGGAATGTAATATGATAAGATAGATCATTCTTATGAAGGACATCACACCCAATGTCATCCACAAAGTGACAAACACATCGTATAAAGTAACAAGGCTGAAATAAGAACCAGGAAAAGGAAAAAAATGCAAATGAATAATGCCAATGTATGCCCCCACTTTAAAGGAATTGATACACATCGTTCTCTGAGCAATTACTTTAAAGTAGCAAATGAAAAAAGAAACAAGACATGAGAACCAAGTTGGAAAGCCCCTATGCCAAGTCATACATTTCCGAGTAAGGTTGTGTCATGTAAAGGGAAAGGAACAAAAGAAAGAGGCCCCAAAAAATGAACACACCAAACACATAAGGGATCTATGGATTTGGGGTTAGTATGTTCTTTGTTGCAAAGTTTTTATTAAAGAGCTTGGAATTTTCATCATTCCCAAAATACACATAGAACTAGAAGAATGACACCAAGAGAGCGAAAACAAAAGAAAAATAAAATCCATTTTGAGTCAACATGGAAGAGACATTTCTATCTTGATGCTTTGTATCATCCCCAAAAGGAAAAACACAAGCAAAATGAAAACAAAATGGTGAAAGAAAAGGAAAAGATTTTGGTTCAACATGAAAGAGACATTGCAGTCTCAATGCCTTGCGTCATCCCCAAAAGGAAAACAAAAAACAAAGAAAAAAATGCAAAGAAAAAGAAAAAGGGACCTTTTGGGTCAACATGGAGGAGACATAGGGCATCTCAACACTTTGCATCATCCCCAAAAGGAAAACACAAAACAAAAGTAAAAAAGAAAAGGACCTTTTGGGTCAACATGGAAGAGACATAAGGAATCTCTATGATTTACATCATCCCCAAAAGGAAAAACAAAATAAGAAAACTTAAAAAAGAAAGACCTTTTGGGTCAACATGTAAGAGACATTGGGCATCTCTATGCTTTGGGTCATCCCCAAAAAGGAAAAACTCAAAAAAATGGTGATGTATGACATATAGAAGAATGTTATGAAGAGAGGAGAACATCAAACATCATGTCACAGGGGAACACGATACACACATATAAAAGAAAACAAAAATACTAGTAAGGCAAAGGTAAGTCAATCATCAAATGAATCATTTGCCTCCCAATCTTAATTGGTATAAGTGAAAGGTGAATAACGCAGCTAAGGGATAAGGACAAATGCATTACTAGGACAAGGCTATTGACTTCTTGCCCCAAGTGAGTGCAAGGAAAGAGTGAGCCGAGATACATGATGGGAAATATCATGCAATAGTGAGAATGGAAGATTCTACAACTATTAAATGATAAGGTGTGGTGGAATGGTTTAGGGAATTATTTCTAATAGGTTAAGTCTTTTAAGGATATTCTATAAATTGTGACATTCATTAGTGATATGCTTGAGTGTCCTATGATATGCACAATATTTTTCATTTTTAGGATGTTTGATTCTTGTGCGAGGAGACATGGAAATCCATCCTCCGTTAATAAGTGCTTCCAACTTTTGTTCAATACTTGTGGGATTTTTCATAAAGGGAAAATCTTTGAATTTATAGGGCTTGTGTTTCTTGCTATATTATCTAAGTTCATCAAGTGAAGGTTGAGGAGACAAACCAAAGAGAAACTCTTCATTTTTTAGAAGCACCAAATCTTCGTGAGGGAGGAGGATATTCAAATTGGGGGGGAATCAAAGATCATTGTGTCATCATCAGGAAGTCTCCAATATTCTACAAGAGGCTTGCTGTCATGAGGAGGATCTTGATAACCTAACCCTATTGTGTTTTTATCTGTTGGTCATTGTTCTAAAAGTTGATGGATGTCATGTTTAGTTGTTGTGTCACAACCTTGTTTGCTTAAGATGATAAAACCTTTGCCATATGTTTCTTCAAGGTTGATTGGTGTGTTGGTAACTTTCTTATCATAAAATGGTTGAGGAGGTGCATGGCTAGAGGAACTAGGTCCACCTGTTGGAGGGAACTTAGGTCCTCCAGTTGTTTTAGGGTGTAGGTATCCAAACGTATCAAGAGGTGAGATGCTAGGAAGGTCTTTTTGTTTCATGGATGGATAAAATGATTCATTGGCTTCAAGGTTGTCAAGGAATTCATTTAAGAACTTATTCATGCTATAATCGTCTTCTCCAATGATTTCAATAGCACGAGGAGGACATTCATGTGGAGTTGAAGGAGCATGAGGAAGCTCAAGGACGTTAGGATCAGTTCCAAAGGAAAATTTTGACATGTCCACTAAAGCTTTTAATGACATCCAATACTTATTAAAGAAAAAATCCATAATGAAAGAAAACTAAATGCAAGAAACAAAAAATCTAGAAAGTATGACAGCAGATAATAACAAAAAATAAAAATGTAGAAAATGCCTAGAAAATACTGGAAATTATAGTGCAAAATGTGCAGAAGGACTAAGTCACCGAGTGTGACGAATTAGTCCTAGTGATGATTTTTTTGTGATTTTCTAGAAAGTTTGAATGCAATTTTATGTCTTTTAGATGAACAGATGTAGCTACAATATGATTTTTTTTTTTTTTTTTCATTTTTTAATGAAATATGATGCAAAAATGCAAGCTATATGAGCTTTTTACTAATGCAATTTTTAAAACCCTAAGATGCAATTTAAACAATGCAACATCTAATGCAATGCTAATGCTAGTTAAACCTAGGATGTTCTTAAAATCAAAAGCAAAATAATGTTCAAAAGTCAGGTTCACCAAAAATGTGGACAATGATTTTGGTTCTTGAATGCTTTAAGCTCCTTCTAGTTTTTTTCACCTAAAAGGAGAAAGATTGGGACCAAAATGCTAATGTCTACACTCAATATTAATATAAAAGGAATGTAATATGTCTAAATGCAATGTCTAAATGCAACAAACTAAAAATGAAATGATTTATTGATGCTAATCCTAAGAAATGCAAAGTTCTGGAAAACACTAATATATGCAAAAACACCTAAGAATGCAATTAAATGATGAAACAATTAAACAGAATTGGAGAGATACACCTGAAATATGAAATTTGATGTAGAGAGGTTCTAGAATCTTGCAGAGTTGACTGGAAATGTTGACTAGGACACTTACGCCAACCTGGGTGACTTAGTCTAGTTTCGAGGAACATCTGTCGAAATAGGAATTATCTACCAAATCGGTGTCTAGAAATGTGGAAATTAATATTCAGGCCTAGCAGTGGGACTAATTCACCACAGATGGTGACTTATTCCACCTGGAGATTTCTTGAATTTTAGAACAAAATTTTGTAGCTTTCAATTTGCACTTGCTTTTCTTACAGGTGTCTGATCTTGATTCTACAGAAAATAGGTTGAAAAGAGTCTCCAAGCTTCAATTAGAGCTATGTTGACTTTGATGGATTGTTGACCACTTTTTGACACCAAACTCTTTGAAAAAATTGCATACAAAGTCTGCAAATACACATGCAAAGAGGGGGAAAAGGGCTAAGGGTTAAAGTATAGGGGTTTGCCTTGGTCAAACCCCACTTTGGTAATCAAACCCTAGATAATGAAATGAAATAAGAAGAGAATGATAAATAAACATGTAAATGTCATAAACTTACCAAACCCTTGATGTAGAAATCTAAAGATATGCAATGAAGTGCTCCAATGGATGACTTGATTATGCTTAGAGTGCTTGAATGCTTGAGAATGATTAAGTGAATGAATGCTTGAATGAATGGGGGTTAAAATGAGAGGGAAAACCCTTATTTATACTTGATTTTCCTAAATTTCCCAAAAATAACACATCACAGGCCGACCTCAAGGGTAAGAGAATAAAATCCTGCCAAGAAATTAAAATTATTTTGATTTTTGTACCCAATGGGACTAAGTCGCCCTAGGTGGCAACTTGGTCCCACTAGGGAAATTTCACTGGGTTTCAGAGATTAAAGTGCATTAAATGATTTCTAACAGGAATATCCTCAAAAATACACTTACGTATGATCGGAAAGTGCATTAAGGGGTCATTTAAACATGAGAAAGGGTTGAATTAGTGATGACAAGTCTAGAAAAGCGTGAGAGTTTGTTACAACTCTTTACAACACTTTGAAATAAGACTTGGTAAGTGACAAAAAGGGGATATTTAATTGAATTATAATGAAAGGGTCCTAGAAAAGTGTGAAAGTGGGTTACAAAACTTCACAACACTTTTACAAGACAACCTAGAAGTCTTAAAGATTTGCAAGGGTCCAAGACCTACTGTGAACGTGTTGACCACATTACAACATTAAATCTAGGAAAAACCAAGCCAAAGTCCATAAGAGAGACTCAAATGAGCATAAAAATGTCAATTGTACATTTTTTGGTGACACACTGAGTTGCATCTATTACACAGAAAACCACATCTATTATTCTAAGTCACAAGTGTCAAACTTGCAACACATCTGAGACTAAAAACCACATCTGGAAACCTCTATGAAGCATGTGATATGATGAGCTGCATTTGTAGTCTAGAACAATGCATCTTCCTATCAAAGACACATCTGAGACTAAAAACCACATCTGGAAATCTTTGTGATGCATGTGATCTAATAAGCCGCATTTGTAGTCTAGAACAACACATCTGCCTATCATAGACTTGAGACGTAGTTTACAAATAAACTGCATCTGATACTATAAATCGCATTCATTAGTTTCTATGATGCATCTATTAACCTAAAATACAATTGCCTAATAACTAGAAAAATAAATTCAACTATCACAGTCTGAGGTCAAACAGTCAAAACTAGTCTCTGATTATCCTTTCACAGTTATCTCTAAACAAAAACCAAAAATACTTTTCATCATTGGACCTTTTAGTATCATTTAGCCATAGCGATAAACATACTAGTTGCAAACCTTAGTTACATTTTAGGAGTCCTAGTTACCTTTAGATCAATCAAACATTTAGGACAATCACCTTTGCAAATTTTAGAATAGGCCAACTTTCCATACTTTGGATAAACCTTTGATTCAATGAAAAATTGTCATTGAACCTAGTCACTTGTCACACTTGTTATCTTTTGTCATCTTGGTGAGTCTTTCCAGATCATCAGTCTAGTTTGGAAACTCACTTTATCTCTTGGTCTTAGTCTCACAAAAGGTCTCTTGACAAACTAAATTGAAGCCTTGGTTAAACTTTAGATGGTTAGTAACCTCTTTTCAAATCTCCCAAAATTGATTACCCTTAAATGCTTGCCTACACTTTTTCATACTTAGACATGGTCATTTTAGGACAACATCATTTTAGACTTTCCTTATTTTCGAAAAAAGACCAAAATGTAGTTGCATTAGCATTCATTCCTTATATCCAAGAAAAACCCAAAAACATAGACTAAAATCATATCATTCATAGAAATAGTTCTGCATCATCCACATTTTAAGCGTATCTTACATGGTCGAAACAAGGTCCAAAAGGAAACAAAAATAAATGGTTGATCCACAAGACTTTATCAATCCATTAAATCAAATTCCCCATTAGGGACATTGAGACCTCACAAAACCTTGTTGGAAAAATTTGTCACTAGAGACCAACAAGGATGCATTATAGTTTAGGATTTAGATGCTACTGCCCAAGATCCAAAATTTCCCTCTTTTGTAGATGAATACTTGGCACAAGATCCTCAATGATATCTAGTAAAATTGTTAGTAGAAGGAGCCACATTACCTCCTATATTTTATATTCAAACATTGCAAATTTCATCTACCCAAGGGAAAAGCACGATGACATCCAATGCCTCTATCCCTCAAGTAACTGTAGCTATACCATTTGGAGTACCTACATAGAGTGCCACAACAATACACACATCACCATTTTGTACATCGAGCATGCACAAGGCCTTAATTTTACCATAGGGCAATCATCGTCAAATCCCTTCAACACCAATACTAGAATGAAAAGGCCAAAAGTCAGCATAAACATCATAAATGCTATACCAAACATCAACACCACTAGTGGCATTCCACAAATAGGGGTTTCCCAAATAAGACACATACCTCAAATACAATTTTGGAACCATCTTGATCCCTCGCAAAACATTCACATTCCCAATAAACCAACATCAAACCAAAACTTGTTCTCTCACATTCCAAATCAAAATCCACCATTCATTCCTACACTGAACCAAAATCTGTCACACAACGTTGGATTCTAAAAAATACTTACATAGACCCCAACAATGCCACCAACATGTCATTTTGACAAGTGGATATTCTAGAAACACAAATGCAATCCCTTCAACAACAAATGGACAAGATAAAAATGTCTAGCAAAAAGACTTATGTCCATTTCCCTTTGAAAAAGCTTTATACATGACACCCTTCCACATGGATATGTTATACCAAACTTGCCTAAGTAAAATGGAAAGCATAATCCTATTGAACATATAAGAGAATTTTCCACGATGTGCATAGATGTTGCATATGACCCCACATATCTCATGAGAATTTTTCTCAAAGCCTTATTGGAATAACACTTGAATGGTTTTCTCAACTTCCGTATGGCATAAGGTCATGGGGTCAACTTGTTGAAAAAATTATTGAACATTTTTCCTTTAACATTGAAAATGAAATCACAATAGCATCCTTATGTCACACCACACAAGATGGAGAGAACTTTATCGCCCTCTTCAAGAGATGGAGGAGTCTAGCTAGTCAATGCCTTGATGAAATACACAAAAATAAAAAAGTCACTATATTCATAGAAAATTTTAATTCACAATTGAGAAGTAACCTAAGAGTACACTATTGCACTTCTTTTGTGGAACTAGTTGAAAAGGGTATCATACTTGAAAGGCTCTCATTGACAAAGGTGAAATCAATATGTCATATAGAAATCTAAATTTTTAAATCACCCCTAATGATAGGAACAAATTTTGGTCTTGAAACAAGAACGTAAACAATGATGGCGTTGTCAATGCTAAAACACTACATGCAGGACCAATCATTACATTTAGATGACACACCCAACAATGCTGACCAAACTACCAATCTTTTCCAAAACACGCAACAACCATGACCACAAAGGAGGTTTCCAAAACACGAGTTCACTCCCCTAGGGGAACCAATCGAATAAGTCTTCAAAGAACTAATAAAACACAAACTCATACAACTTCCTAAGCCAAAATAATATGATCCTGGATAGTTTAAACCCTCTTGGTGGCATGAAAATGCTTTTTGTGATTTCCCCCAAACTAAGGGACATATTCTAACACAATGTTGACAGTTGAACATTATACATGATCTTGTGGAAAACCAAAATATTGAAGTTAATGGAAAGAAACAAACATCCTCAAACACTGATCACAAGGTCTTTACCGATCCATTACATGACCATGGAAAAGGAAAATCCTCTAGTTCAGGAAATAAGACCAATAATTTGGCTAGCTATGCTAATTTCAAGTATGACTATAACCATGGACCAATCATAAATCACATTTGAGCCACCGATGGACATATCAACACTATTACCATAAAGAATGTGCTGTCAACACTTTCCAAACTGAGATAACCATCCAAGGTCCTCTGCCACAGCAACAGACCTAGTCATCCAAGCCTTAGTAAAATTTACTTGACCAATTGGGGAAGACTCCAGTGCAAATTTCTATCTTGGAACTATTGAGTATATCAACCAATCATCTAGCTATTTTAGAAAAATATTTGCAAAGAACCATCGTCCCCACCAACCTTGATGTCAATCGCTTCGAAGAGATGGTAGGCTACATAACCAAATCTCATCATGCTCCCTTCTTTGAACAAGATTACTCAACTGAGAAGACACACCACAATGACCCATTGCACCTGGAAGTTCTTGTTCATAAAACAAAAGTTAGACGAGTCTTGGTAAATGGAGGAGTAGGATTAAATCTTTGCACCTTGAAACTGGTTAAGGCATTAAGCTTCTTAGAGGCATGTGTGTACACTACTAAGAGCATTTTAATTAAGGCATGTGATGACGAAGAATGATCATCTAAAGGAGTTGTAATGTTCCCCATCAAAATTGGTCATGTGGTTATGGATACCCAATTCCAAGTCTTGGATCTCATCCTCCCATATAACCTTTTACTTGGTAGACCATGGATACATGCTATGAAGGTTGTCCCTTATGCTTACCATCAATTCCTTAAATTCCCATAAAATGGCACTAAGATCACGATAGATGGTGATCATAATCCTTTCCAGTATTGCACTAACCTACAGAGAATACCCCAATTATAGGTGCCTATTAATCAGGAGGCTTCATCATCCAGCTCATCCTAGTATATTGATCCATCCCCTCTTTCCAAAAAATCTAATTCCCAACCACCAAATTGCACTCCTAAGGTTGAGATCCAAGATAAGGGTTGTGAAGAATATCATATGATAGTGTCTTATTATATTAGCCAGTTGGTTCCTGCTAAATCATACTATCTACCAACAGTAGATAGGAGACAATCCATTGTCACATTACATGTCCCTCCCACAATGAATTTTACAAAATGGGGGGAACTAAGTAGAGAAGCTTTAAATCAAGATGTGATATCTTGGTTACACAAAGAAGCTGATGAAGAAACTTCTCTACCCACTCAAATACCTACAAATCAATATGGAAAAGGTTTTATGATAATGCAAAACAAAGGATATGATGGACATAGCAGGCTAGGAGTACATCAGAATGGGAGAACTAAACCAATCATTGTCTCTAAGCTACCAAAAGACCTAGGGCTAGGATTTCAACTGCTTAAGATTTCCGTTTATAGTACCACATCACCTTTACAAGAGGAAGTCAATGCTTCTAACAATATCAAGACATCCAATGAGCCATTTGACCAATGCAACTACAATTCTTCTTACTCTAATGAATATGAGTGGGATTCCCTCTCCTCTACTACTTTCATGGACCTTGATAAACTATTTAGGGAACTTGACCAAATGCTTAATTCCTCACAAAATCCACCTAATTCCTATGCTCAAATGTCTTTGACAAAAGAAGAATGGCTCAAACTTTAATTTTTGGAATATATTGATCCTGACTCTTGGGAACCCAACAAACCTACTTCTGATAACCAAAGCTTTACAATGGGTCCATCTCACAATCTACTTATTCCCAAGAAAAAGAATAAGGAGGATTTGATAAGAAACTTTTTTAACCATGTAAATAGGTCTATCCTCACCCTATTAGCCTCTACCTTTGATACTTCTAATCATGACATGCCCTTGGTATATCCCCAGCTTATCGATTGGGATCAACAAGACATCCCCATCTTAGATACATTTGAGAACGACGAAGCAATAGTTGAGTTCATGGGACTCCAAGAAGGTATACCTAGTGGTGACTATAAGGCTAGATTTACCATAGACTTGGATAACATGGCTTATTTTGGGGAGTTTTTTCACCCCTCCAGTTGCAAAAGTAAAAACAATAAGAAAAACAATGAAAAAAATTTAAAAAAACTGATTCCCTAGGTGAAAATCGAAAGGTGCCTTTGGACGATGAAAAAGAAAAAAGTAAGGACACATCCAAGGGTGAAAACATCTCTAAGGAACAAAAAGATGGAGGGTTGAACATTCTCCCCATTGCTCAAGAAAATTCACCAATGTTGGTTGAGGAATTTGTGGAGATCAACATAGGCACTGAAGATAATCCTCAAGTAATCTATTTTGCAGCATCTTTGAAAGAAATAGAGCAACCTGAATTTCATAATTTCTTCATAGAAAAATAGATTAAATTTGCATGGTCATATGCCGACATGCATGGTCTAGATCCTAACTTGGTATTACATCATTTTCCATTACAACTAGGTGTTAAACCAGTGAAGAAAAAATTAAGAATAATGCACCCACAAATTGCTTTATTAGTCAAAGCTGAACTAAAAAAACTTTTGGATGTCAAATTTTTTAGATCAATTGAATATGTAAAATGGATTTCCAATCCATACTAGTGACAAAACTAATAGAGGGAATCCACATCTGTACAAACTTTCAAGATATAAACAAAGCTTGTCCTAAGGATGACTTTCCTCTACCAAATATTGACACGATTGTGGACCTAACAATAGGATATGAAATGTTATCCCTCATGGATAGTTTCTCAGCATACAATCAAATGAAAATCACACCTAAAGACCAACAAAAGACAACTTTCACTTGTCCATGGGGAACTTATTGTTGGAACGTCATGCACTTTGGACTTAAAAATTCTAGAGCAACATACCAATGTTCCATGATAATCATTTTCCATGATCTCATACACACTCTCATGGAAGATTATGTGGATGATCTAATAGCTAAATAATTGACAAGGGCTGATCACTTACGGGTTCTAGATAAGATTTTTCAAAGACTAGAAGAATACAAAGTAAGGATAAATCCAAAAAAATGTGTATTTGGTGTGCAATCAGAAAAACCTCTAGGATACATTATTTCTAGATGAGGCATTGAAGTGGAGCCAGAAAAAGTGAAAGCTATAATGGACAAGCCTCCACCGGCCATTGCAAGTCAACTATGGACACTACAAGGGAGAATGTAGTCTATTAGATGATTCATAGTGTAGTTAGCAGAAAATATACATCCCTTCCAGCATCTACTTAGAAAAGGGGTATCATTTGTATGGACGGGTAAATGTCAAGAATATTTCCAACAAATCAAGGATTACCTATTTACACCACCAGTGTTAATGTCACCTACTGATGGAAGACCTTTGATACTCTACATTTTAGTAACCACATTAGTGCTAGGAGCCTTACTTGCATAGAATGATAATGAGGGTCATGAAAGGGAAATCTATTATATCAACCACACTTTGGTGGGTTATGAGATAAATTACAGTACCATAGAATGTGCTTGTCTTGCAGTAGTATTCGCTACTCTTGGACATACCTAGCAACATGCCTAAATTTGAGTTTTTGGTAGAATAGCTTTGGGTCCTTGCCTTTGACGTCCCAGATTCAAAGATGGTGTGTGAACTTTTTGGTCCCAATTCCCCATGGTATCATTTGTATGGACGGGTAAATGTCAAGAATATTTCCAACAAATCAAGGATTACCTATTTACACCACCAGTGTTAATGTCATGAAAGGGAAATCTATTATATCAACCACACTTTGGTGGGTTATGAGATAAATTATAGTACCATAGAATGTGCTTGTCTTGCAGTAGTATTCGCTACTCTTGGACATACCTAGCAACATGCCTAAATTTGAGTTTTTGGTAGAATAGCTTTTGGTCCCTGCCTTTGACGTCCCAGATTCGAAGATGGTGTGTGAACTTGTTGGTCCCAATTCCCCATGGTAAAAAGACATATATGACTACCTCCATGCCCAAATCCTACCCCTTGACCTCTCGAACAACTAACGTAGGACATTTATCCATAAGTCTTCCAAGTATACCATCATTAGAGATAACCTTTATAGATGTGCCCTAGACAATACCCTATTGAGATGTCTTAATACTGAAGAAGCACAAGATACCTTGCATGGGTTACATGTGGGCATATGTGGATCCCACTCTACTGGTCCCACCTTAGCTAAAAGTATTATGAGACTAGGCTATTATTATCCTACAATGGAAAAGGACTCATATGTCTTTTTCAAGAAATGTCGATAGTGCCAAATTCACAGACTTGATACACACACCAGCATAGCAGCTTCATCCAAGAACGTCACCATGGCCATTTTCCCAATGGGGACTTGATCTCATTGGTAAGATACATCCTACATCCTCCAATGGTCATAAATTCATCATTACTACGACTAAATACTTTACCAAGTGGATTGAAGCCATTCCTATGACCTACATTACCAAAACATAGATTTCTAAGCTCATCCTTAACTATATCATTTGTTGGTATGGTGTTCCTCAATCCACGCATTTAAAAACCAAGAAGTATGTCACCTCTATGAAGAATTCCATATCCAACACCACTCTTATACTCCATATTACCCAAAGGGTAATGGCCAAGTTGAGGCGTCTAACAAAACAATCCTCAAAATCCTTAAGACTGTCAATAATGTTGGTCATGATTGGCATTTACAGCTTAACCCTACCTTATGGGCTTACAACACAAGCATTTGTACTCCCATCGATGCCACTCCATATTCCTTGGTATTTGGTTCTAAGGCCATCTTGCCTATTAAGGTCGAGATTCCTTCCCTAAGGGTATCTTTGAAAGGGCATATTGACGATGAAGAGTATCATGTGTCAAGACTACATGAGTTAGAGTTCCTGGATGAACGAAGAAAAAATGAACTAGATCATCTTCAAGCATATAAAAATCATCTTCATTGTAGCTACAACAAGAAATTATTGAATCAACATTTTGACATTGGAGACCTGGTTGTAATAGAAAATCCAAAGAATCAAGCAAAAAGAGAAAAACTAGGAAATTTTGAGCCAAATTGGCTAGGACATTCTATAGTCATAGAAGCCTTTGGATTAGGAGCATACCATCTCTCTACCCCTGAAGGAGAACCATTATCATCACCAATCAATGTCCTTCATCTGAAGAGGTTCTACACATAGCTTTTGAGAGCCTTGTCTTAATCATCAAAACTACAAAAAAATAGAAAAAACAAAAAAATCATTACCTAGGGGGAAAACCTAGGAAACAAGCGTCTTGGTAACATCAAAAAAATTGAAAAAATAAAGAAAATATTAAAGAGAAATAATTCATCCAATAGTGAAAACCACTTTGGTGGCACTTTGGATAAGTACCATGGTGAAAACCTGGCAAATAGGTGCCATGTGTGGACAACTCTGCTCCTTTTTCTACCATCATTCCAATAAAACTTCCCTATCATTACACCTATAATAAATGGTTGTCTTTTCCATAACTTAGAATGATTGACATCGAGCACACTTCTTATCCCCATTCCATCCTATCATAATAAATTGGTCTTATACCCGACTAGGGGTAGGCACTTGACTTACATCATTTGGTTCTTACAATGGCTATTTTGAGGGCGTAAAACCATCGAAAAAATCCAAAAACATCACAAAATTTCCTAAAAAAAATTTAAAACATCATAAAATGTCCTAAAAAAATCCAAAAACATCACAAAATGTCCTAAAAAAATCCAAAAACATCACAAAATGTCTTGAAAAAAATACAAAAACATCACAAAATGTCTTGAAAAAAATCCAAAAACATCAAAAAACTGTAAAAAGACAAAAAAAAAAGTCAAAAATCCAAAAACAAAGTCAGAGTCAGTCGTACCAATCAGTCTTTGTCATTATCAAACTATGTTGCCTCTTTGACTAGACGTAGGCAAGGCCATCTGTTGATGTACCCTTGAGGCATTAGGTCAGCCCTTTAGGTTTGTCAAAATAAAATTATGACTCAGTCCTTTGTCTATAAGACAAAGTCATTGGTCATGTCAAACTATGAGGTCTCTACGTATATAACATAGGCAAGGCCATCAATCGATGAGCCCGTGAGGCTACACTAGGTCAATCCATTAAGTTTCATTACATTCACTATCACACACATTAGATATCTTCAAATAAATGAAATATTTTTCAGTTAGTACTGCCAATCAAATTATGGTCGAACTATAAGGTCTTTGTGTGCATAACGTAGGAAAGGCCATCATTTGATAAGCCCTCGAGGCTACACTAGATCAGTCCTTTAGGGTTCATCATGTCAATCAAAATAAGTAATACATTATCATCTAACACAAAAAAAATTCAAAAAATCAAGACAATTCATGCATCAATAAGACAAATAAATCAAGGTCATAAAGTTAAACAAACAAATTGCCAAAGCAATAACAAAAACAATCAACCTATGTCTTATACAGGATGTGTCCATCCTAAAAACATATAATATCATTAGTCAAACAATCATCATTTCCTTATATAGGTGGTCACATGATCAAAACCAAAATCGATGTCTTATACAATATGTGTCATTCCTGAAACCAAGCTTTATCAAAGAATCATCTTATCAATCCCCTAGACAATTAAACAACAAACATGATCAAATTTTGGCAAATATTCTTACTGACTATTGACATTGTGGCTTGTTTTGTCTCATCTTTTTTTTTTGTCTTTGTCCTTTAGTTAGGTTACTAGCTTCCTCAAGGATGTCCCATGAAGGATATAGAGGAGCAATGATGTCTCATGACTCATCTTTTATTTGATTGTTTTCTGCAGTTTGTCTTGACAAAAAGACTAGGGAAACTTTTCCCTTAGTATGAGTTAGGACATTCCTTGTCTGTGACTATCTATTTTAGCAGGTGGGTGACCTTACACACCTTGGTTTATCTCATATCATGGTTTTTTTTGTCCATTTGTATTATTTAACCCCCAATGATGATTTAATGCAAGGCCTATTATGTTTCAGAAAAATATTGAAGATTTCTAACACTAACATCTAGATCTACGCTAACATTTTTTCTTTCTTGCATTATGACAAAGTCATATGACACACAAAAAAATAAAGCATCCTGCATATGTATTCATGTTACAAACATCATTTAGAAATTTTCATACATATAACATATTAAGTCATACATATATGTTGCATGAGAAAAATATATATATATCCACACATTTATCACATCTAGGAATCCATGGCATAACATGCATTCACCATCATAAACTGCATAGCATGTTCTCACAATAAATACATTTACATAGCACTGTAAATAAAAAAATCACATTACATCTCATAATCATAAACATAGAATGCATACATGACATTCATAATACCATAAAAGTTAATGCATACATCATATAGAGACAACATAATATCATAGGCTACATCAACATCATAAAATAAACATTGTCATCTATAACATATGCATAAATAGGAGACTACATATCACATAAAGAACTACATATCATATAATTGCCACCAAAATGATAAAATATATCACTCAAAAAAGTGTCATAGTACAATGTCATAATATATCTCCCAAAATGGAGCTTGCAGGCTCTATAATCAAAATACAATGTTTGCAAATATATAACATGTCCCTAGGCTGAACTCCCACTACTCTGATGAGGAGAATGAGGAGGTGACTGATGGGGAGGTCCTGACGATCGCTATGTGGAAGGGGGCCTATCATAAGGTCCTAACCTGTAAGGTCCTAGGACACCACTACTACTATGGGATTTGTTGTGGGATAACCTATTGTGTGATCTATTGCTGAGGGCCTATGAAGCACTAGGAACCCCTCTCCCAGGAGGTACCTCCTACTCATACAAATCTTTGTAATATCTGGGTATGTGCAGGATCATCGTGCAAAAAATAGGCCCTTAAGTGGCAAAAAATTTAGAAAAATCAGTGTTAGGCAACTTGACGTAAATATTTGAATAAGTTATCTATATTATTTCAAAAATATGTAAGAATAGAATTTGTATAAAATTGAATGTAGTTTCCAAAATACTAGGTTTATTTAAAAATAAATAAAATCTATTTGGTGAAAATTTGAAATTTCAATGCAATAGTACTTAAATTTTTAGGAAAAAATAAGAAGTAGGTGTCTCCCGACCACCCTAACCATAATAAAATGATAAATATTTTTTGTAAGATTTTATATATAAGTAGAGGACTTATGTCCAAATGTGATGCATTTTTTCCCAAGTAAATAATTAATTATGAATTTTTTATTACAACTTTTAGAAAATATAAAAACTCTCGATGTCTCCACCCTCACCTTAACTTGGTCAAACTTCATAAAATTTAATTTTTATTTTTTAATCCTATAGTATGTGAAGCATAGAATGTGACTTATGTTTTGATTCAAAAAATATGATACCGCTTTGAAAGTTATAGATGTTTTTCAATCAGCCTATCGATTAGGGACTTTAGTCAATTCTAATAGAAAATGAATAATAATTATTTATTAAATTCAAATTAAATCATAATTTATATTTTTGGAAAGCCAGAATCTCCTCTAAAACTTTTGTTTCATTAATTTTGGGTGAAAAAAGTCAGTCACCACATACCCTACAAATATTGCCACTTTTTGGTGCACCATGATCCTGCACATACCCATCTCTCCGACCGCCAGCCTTGACCAACTCCCAAGCCATAGCTATAGCTGGTCCAATGCAAAGGGTTGTAAACTCCACAAATCTCTACTTTGTTTCCTACCTCTACACCACCACCTGATCTCTCTCCAAGTAGACATTGTCCCTCTCTAGCCGCATCTCGTCTCTCTCCATAAACAAAGCTCTAACTCACTCCTCTAAGGCCTCTACCTTGGCCTAAAAATTAGCCAACCACTGATCTAGGGGACCCTCCTCCTCCAGCGGTGGCCTCACCCCCTCATCTACATCCCACTCCTCAACAATCTGGTCTTAGAGTTATCTCTCTTGATCTCCCATCTCCTCAAGAAAATCATCTGCATCCTAGTATCCAAACTATAATAGATCAAGGGAATCCAACTCGGCCTCCTCTCCAACTGCCTCCTCCCCAACTGCCTCCTTTGCAATTGCCTCCTCAATGATGACCTCCACCCCTCCACCTACCTCCATGGCTACATCCTCTACCTCCCACTCACCCTCATGGATGGGTGAAAAATATTCTCCCTGGCCTCTACCACCTCATCAACAACCCATCCCTCCTCCTCTTCCTCCTCCTCTCTCATCATCGTCTCCACCTCTACTACCTCGACCACCTCCTCTACCACCACACTAACCCCATGGGTCGGTGCCTCAGTGCTCTACAGGTGTTGGTAGATTGAGATCTATATATGGCATAGGCCTATGTTGTGCCCACTAGGCATCATACACTACTATCATCCCAGCATTCGTAGCTCCACTCCTCCATCCCCACTATACTCATTGCAGTGCATCTATATCTACATTCATTGTTGCTACAGGAATCATAGGACTCCATAGAGGACCCTCCCTTGAAGATCAAGAAAACTTAGCTCAGCCCCGCGACACTTCCTAAACCTCACCAAAATACTAGAGCACTCTCTCTGGTAGGTGTCTCTCAATGATATTTACTCTTGAAATAGTCCTCCCAATCAAATATTGTGTCTATCAGAAAAAAATAAAGTGTTGATCCTCGTCCTGCCACTGCACATAGTCCATGTATGGCCTTCATATAAACTGAAAAAGGGTATTAATCACGTGCCTCCAGTATCCTCTATCTCCAACATGAGTCTATGTAATAGTTCTAGCATAACAAAATACATAAGGAGATCGACCATATAGCTCATATACAACTGGTGGAAGCAAAACAACAATGTGCTCCCACACCCATATCACCAATAAGGTAGTCCCACAACTCATGGACTGCACCTCCCTATAAGCTATGTCAAGCAAGTGAAAGTACAACATCACTAGTAAACAAGGGCCCCATGCATACACAATCTACCTCTCCAACATCCCTACTAAAATCCCCCCCAACCAATAGGAAACCCGTGCCCTCGACAATCTGGTAGTACAATCCCAACAATAAAAGTACACAACAAACAATCAATTTGCTCATATCTATCTGCAAGTACATGCCATCTAATCTCATAATGCTCGATACTGAGTTTTCCGATGTCCTCATCAACATAATAATGAGTGATCTCGCTGTAAACCCTATGGGTATCATAGCAAACCCTCTCACCCCTGATCAATAATCAAAGTATCATGTAGACATCCTCTAATGTAATTACCACCTCTCTTGTGGGAAAATGAAAACAGGAAGTCTCTAAGTGCCATCACTTAGCAAGTACAGTGATCATCCCTTGGTTTTCCCAAATGGTGGTCATAAATGTCACATGATGTAATCCAAGACTCCATATCAACCATTTCTCTACACCACACAACTAGTCCTGCAACTCGTACGTTGTCGACCTCAACTCTCGAGTGTATATCAAATCCAAAACAACTTGCAAATGCACAATGAATACCTTGTGTCAAAAACATGAAGCCAATTTTACACTATAAAAATTCAAAAAAATTGATCGGAAAAATCATTTTATTAAAAAATTTGGTGCACCATTGAAATGTGTTATTTCACATTGCAAATACATCGCAAAAATACACATGTGTCACACAAGGCAACACATGCAACCAATCATGCATATGCATTACAAAGTTATCAAATGTGGTGCATAAACACAAATGTGACATTGCCCCTATCAATTGGGACTCTCAAGGAAAATGTGATAAAAAACTAAACAAATGTGTTGATCTAAAATAAAGCAAAAAATAGCCCCCATGGGTTTCCACAAATGTGTCGTATCACGAGCAGATGCATCGCATACGAATGCATTTGCGGTAAAAGGGAAATGACGCATATATGCAAAAATAAACTTTAATGTCCTAGAAATGCATGAAAAATAAAAATTCAAAAGTTGGTTTTGGGGTACATACCGAGGGTCCTACATTGGCCGACCGTCGGAAGCTCCTAATGCAATATCCATGATGCTCAGTGTACGAAACATGAGACATTTTGCTGGATGGCTCTAGAGAAAAATCAATGGTTTTTAAACTTGAAGGGTGAAAATGAATTCATTTTTACCCAAATTCCTCTTTATACCTAGGGGTTTTTAGGGTTTTCTTTCAAACCTATTGTATTGGCCCACTATTTGCACACTTCCAATGATCATTTCACAAACCAAACCTCACCAAAACTATTTTCTTTCGCCACCATCAAACTTTTGGCTATCCAATTACCTAATCAGGACAGTTTCCAATTTTTTCAGAATTATTCAAAAATTTGTTATTTTTCCCGAGGGGGCATACCCTTACCTATTTCACACTGGGGCATGTTATTTATTATTCTTTGACACAAACACCAAAATAACATTATTCCAAAGAAGGGAAAAATGTAGACACTAAAAATTGTCTTAGGCTCGCAACCCTTAACCTCTTCATATTTCGTTCATCTTTATAATTAAATAATGTTAATTATTTAATTATTGTCTAAGGTCATATGTCCTCTATTAATTAAATAACTTTAATTATTTAATTCATTCATTCTTACCTTTATTCTTCCTTGATTAATTAAATAAAATTATTTATTTAATTACGTCGCTAATTAAATTTATCTTCTTTCTAAAATTAAATAAACTATTTGTGAACCAGTGCTCCTAACCCATTCAAAATCATACAAAACATAATGCAAAAGGAAATGAAAAGACACTAAACACCTCAATATTAGGCCTAGTTGAAATCAAAAAACAAAGAAATATAACAAAAAGTAGATGTTTACCTTGTCTTGAGTTGATGCTTGGTTGGCCCTTGATAGTTGATTATGTGTATGCTCCTTTGATGGAAAAAAGGATGAAAGTGGATTCAAAATGATGAGAGTTTGATGAGGATTCAAATGGCGGATGTGGGTAGTTGAGAAGATGAACCAAATGGATGAAATGAAAGCTTCAATGTCCAACAATGGTGGATGGTGGATGGTTGAGCTTGAGAGAGTTAGTTGAATGTTTAAGATTTTTTGAGATGAAGTTGTGAATGAATGTGTTAATGAGAGAATGAAAGGAAATTCTTTAATTTTATGGAGAGAATCCCTAGAAAGATGGACAGTAGAGGTCTTACCACCATGGGAAAGATGTAGGGCTATGGTGAGTTGAGGACTCACAAGCCCTCACATCTTGCAATGTGGCAGATGATGTGTCACAAGGACACATGAGATGGAAGGTGACACGTAATGGGAGGGTACTTGTAATTACCTAGGAAAATGGGATGATGTGACCTCTCAATGATCACATGGGGAAGAGGAGAATCTTGGATAAATAAAAGTGAATTTAAAATTCACATGATTGGGGATATCTTAAGGATAAGACAAGGTTGCCAAAAAGTTAGGTGAGGAGTACCTTGGTTAAGACAAGGTGCTTAAAAAGGTAAGTACTTACCCACATGTGAGTGATGTGACAAGTCAAAGGTTCTAGAAGAATTTGGCACATGTGATTGATGTGACAAGTCAAAGGTTCTAGAAGACCTTGGCACATGTGATTCATGTGACAATTCAAAAGGTTTTAGAACTTTACATGGGAATAAGGAGAGTCTTGGAAGAATTAAAAAGAATTAAAAATTCCTTAGGGAATGGGGAGAGTTGACCAAGGTACTGATTAGGCTTAACTGATAAGTGATTAGAAGCCAACTTGCAAAATTTGGAGGATGTGACACGTCCTAGTCAAGGATTAGACATTTGCACATCTCTAATGATGAAATTGGGAGGTAGATTAGGATTAAGAAAAAGGATGTGACATGTGAGGAATTAAATAAATGTCATATTTATTTAATTCATTTGATGAAAGGGGGATTAAATAGGGTAAGGTATTTAATTATTAATTGAATACCTTATGGATTTTAGAAGGATTAAGGGTATTAATTAGATAATAGCAATATTACCTAATTAATGCGAATAAGAGGATGTTTAGATGAAAAAGGGATAAATTTGGACCAAAGTAAATGTCCAAATTTAGGTGTCTACATTTTTCCCCTCTTTAAGATGGTGTTACGAAGTAGCATCATTTCAAAGAATATGAAAATATATAACCAAGAAGATGGTTAGATTGGAAAATATGCCCCAGTCATCAATGGAGTGACTAGGAAGAAAGATGATGGGAGTGAAGACGAAGATTAGGGATGGAGGATTCCCTCCCAAGAGGACATGTGGGTTCAAGAGAACACGAGTTTTCTCTCGAAATGGATGAGATGATGAAAGGGGAGATGAGGGAGAGGATGCAAAGTGATGGATAAGAGAGGATGATAAGCGATAGGAGATTGGGAAGCACAAATGGTTTCAACGACAAATGTGATGTTGCCCCAGTCAAGCTACAAGCCAAAATGGGTTGATGGTGGATGGAGTGTTGGAAATGAGGGAATGATATATCCTGAAACAACATGAGGATAGGGAAGGATGCATCCTGATGATGATGATGATGATCAAAGTGTTGTTGATGATGGAAGGATACATCATAGAACAACACCAGGAATAGTGAAGGATGCATCTAGATGATGATGATGATAATGATGACGATGGTGATTGGATCAAGGCTTGTAGCCAGCCTCAGAACAAGAGAAAGGATGTGATTAAATGATTTTTGCTAGATTGATGAAAATATGGATGATAAGAGATGAAGGATACATGCAATGGAATGGAATGGAAAATGAAATGCAATCCTAACGTGATTTTCCATTTTTGGATCATTGATTTTTTCTATAGCATAAGACACCAAGTGCCAAGGTATGTGGAATGAAGGTGGATTAGTGTCCAATGCATAAAAAAAACACAACAGACAAGAAGGATATCCCAACACCCCAAAGTCATGAAGACCGTAGTTGGGCCAGGCGTTGGGAAAACCACAAGCAAAAAAGGATGCCCTAGTGTAACACAAAACTGCAGGGATGTTGGTGGGTACAACGTGGGACAACCAAAAAGACAACAACAAAGAAAAGATCAAGATATGCCCCTATGTTTACTAGTCAAACCACACCATGATATGATGCATCAAGGCGACCTTGAAAAGTGATGATAGGAAGCTCAAATGATAAATAAAAGCCAAAAGTATCAAAAGATTGCAATCAATTTCAAATGTCCTTTTCCATAGGATCAAGAGGGTGGATGGTATTGATGAGGTCTATTAGGAAGGATGCATCCTGTTGAGACCAAAGATGGAGACTAACAAAAAGATCGATATGACGCAGGAGATTCAAAAACGATTGGATCTAACGATACAAGTGGATCTCATTTGTGAAGAACCAATGAGATAAGGGCATAGCTTGATGACACGACACAAGAGAGACAAGACATGAGACTAACACACCTTAATGACCTTGGGGCTCGGGAGCTAATCAAAGATTATCCTTGCCTATGTGAAAGCGTAGAGCCCTCGTAGTTCGATAAAAGACCATGGATAAAAGCGAAAAGGGGATAATGAAAACCAATGATAGATGAGGAAGATAGGATAGAAAAAAGGAGCCCCAGGGGTAGATCAAAATATCGACCTTTCCTATGTGAAAGTGCAGGGGCAACGTAGTTCGAAAAAAGGCCACAAGAAAATGAAGGATAAAGGATGATGAGATTACCAGGATAAGGGGATAAAATGATGGGACCGATATGATAAGACAGGACTGACCTATTGGATTAGATAGGATAATGATGATCAAATGAAGCTCAGGGATGGGATAGTTTTCCAAATAATCAAAATGAATTGGGAGGATGATACGATGGGGAGATGAGCAATGAGAAGTGATAGGGGATTGGAAAGATGTGTGAAAGAGGCGGGAGTGATGATGATGAGATAGAATGCATTGTATTGTGTGGGGATAATCCTATAGCTAGATACCAATGACAAGGGATTAGGAGATTGGATGAGGATAGATTAAATGGATAAGGAGGTAAGGATAGGGAGATGGAGGGGATTGTTTGGATAGATAGGTATATAAGGATGGGGAGATGAAAGAGATTGTTTGGATTGGTAAGGAGATAAGGATAGGTGGGAAGATAAGGATGGGGAGATGGAAGGGATGGTTATTAGGGAAGGATAGGAAGATAAGGATGGGGCGATGAAAAAGGATTGCCATGATGGATGGATAGAGGGATAAGGATTTGGATGAGGAAAAGGTTACCAAATGGATAGATGAAAAGGGATGCTATGATGGATAGGAAGAATAGAATGGTGAGATGGAAGGGATCATTTGGCTGAATGATGTCTCCAAGGGCTTATGTCACAAAGAAGGAGGCGCTCCCACTCTAGATATGTCATGTATAATGAGGCAAGAGGGATGGAAGATAAAAGGATAGGAAAATAAGGGAGTGAGATGGATATGGATAGGATGTAGAGATAAGGGGGGAGATTAATTGTAGCATGATGGGTGGAAAAGGAAGGTAGATGGATGCGAATAAAGATTAGGATAGTGCATGGATGAGGGGAATGAATGCCAAGAGGTCTCCAAAGCATGTATGTATGATTTCCCCTATCTATATCAGGACCACAAGGATGGAGGGGTTGGGATAAATGGGATGTGATAGGTAGGATGGAAGAGGTGGGGGAAGGAAATGCAATTTCCCCCAAGTGCGGAAGTAAGCTAGATGGGGGATTTACTCATGATGCTTGTTTGTTAGGTTTTCATCATGGTACTTATCCAAGGTGCTTGTTTTCCAAGTTTTCACCATTGGACGAATTATTTCTCTTTACTTTTTTTCTCTTTGATTTTTTTCTATTTTTT
>VDFB02047230.1:86018743-86230360 GCA_007258455.2 Sequoia sempervirens
CTATGCCATGGTGAGAGCGAAGATGGCCACATAATCATCATCAAGATGATCCTATGGCTCACCAAACTAACGTTGCATGTGCCCAGGAAGATAGTATGCTCGTGCCCCTACATGTAGCGGTCCTGGTGGGTGTAGAATAGTTGATCTGCATCATCAGCCCATCCAGGCTGACCAAGGTATGGACGCCATGTGAAAACTTGCACCTTGTCCAAGACCTTCCTCCAGTAGGGGATCTTGTGCTCACTTGTGTGTGTAAATGACACACCGCCCCTGTAGCGCCATATGAGGGGATCATCTGGCATCATCAGAACTATAACAATCTGGGGTCGTAGCACAAAAATGTGCTCCCATGCCCATATGTGAAGAAGATTCATGCCCACTCCCAGTACTCTGCTGTCCATATAGACGTACTCATGAAGGTCCCTGTAAAGAGAGGCTAGAAGGACTAGCCCCCAAGCAAAATAGATTGGTCTGTCACAAACCATCCACTCCCAGCAGAGTCCCCAACTGGGACTGAAGTATCAACCTCATTTGTCTGGGGCAATGAAACTTGAAATAATGGATGCAACAACCAAGTGGAAGGGAGGTGCTAGGGTCCTGTGTCTCTCAAGCTCAATATTCCCCTCACAAATAACAATATCCTTCGTGGTGAGGACTCTGTGGTAGGAATTCCACCCCTCCTCCATGTCAAAAATCACTCGCCAACCATGAATCGACAATCTCATAATACGCCAAATGTCCTCCAAGGTGATGGTGGCCTCGCTAGTGGGAAGGTGAAACAAAGAGGTCTCGTTGTGCCATCTCTCGGCCAGAGCTAACAGCATCCCTAGGTGAGTGCGAATGGGCGCTGCGTAGGCAATATACCAGAGCCCCATGTCTCAAAGCTAATCCTGGTCCCTGTCGCTTAAGTCCCACAAATAGTCGAACAAATCCCGCAACCTGTGCTCTCGAGAGTAGAGCTCCCTCGCTGCATCCTACATCAGGAGGGATCATCAAGTTAATTCTTTTTTTTTTTAATTATTCATCAAGCGTCCAAAAAACCTCTCCAGTGTTGCAATCCGTGAAGGTGTCATAATTTGATTTTTAATCAAACTCTGACGTTAGGGCACAAAAACCAAAATAACACTATCGTGGTGCACTTTTCTTCCTAGTGGCACACTTTGAGCAGACACAAGACCGCCGCATGGCAGTTTGCAAGCCATCCCACTAGCCACGAGCTCAGTGTTGTAGTTTGGAGTTTATTTTCAAACTCCAAACTGCACCGATGCAGCGCTATTTAGCACCAAGTCACACAATTTTATTTCTGAGTGATGCTATATAGCATCGCTGCAAAATGAACGACCTTGAATGCATTAAATGAAGGCTAAAAATGAAAAACGAAGCCCAAGTAAGGGTCACTTACTGCTGCCCCAATGTCGAGTGGCCACTGGTACGTTCGAAATCGATCAGAAATATGCAAGGGAAGTTGTCATTGCGCCATATTTTCAAGTGGTCAAAGCTCAAATCTCAAAGTTTCTAGATGGCTGTGTGTGAAAACGACTTGAAAGTGACCCCTCGGGCCCCTTTTAAGCTTGAAAAGTATGGTTTTTTCACCCTAATTGGCTATCCTGCTAGGGTTTTGGACCCCTAAACCTGTTTTTGTCCACTGAACCTATTTTTTTCTAGTTGAGGCCTATTTTACATTGTTCTATTGCATTTAGACACTTTTTGGCCTCCTTCCCTTTCGGACTTGTCAGGCACCTTGTCCTCTTTTTTCACGAGATCACCCAAAAAATTGAAATTTTCATCCAATCTCTCGAGGGGGCAATATATTGGCATATTTTCTCTCGCCAGGAAGTAGTGAGGCAAGTTTTTAAAAGCAAAAAATTTTCGACTTTGATTGAGATCATTTATTCTTTGAACCAATGCAACGAGTGCATTGCTTCAAAGAGGGGAAAAATGTAGACACATAAAATATACCGATTGACATTGTCCATCTAATCCTGATCTACTAACACCACTTCATCCTGAATCATCCCTCGGTCTAACCATTTAATCAAATCCCTTTATCTAATTAAATTCATCAATATTCCTCTCTTAATTAAATAAATCAGTTATTTAATTAAGTCTCTCTCTTTTGTTAATTAAATCAATCATTTGATCTAACTATCCCTATTTAATTAAATAATAATAATCAATTTTATTTTATTAATGTCTATCTATTAAATTGAATAAATTAAAACCTTATTTGGTTTAATCTAACACCATCTCTTTTAATTAAATAAATCAAAATATTTATTTAATTAATCTCTTATCATGTTCCTCTCTTATTTGATTTAAATAAATCCATAAATTCAAGTCAAATAGGTCACATCATCTAATCTCTCATTAAATTAATTAACCCTTGATTAATTTAATCTCTTATCATGTCCCATCCTGTAGCATTTACCACTTGCACATGAAAATAGATTTAATTGATTTATTAAATCCCTATTTTCCTCAACAAGGCATCTTTTTGGAATATCCTTCAAGTTTGAATTCAAAAATCCAAGTTGACATGTACATCCAACAAGGAATTTACTCTATCTTACATGTCCTTTGCTTTGAGCCAAGTGGCATTTAATGCATTTTCCCTTCCCTCATGTCATTTCAACAAAATTCAAATTCAAAAATAGGCATTTATTGGCACAATCCTCAAAACTTGCACATCCTTCATCCACTCATAGGTTGACAAGTGGAATCTTTCCATTGGTTGAATGTTAGTCCCACATTGCTCAATTTTGGACATTCATCCATATTCTCATTCTATAAATAAGAGGCTTCATTCCTCATTTGATCATCCACAATTTGAGTAAAGTTACCATGCTCAAATCATTAGCAATCCTCATCCATTATCATTGAATCTTAGCTAGGTTATGCAGATTTTTCTATTGGAGAACTCATCAAGCATCAACAAATTGGATCAATTATCATCACACATCAAGCTTGCATCATTGGAGTTGGGAAAGGGCCAATTTTCACATCAAATTGGCACCAACTCCCTCAAGAGATTGAGAGTTTGTTTGGTTTTAGAATAGGATTTGATATTTTGTTTCAATTTTATTGTGTTCTTCATTTTTTCCCTCTTCTTTTACATTCAAATGAATTTCTTGAGGAATCATGATTTTAACTTTGTATTTAATCTAATAAGTCAATTCTTTCTTGTGTTTTGCAGGTGTTAGAACCTTGGTTCACACATTGAAACGCTAATTTGGAAAGAAAATGAAAAAGGTATTTATAGTCTTTGTTTTGCTCTAGTTTCACAAAAAACATTATTTTAAGGAAATTTGAATACATTTGAAATCACTACACCAAGGGTAATTGAAGTCACAAAAAAAACCACAACCAAAATTCAAGAAGTATCCTACGAATTCCATAGAAGATGACCCATTAGGCATGTTTTCTCATATTCCTTATGAGGTTTTTCCAAATAAAGATGTTAGGATCTACATTCATGGGAAGATAGAAGAATTTGATCATTTTAAGTTAGGGGAATTGTGGGTTAATGAGCTTACTAGAGAAGGCATTTCCCTAAAGCCAAAATTTGAAAACCTATTCTTGAATGTATGGCAATGGTTCCCTAATTTTGTTTTGATATAAAATGGGTTAGAATGGCACTTAGCAAAATCCATGATCATTTTGTTTGGATTGATATTCCTAGGTTGATAACTAAGGAAGTGATAAGATAGGTTACTAGTCTATGCTCTACCGGACCAATTCCTATGTTGAAATATGTTAATAATGAAGTGGTTATGGAGAGAATAGGTGCTACATATGAAAAAGATCTCTAGCAGTGAATTCCATTAGAAATCCAGCTATGAGACACACAACAATGATGATTGGCTATAAAATTTACTTCACAAGTAGTGACAATTCAATATCTTCCACTGCAATCAATGTGGCATATGAGATGCTTGAAAATGGTGTAGACTATGATCTTTGTGAGTTGCTTAGGAAAAAATTGATGGAGAACTCAAAGCAACTAAGGAAAAGAAATATATATTCAAGTATGGGACTTCGGCGGTATGTTTACTTTTCTACTTTCTAAAGCAACTACCTAGAACTCAAAATGTGACATCGCTTAGAGTTAGACCTATTGCTCATCAGATCAAAGACCATATGATTGGACTTGGAGATGGGAAGGCACAAGATGATGCTCTTGCTGCTTTCTTTACGGTATTTCAAAGGAGAATGCATGAAAGGGATATGATACCTAGAAAAATGGTTGAGAGATATCAGAATGACATCACTTTTCTAGTGTCAATAGATGAGTGTATGATGGAAGTAGTGGAATCAAGGAAGTATGGATCCCAACACTGGGATATGAGATCAATGAACAATAAATTACTAGTTATGCTAATATTTTTTTGAAGATTTTGAAGGATGAATCTAAAGCAAGGTATGGCACATATGAAGAAAAGTATATGGAAGTACACATGGAACAAAGAAAACCTATAATTAAGAAAAATGTTGATAAGATGGTTGATGTGTATGCAAAGGAAATGGGCATTTCAAAAGAATGAGTATAGTATTCAAGAGAAAGAGATAAGGTATATTCAAGTGCCATAGAAGGATCTAGAAGCACAAGAAGATTTGGTAGGATAGCTTCCACTCCTCCTTTTGTCCATAAGTCCTCCGGGACTGTGCCGACTATTAGAGAAAAGAGAAAGACAACTGCTAGCTCTTTGGTAAAGGAGAAAATCTCTTCCGGTTGTGTAAACCACAAGGGTTGAAAAGAAGAAAAGCATTGTTGCTACACCACCTACTATCCCTACCAAAAGAAGAGTAAAACAAAAGGAAATGAGAGAGCAAGGTATAGACATCAATGTTGTAGAAGAAGAAGAATTGGAAGAAGGACTGCAACTGGTCTAGAAAAGAAGTGATGCTTCAAAAGGTGAATCAAGTGCCAAAAGAAAAAGACATGAAATTATTGATATTGAAAGTGAAGAGGAGATAGAGGAAGAAAAGAAATTTTTTGTTGTTCATATGAGGAAAGAAGCTGCTAAGAAAGGATCACCAGAGAAGAAGGGAAAAGAAACAAGTCAAAAGAAGAAGACTCCGAGTGAAAGAAAAGGAAAAGAATAAATATAACTAGTAAGGCCTCAATCACCTAAGAAATTGGAGGTATTGTTTAACAATATTTTATAGAATGATTTGTTAGGGGAGTCTACAACTCTATACAAAGATGTAGATGAGGTGGATAGGGCCACTATGATTGAAGCTATTATCAAGTACAATGTTGTTCTTGAGGTTGACATGTGGAACATCAAGAAACATATAATTGAATATTTGTGGAACATCTTGTTGGAAATAAGGAAAGAAGCTATTGTGTGAGTAAAATATGGGAATCAAAATAATCAATTCAAGCCACACAATCAATGCAACATGTTATATTAAGGAAATCAAATTTAACAATACAACTGATAAAGTGATTCCTTAAAGCCATTCCATCATGCTCTATTCTTAAGGATCCTATATTAGTGCTCTCATATTTTAGGTATGCACTAGACTGTTAGGATGACAACCTAAGAAATAAGAAGCCATTGAACTAAAATTCAGGAAACTATGCCTACCTCTACATGATTGTGGATTTTGATGAATGATATGCTAAATGATGTATTGTTATATATAGAATGGTGTGAAATGATGCAATGATAAAATTCTAAGCTAATGGAAATGTTGTATTGATAATGTAACAAATTAAGTTCCTCAAAATGAAATTTTCATTATAACACTACTTGAAAGAAAATGCTAAATTATAAGCTAAAATGCAAATGCTAAGCTCACTAATGTTGAAAGTATTTCTGCGGAGTAAATTTATGCTATGCTCTCTATTGCTGAAAAGTTGTAAATGAGCCTCTATTTATAGATTTCACCAAGGCATCAAGTGATGTGGCAACAGTTGATGATCAGGATTCGGTCTAGAGAGATCAACAGTGAGAAGCAAAGAGGTTAGAGAGAATCAAATAAGTTATCCCCTTTAATAGAACAAGCTTTCCAAGTATAGAAGGGAATAAATGGAAAGGAGAAGCCATGCATCTCTGAAGTTGTTAAAATTGTTGAGAATAAATGTCCATTTATAAATTAGAAATAATTAATTTCATGTGACACATGGTGAGGTGGAAGATGAGGTGGAAGGAAGTTAGAAAATATGGAGAGATGTGACTAAATTCTAATTTTAAAATTCAAATTTAGTTGGAGGGAATTAATAAAATAAAACAAATTAGTTAAATTTTTTTATTTAATTAAATCATGCAGAAAGTGGTTTAGATAGGAAGAATTAAGAAATATGAACTATATAAATAAACTTTTCAATTTATTTATATGTAGAGGAAATAAAGATTTTATTAATTAAATAACTGTATTTAATTAATTTTCTCCTGAAAAATTTTGGATGCATATAGCTATAAAATAAGAAGCATTGGAAAGAGTGAGTGCTCCTCTATTTGAGGATGACAAAGCCACATTGGCTACAATATTTAGCAAGGAGCTCAGGACTAAGGAAAGGGCGACAACTCTTATGGGAAAATATAAAAGTGATCTTGAAAGAATCATAAAGTAAAAGAATGACCTAGCAAAAGAGATAACACATTTAAACTAGGGATGATACCAGATAATAAGGAAGAGGTGAATGTGGAGACCCCTACTCTAGAACCAAACATTGAAGAATAGGTGCAGAAAGACGATGCTCAACATGAGCATGATACAAACAAAGAAGTTGCACACAACACAACTCATTTGTGCACTTTGTGATTTTGAAATTTTGGAGTGAGAGCAACTTGAGCAATTTAGCCTATTGGAACCTTCAAATTTTGGCAAAATTTGAAGGTTCCATGTCAAAACATTTAATACATCACTCATAAACTTAGTTGAAAAAGTAGCCCAAAGAGCACATTTTGAAAAATCATAACTTTGAATCTGGTCATTTTCATGCAATGCCATCTTGAGAATGTGTTCATCTAACATATGTGAGTGTGCACACTAGTTTTCAACTCCATACAATTTGATTTGACAAGGTTTCAAAGCAACAAATTGAAGGGTTTTTGAGAAAATATGTTTAGTACAATGAAAAATCTGTTAAAATGGTCAACTTTAAGGATAAATATTAAGTAAATGGATGATGATTATAATAAAATGATTGGTGCCTTCAATTCTCTACACAAAATTCTACCTCCATGAAAATTTTTAGGGTGTTTGGACGTCATTTGGTATGTTTTCAAAATCAAAACCGAATGAGTTTCACACAGTTTGACAAACACAATTTTGTAGAAAATCACTGAATTGTTTGATTACTTTTCCAAAATAATTTTGGAGGCCACCTCATTCATTTTATCATAGTGCAAAGTCTCAGAAGTAGCATAATCCCTCATATGTGAGGAAGTTGTTATGGAAGAGAAAAAAAATCAATGAGGGATTAATTTATTATTAGCCCAATCACAGATATATGCTCATTTTGTACAGCCAAATCAAGGAGGTGGAGCTTCTACTTCAGAGGCAAATCCAACAGTGGGAGAAGAACAAATGGGGACCCTTTTTGGTTTTGTACACCAGCTTTTGTTGTGCCTAATTGAGTTGATGAAAAGACCAGGATCTGCCCTAATTTGATAACACTTCCTTACTAGGGTCCAGAAAGGATAGTTCTAAGGAAAAAACATAAATCCAAAAGGGCTTTATAGAAAGGATTCAAACTTCCATGCACTAATCACAAATTACCAGATCCTTATCAATGATGAACAGTACTATTGGCCAACTCAATCAGCCTGAATTTCCAAAACAAGCTCGTTCCTATCAGAAGGCAAAGCAATATGTTGTAGAGAAAAAATCTTCTAGTTTTCAATCATTTACTTTGAAGAGAACAGAGCAGATTGTTTCACAAGATGGAGGAAATTCTGTCAATCCAGCTGGTGAGAGTAACATGTTACAAGTGAAAAGTAGTTGTATAATTGACAAGAGATCTAAAACTATTGCCAGCGGAGGTGATGCTGGCCCAATAGCCTGCAAGAAAAAACATACCAAAAACACAAAAAGAAAGAATAAGATTGATAAGCCAATTGAAACAATGATTTCAACAGGGTCATCAAATGATGATAACATTATGGTTGTGCAATCAAATAGTATTTCTGGGGATTCAAAAGATGAAGGAGGGTTAGTAATTAGTAATACCACTGAACCAGTGGAGAAAGTTGTCAAGATGTAGAATATAAATTCTAAACTTGCTTCTATACGAAATCGCAGAAGTGATATGAGTGTGGCCCATGATAACCTGGATGCTACTGTGGTAGATCATCAAATATTGCAATCAACAAATGATACTTTTGATAGAATAATTCGTCAAGTGAAGTCTTAATTTCCAAAGTGATTATATAGAGTATCACAAGGGGCAAGAGTCTTTGATAAATATCAGATAAGTGAAGGTAGAGTATGAGCTCCAGTGTACACAAAAAATCATCAAGTTACTACAAATGACAAGCAGAAATTAAATCAAAATGAGGTACAATCTGTTGATAGTTTTTTCTGCACAACAACAACTTAGACAGAATATAATATCCTATCTCTCTTGAAAGGTAAATTTCTATCAATAAGCCTCAAGAGATAACCCCAAGGTCTCTAATGTCAAATCTTCACAATGCATAAACAACTCAGTGATAAATGTGAAAATGTTGGTAATCACAAAGGGACCTTACTACAAGCAAATATTGAATCTTTAATTTATCAAATCTAGCAATGTGATGGTACTTCAATCCTAAATCTAACCCAAATGATAAAATAAATGACAAAAGATTAGGGTTTCAAAAAAATTACTAAATTTAACACTACCCCTAAGATTAACAATGCAAATGAAAAACACTTGAAATGGACCAATCCCTCATAAACTGATTTCTACTTGACCCAGATAAATCTGCAATCTTGTAGAAATAGTGCAATCTTCTAAGGTGTTAAATATTTTCAAATCATGAACATTCATTTAAAACAACCCTATTGCAATTGAAATTAATAAGCCTTCACAATTGAACTAAGAAAAATGAATAGAAAAGTCTAGGATAACATTGAACATCAACTAACAATCAATTGGTTGCGAAAAGTATGGACCAGGGATTGCTACAACACCTCAAGTACTAAATCATAAACACTATCAATTCATCTAACATTAAACCTAATGCATTTATAAAATAACTTAAGAAATTACAAAGATAGAATCACAAGAACCATGCAAAATAAATCAACACAAGAGAATTCACCAAAAGCACAATGTCTCCAATTCTATTGAATCACCCAAAGTAGAAACAATTCTAGTATTTTGTTATAGCACTTGCTCAAAATCAACTAACTTCTCACTCTTGCTCTACTTCTTAATTCGCTCTAGCATCAAACTACCTGTCTCTATCTAGCCCTTACAAATGAGGAAGAATGCCATATTTATAGAAAATCCCCCAAGATATGTCGACCTAATTAGGGTTTACAATAATAAAATAGCCACAAACAAGTCAGCCAAGAGGAATTCAAAAGAAGATAAAATATGCATTAAATGCATGAACTCCATCCAGGTCGGCTTGGGATCTCCAATAGAATTCGGTCCAATGCATGCAAAATAATAGGGAAGCACAAATTCCGATGTAGCCTTGCATTAACTGCCTTCCCCTTTGTCTTTATTTTGATACACCTTATCATGCACCATCAAAAGTACTTTCTCCAAGTCGGCTATAGGTGGCAAAGGTAAAACCTTAATTCTCCTTTCAATAGATTTAATATTTTCTTTTGATTGCTCCACCGACTTATCCCACTCAACCCTATTGGTTTGATATTTCTCAATGACTACAATATAAGTGGCCACATCATCCAACTGATGTTCAATAACTGGATCCTCACTGATTGGAGAATATACATCTCCCCACCATTTCCTCAACAGGTCAAAGCTCAAATGCTTTGGTGCGAACTTCCTTCTCCCTGTAATTACTTCAAAGAATGAGATGCATCTATCATGGATATCAGTCAAGGCATCCTCAATTTTCCTCCTCTTCTTATATATCTTCTTCAAAACCTTTTGTATTATTTGCAAGGCTTCAAACCATTCCCAAGGTTTTGCAACTCTGAAGGAAGGGAGAATTCCATCACTCACCAGCTTATCCTTAGTGTATTCCATGATGGTCTTGGTTTTCTACAATAGGAGATCTACATCCTCTTTATCTTGAGCCAGTACATCTTTCAACCAATCCTTTTCCCTCATTACATCTCCTCCGGTTGAAATAATATCTTTGATTGCATCATCTCCTTTAGTCTGCACCCCTTGTAACCAGTTTGTTGTGGAAAGAGTAGTTTCCTTCATTCTTTCCAGCTCAGTTATGGTTTCATGTGGCAAGAAACTTGTAGCAGAAGATGAGGAATTAATAGATTGCAAGGGCTTCATCAGGTCTTCCAAATATTTCCTTAATTTCTCATTCTCTTTCTTCAGCTCTTGCTTAGTCTGTGCTTCCTTCCTCAACCTTCCCAAGATCACTGCACTAGAACCCTCATATTCCTCAGTATCTTGTTCAATGGAAGTGGGTCCTAAGTTGATAGTCTGCATGTTGTAATCGCTCCCAGTAACCTCATCTCTATTCTTTTCTGTGGCAAGAGTAGCAATGTGGACGACTTTGTAGTTTGCCTCATATCTTTCAATATTGGAGATGACCTTTGCCTTCTTCTTTCCTTTCCCTTTTCCTATTTTTGCTAGTAGCTCATCCCAATTGGGAGGGGTATCATCCACAAAAAAAAATTCTCTTTATTTCTTTATCAAGCCAACCGAGAATAGTGGATTATGTCTCCATTTCACTTTGTCCCACTTCTTCCTGCTGACCTTTGGTTGCATCCTTCTACTTCTTAGGAAACTATTCATCTTTATCATGTTCTTCTATGCCATACTCCTCTTCTTCATGCACTGGTGATGGAGTCTTAATAGGCGTTTCCTCTGTCTAAAGAGGTATCTCTTCTTCACTTCTACCAGGAGAATCCTCATAAGTTACCAATGGAGATTGTAGGATTTTCTCAATTTTTGCAGTTGCACTATGAAGGTCACCTTCTTGAAATTCTTCTCCCCCTTCACTTGATAGGTGCTCTACATCTACTATTTGTTTTGATGCACCATGCGACTCATGGGGTGGAGAAGCCTCTTTATGTTGTTCTGTAGCAGAGGTTGTTGGAGGAATATCCTTCTTAGGCACATAATCTTTGGGAGAAGGAGTTCTTTATCTCCTTGTGTATACTTGCATCTTCTCTCAAAAAAATTCTACATTTACCACCGTTGAAGGATCAACTTCACCTTTCTCCTCTAAATTTCCACCCTTCTTCCTTGAACCTCTTGTTATTTTCCTCCTTTTAGGTGTTGGGGCACCTTCTTTTCGTCCTTCCTCACCAGGTTCTTCCTCTATAGATTTTTCTATTTTTGAAGCAGCAGTCCTCTTCTTTGCGTTTGGTTTCCTCTGTTTCTCCTGCTCTTCTTCCTGGGAACCTTTGATCTTAATCTTAAAGGGAGAATTTAGCTTGGTCTTTCCCTTAGGATCTTCCTCAACCAACTCCTCAGAAGTAGAATGGGATTTTAGATCCCCCATCAGATTATAGGTACATGGCACTCCTTCACTTTCAAGTTCCCACACCTTGTGCTTGAGCCACAACTTGGTGTATTTCATCACAAGGTTCATGATTTGTTCTAATTCAGTTTTTTCCACTTCCAAAAAGTCTACTTCGCCAATCACCTGTCCTTAATTGGCTCATAGTCGTGACTTTGGATTACATCACCATCATCTTCCACCTGATCGGGAACCATTTTCCCACTATACATTCAGAAAACATCAACTAGGAGTCTAGAGAATTTCTTCTTTCTTACCTCAAACTCATCCTTGCTATTGGCCCAATAGTCCTCTATGTCATCTCTGTGGTGGTATTCCCTGTTGGATTTCTTTTGTGCTTCACTAGTGATATCAAAACCCAACCTTTTGGAATGGTAAGACAACCCAAGAGTGCTCATTTCCTCATAAGAAGCATAGGCTGAATTAATTAAAGGGCATACCTCGCCAGTACCTATCTTCAGAGGAAAATCTCCACCAAATCTAGTTTTATGCTTATCTTTCTTTATAATGGCGTCAAAGTCACATATTTTCCTAGTGACCTCCAAAAGTATAACATGGTCCGTGGGATACCTTGGAAGCCTGTATGGAGCCCTTTGACAACCATCAATTCTTATGTAGGAGAAGGTGGGAAACTGTATGAACCAGGCCCCATACCTCTTGACCAGCTCCTTAGCATCATCTGATATTCTTACATGCTCTACACCTTGGAGCAATCTATTAATGTGCATGGTGAATGCATCATTCACCCTCCTATAACTTGAGCTTCCTAAGTGCAATTGAGGATAAACTTCATAAATTACATCCTGTCCAAATACTCCACTTATGCTCAATCCTTTATAGGGATAGAATCTTGCAAGTGCATACACTAAATAGAAAGTCATGGTGAATGTCTTTGTTTGTAGCACATTAAAAATTTGTTCATGAATCACCCTACTTATAACACCTGCCCAATGATAGTTAATATTTTCTTGATCCATCCTCACAATAACATGGACCATCCAATTCTCAAACATACCTGTACTCTTCAGGCCTACCACCCAGCTAAGTAATGTGATGGCATCATAGACTTCTTGTTTAAAATTTTCCCTATTCAATTGCTTAGGCAGTTTTGAGAAATGAGACTTTGGCTTCTCAAGCCAAGAATTGATAACCTATTGTGACTTAATAGTCTCCTCCTCATAGTACCTTTTAGCTGCCTCCATACTTAAAGCCACCACATGAGATCTATCTGGCATATCAAAGGTCTGTGCAATGGATACAGGGTTAAGATTAGCCAATACTGTCCCTTGAGGATTGACTATCCTTTGTGAATCTATGTCATAGTGTTAGGCACATTCCAACACCAACTCATAACACTGAACTATGGGTGGAAATCCTACTGCATGAGATAATCCTGACTCCATCAGTCTCATGGCCAGCAGTGAAGGATCTTTTTGTGCCATCCTCACTTTAAACTCGTCATAGTCCCATTGACCCACATTTGTGTCTAAAACTTTAGACCAGACTGAGGCTATCTTACTTTCCGAGATCCTACTCTTTATGTCCAATTTAACTCTTTCTTCTTCTGAGATAAAGGATCCCTCCATATCACCCTTAGCTATTCCAGTTGTTTCCTTACTAGACTCAACCTGCATCCATCGAATACTAACATGAAAATCCAATTGTTGATAACATATTTGTCAAAGTGTTAGCTCAAAATCATAAGAAAACCATCATATCTACCATAAACCATCAAACTGAGAATTTCAGGATTCCAAGCTAACCGGGGAAAACCAGTCTGGGAGGAATTTTGGAAAATTCCAGGTCAAGCGGATTTTCCCAAACAAGGCACAAAAATCAACAATTGATCATTAAAATGAAGAAAGGATGCATAAAAAATTGTGTTATTTATCAGTTTAAAGCATGGAATGTTAAGCATTCATCATTACATACATCCATCTCATCCAATCTCTAAGTCCCACAAAGCTTCCTAGAGAATTCAAAAAAATCCGGTTGGACCGGAATTGCGCGAAAATAACAATACCACATAAAATTCGGGGAAACGAAGGGACAAAGGAGAAGTTGGGAAAATATGGGATCGACAAAAATCCATGAAGAAGGAAAGATTCCCAATTTTCAGCACATTCCAGGAAAACAAAGGGGACAAGGAAAATCGACCAGCGCAGGAAAATCCCGAAACTTAAGAAAAACCCGAATATCGACATCCTCACATGATCTCACTCAAATTGATCGAACGATCAAAAATTTGAGGAATTTGGGCCTACAACAAGTTTAACCTGAACCTCCTATTGATTTTCATTGAACTTAAAGCTCCTCTTAAAGAAAATTGAAAGGGAATGGCGATGCCCAAGGTATGAAACCCTAAAGATCCGCCATTGACACACAGACAAGCTCAGGATTTAGGTTACTCAACTACTAGGTTTCAAAATATAATCATGACCCACAAGCAAGCAAGATGAAAGTGAAAAGCAAGCATGAAACTCACTTGGGGAACCATCAATCTAATCAACATCATGCAACCCTAGCTTCAGAATACCCAAACACACAAAACTTTGAACTCTGAGCATATCTAGAATGCCAAAGGACCATTCACATTTATCAATCAGAAGATAGGCAATGTATACATACCATTTGATGAAATAGAAATCGGTTATAGCAAAGACAGACTACAATCTCAAACGCCTGAGCAAGCTTTGACAACACTGATGCCCAGGAAACAACTATCAAATCCCACAATTTGGTGGTTTTACATGCCAGATTCAGCCAAGCATTACAAGATTGAACACCCCAACTCATGAGAACACAAATGATAAAACATAATGGAAAGAAAATCCCCAAAAATCAATTAAATACATGCCTCACAATTCATACGAGTGATCATAAACATAGTCAACAAGACAAGCTGAAGAAATTTTGAAACCCGACGACAAGATAGAATTTTGAAAAAATCTGGTCCAAGCGGAATTCTGTGAAGTGCCATATTTCTCGAACTGCAGCATTTATTCACTTTTCTGTACTTTGAATGAAATCCAGGAAAATATGGATGGAGAGGAAAATCCCGAAATGGAGTAAAAACCTGAACTTTGTTTAGAACTTAAGATTTTCAAAGTGCAACTCAAGGTAATCACTTAGGCAAGCAAGATAAAAAATTTAAGCTCATGCCAAGACAATGTAAATCCTCAAGATCAAAGGGCCAAAACACCAAAGACAAAAGCGAAAGAGGGTCCCTGCTTTCAGTGGGTCGTGTGTGCAAAAACTACACAAAAAATGGTGACTCTGCTGGGAAAATGCTCCAATTTGAATGATGAACAAGAATCATGAACCCAAAATCTCTGGTTTTGATCTCCCTAAGAGAAAAACAAATCAAAATGCAAGATTAAAGAATCAAAACAAAAGGTGGATTGAACCTTCCATAGATTGAAAATCCAAGTGTGTGCACATGAGTTTGTTTCCCTCCTTAAACTACTACAGAAACCAAGTTTAATCAGGTCAGGCTACGTAAATATTCAAACTCCAAAAGCAACCTGGATAGAGCCTTGTTGCCATTCAGGCATCTATAGCCCCAACGAGGTTATCATTGTGACTCTCCCAAACATAGCTCTATTGCTAGCCAGGCGTCCATAGCCCCGATAGAGATATTCGAATACTCCTGATAAGTTGAATTCATTTGATTTTCAATATTTTCTCTTTTCTTCTTTTGATATTTCTTTTCTTTTTCACTTTTCATTTCAACCTGTGAACAATGAAGTTCACACTCAGGGCTGAGAACCACAATGGCATTGAAGTAGAAATAATATTTTTCACCTAACAAGACCTCACAAGGACCCTACCACAACTTCAAGATTCTTAAGATGTATGAGATATAATATTTCAAAATACTTCAAATTCAAATCAAACCAATGACCCATCTTCCTTAAATCAAACATTAAGACTGCTTGATGATAACAAAGACCTCGACCATCCATTCAAGACACATGATTAAAGTTCATCAAGGAAATATTCAGAACAGTCCTAGATAAAAGAATATTTGCGATGCAGGTGCAACACATCTAGAAGAAAACAAGAAGAGCCCCAAAGCAAGAGAAAAGCAAAAACACACCAAACTGAAAGCAAACCTACACTAACCAAAGCAACAAAAGAAAAATAGAAAGGGAAACCTAATCTAATCAAAGCAAAGAAAAGAAGGGAAACCTAATCTAACCAAAGCAAAGCAAAGCATAAAGGGAAACCTACTCTAACCAAAGCAAAGCAAGCCAAGCAGAAAAGAAACCTAATCTAACTATATATAGGAAAAGAGCTAAAAATAGCTCAAGATTGGAAATAATGCTTCAAATACATCCCATTGACAGGTAGTGGGATATCCTCCCCAATGAGAGTTTTCAAGCAAAAAGCATTATCTCCCAGGATCTCTGAAATATGATAAGGGCCAAGCCAAAGTTTGTTAAATTTACCATGCTGCCCCTTTCGGTCATGGGATTTATCCCATTAGAGAAACAAGTCAGAAATCCTAAAGGATTTTACCTTGGCTCTCCTATCAAACCACCTTTTGACTACCCCCTGATGTTTGGTAGAGTTTTCCAAGGCTTCATCTCTTTTCTCTTCAAGGTGTAACAACTTAGAAAGTCGGGCTTCACGTTTATCCCCCTCATCATAATATTCATTAATGAACTGTAGGGTGGGGATTTTTAATTAAATAGGAAACACAGGCTCTAACCCATAAACCAGGTGGTAATGGGATATTCCTATGGAGGTCTTTTATCTTGTACAATCTGCTTAGAGAGAAAATCTGAGTTGGGTGTGCCAATCCTTAGGATTTCTTTCTAATAGCTTGCGAATAACAGTCAAGAGATTTTTATTGGAAGATTCAGCCAAACCATTACCCTGAGGGTAATAATTGGATGCAAACTTAATTATAATTCCATGATCAAAGGCCCAGTTAGAGAATTTCAATGATGCAAATGCAGGGCCATTATCACAAACCAAAGACATAGGACATCCAAAATAGTTAATAATACCTGATTTGATGAAATTGATTACCACCTCAAAAGTACATTGCTTGCAAGAAAGGGCCTCAGTCCATCTTGTGAAATAATCAGTAATAGTAAGAATATGCATGTGACCTACAGAGGAAGTTGGATTGATTGGACCTATGAAGTCCATTCCCCATTATGCGAAAGGTTTTACCTCAAATACTGGTTGAAGTAGGAATGTTGCATACTTCTATCTGGTTGCTGCAGTCTAACACACATGACAAGTTCTGACATGGTTGTGTGTGTCCTTGAAAAGTGTGGGCCAATAATAACCACCTCTCAGAATCTGATTCGTTGTAGAAGGTGTAGATCCATGGCCTATGCCATACCTATCGTGAAATTCCAACATTACTCTTTCAGATTCTGCTTTTCCTAGGCACCTTAAGTAAACACCCTCATGATTTTTCTTATATAGAAAAGCTCCCTTTAGCATGAAAATGTCACTATTCAAATGTAATTCCCTTCTCTATACTACATTAAGATGGTCAGGACATCTTTGAGTCAGGAGATAATGAACGATATCATCATACCATTCCCCGGGGGAAACATCTTCTAGATTGTAATGCTGGGCTGCAAGATCAAGGCCCATTTTTTCCATTGTCCTTGTAAGTCCTTGCCCTCTTACCAGCTTCATGGGTTGAATCTCAATATTGTATTCTTTTAACATAGTTACCCACTTAGCTCTACACTCTCCTAGCTCATTCTACATCAACAACAACTTGACTGCAGGATCAAGAATGATTGCAAAGACCTTATTTCTGAGGATACAGTGTCTAAATTTCTTCACAGCTCTAACTAAGGCATAAGCGTGCTTCTCCACACTTGGATACCTTAGTTCTGCATCTTTCAATGGTGAACTCATAAATGTTATGGGATTTTCATTTCCTTGGTCATATTTTTGAGTCAGCATAGCAGCGCAAGAGTGATCAAAAGCAAAAAAATATATATAGAATGGCTTAGCATAATCTGGACTCACCAAAACTGGGGCTTCAAAAATAGCCCTTTTTATCTTTGCAAATTATTCCTTAGCTTATACACTCCATTCAACCTTAGCTTCTTGTTATAACATGTCATTCAATGGTTTGACTATTTCAGCGAATCCGGTGATAAACTTCCTTACAAAGTTGATTTTGCCAAAGAATGATTTCATTTCTTTCTTGCTAGTAGGTGGTTGGATCTTGAGTATAGCTTCCACTCATTTTGGATCAATGGAAATTCCCTTCTCAGAGATAACGTGCCCCAGAAATTTTCCCACTGTAATTATTAAGATGCATTTCTTTGGGTTGAGAGATATACCAAATTCCCTGCACTTCTGAAACACCTTGCGCAAATCTGTTATATGATCACCTCTCTTCTTGGAAAATACTATCAAATTATCCATATAAATTATTATACACTTACCAATTATGTCTTGAAAGGAAATGTCCATATCCCTCTGAAATGTGGCTCCAACATTTATCAAACCGAAGGGCATTCTCCTATAGGAAAAAGTGCCCCACTTGGTGGTGAAAGTATTTTTATGTCTGTCCTCATATTGCACCATAACTTGGTTGTATCCTAAATACCCATCCAAGAAATACATCATTTGAGATCCATTGAGAATCCACAGTACTTCATCCAATGAGGGTACTGGATAATTATCCTTTTCTGATGCTCTGTTAAGGTTCCTAAAATCTACACAGAGTCTGATTTCACCATTCTTTTTTCTTATAGGAACCAAGTTTGCAACCCAAGTTGAATGTCTAACTAGGAATATGATTCTGGTAGATAGCAGCTTCTGCACTTCCTTTTGAATTACTGGTTCCAGTAGAACATTGATTGGCCTCTGCCTCTTCCTCTGCCTAAAGGGTATTACTCCTGGATTAAGAGGGATAGTATGATTTATAATTGATGTGTCATAGGTCTTCAAATCCTCATAACTCCAGGCTATCACATCTTGATATGTATGTAATGCATCGATTATCCCTTTCCTCTCTTCTGGAGTACATACTTTCCCAATGAAGACATTCTTGACATCACCCTGAGTCCCCATATTATACTTTTCACATTGTCCACTAATGGACTCTTTCTTGGCATCCTATTCTTGATCTCTGACCTTATCCAGATCAAAAATCCTCTCCAATTGCACCATTCCTCTGGGAATAGTATTTTTATCTAGATTAATTACCCCTTCCAAATCCATCTCTGCTTCTTAGAGTTCAGTTTCATCAATAATTTAAGAAGCAAATACATCTGAGCTGGTGATAAAATCCAAAATGGCCTTATCATATTCAAATACCTATAAATTAGTAACATTATCAGGTACTAAAGGTACTGGGGTCAGTTCCACCGTAAACCTCTTCAATCCAGAAAGAGACAGAGGTTGCAATGTACTAGCTGCCTGAGTAAGGGATTTAGTTGATTGATTCTTATTGTGTGGTATAAACTGAATGTTGAAGGAATCAAATCCTTTAATAAGGTCCCATACTCTGTACCTATAATTGGTCAATCTTAAGTCATGACATGAGTACTGTGGTGCAGGAGCACCTAGGAAGCATTAGGTAGCACTAGGAAAATTTGTGAGCCTAGGATGAAATTTTGTGGTTTTAATGCTTTAAGGTCATGTTGACCATTTAGTTTTGATTCAAAGGTGTTAGAACATGTTAGGAGTAAGGTTGATCAGCAGCTCATGGTAGAATGGAAGAGTTTAGCAAATTGTCTCCACTAGGATTCACTAGGAATTGGAAATAAAGCCCAAAATGTTGCATTTGTGCAATTTTGGCCTAATGTGGTGGTTATGTCCGACCAAGGGGAGAAGTAACCATTTTTTGAACCTTTATAAGGAGGACCTCGACTTGGAATTGAGTTTGGGGAATCATTGGAGTTTGCAATTAGTTTGAAATAAAGAAAATAGTGATATTTTGTGTGTGCATTTCCTGTTTTGTTCCTGTTTTTGAATTAGTAGATTAATGGCTTGATCATGGCAATTTGTATAGCTTAGAATGTAGTGAGATTTTCTTCAAGAATTGTTTGGTACAATAGATAGTAGGTTATCCGCTTCCAAGATTTCTTGTAAATACTTTATTCTTTCTTCAATTGTTGTTTTGACTGGTAGACTGTGAAAAAAATGGGGTTTTAGCTCACATTACCACTATATCCAGAGTACGGGCTAGTGGGAAATGTGGCTAGGCTCCATGTTTGTAAATAGATTAGGGTTAGGAGTTTGTAGGCATCAAAGTATCATGGAGAAAGTTCTTTCCTAGGTGAGCTTGACAGTGCCCAATTAGGAAAGACAGTGAAAACAAGCACTAAAGTTGCAGGGGTGTCAATCCCCTGGCAACCCTAGGTGTGTGGTGGATGCAGCAAGCCTTACAAATGCTTGGCATGAAGGAAGTGGTTTCACCAGTCCATTTGGTGATTGAAATAAGCTAACAGTTCGCTATGTGGTCAAGAAATGGCCTAAAAAAGCCCTAATTCTTGGAAAGTGAGGATTACGCCTGTATACAGACAGTGAAGGTCTATAACCTCAACAATATTTGAGAGGTAGGAAAAAGAACCAGGATCCCCAAAGGAATTATGGAATTTTCTTTAGAAAGATTGGAGATTAAGTCACTTTTCTCGGGTTAGGAGGCCTAATTGGGGCTCAAGGGCTAGTAGCCTTTTAAACCCTAGAAGAGGGTTTGGTGAGAGCGATGGAGAATTGGAGATTGGTGGATGGTCAAGAACCCTAAGGGGATGGTCTTGAAGCCATGGGAGACATCACACACCCCTACAATGAATTAGTGAAGGTTGGAGATTTAGCTAGCCTTTAGGAAAATTAAGGGCTAAGGAGAGAATGGCAGAGAGAGCACCAAGATTGGCTTGGTTAGGGAAATGGAGATGGTAGTAGGGTTGGCCAGGAGAACTAGGGGTGCCTAAAAATAATTAGGGCCTATAGGTTAAGGTGGTGGAGAGTGACAACAAAGGGGTTCACCAAGGTGAGACCTAGAGCATGGAACAATGAGTGTTCCATCCAACCCTACCCTATCAGATTGGTATCAGAGCAAGCAAAAGATTTGGGATAGAATCTTGCATGTCAGACCTTGAATCTAGTGGTTCTACCATCATGGTGACAAATGATGAGTTGGATAAGATGGTTGAAGAACAGGAGGAAGAAAATAGGCTAATGAGGGAAAGAATAGCCCAACTTGAGCAAGTAATGAGGAGCGTGCAGTTAGAAGGTAGGATACCAAAGGAAGAAGAGGTTGCAGAGGAAGACAAGACCCCTGAACTTGACCCTATTTTGAAAGAAGAGCCTTTCTTGAAGGCATTGAATGCTTTGAGTGGAAAAGCACTTGAAGGCATACCATTGTTTAGTGGAAAAATGGAAGCTGATTTAGTTGTGGATTGGATAGAGGGAATGGAAAACCATTTTGAGTGTGATGGGGTCACAGAAGCATAGAAGGTAAAGGTGGCCAAATCAAGGTTAAGAGGTTCTGCCTTGACATGGTGGAAGTTCATTTAGATAGAGAGGGAAAAGGAAGGCAAGCAACCTATTTCAACTTGGAAAGGAATGGTTGCCAAAGTAAGGGAAGCATACATGCCGGATGATTATGAGATTCAGTTACACAAGAAGAGATAGAGTTTTAGGCAAAGAGACCAAGATGTGAACACTTACACTGAGGAGTTTCAAAAACTTTGTATGAGGTCTAGTGTGACAGAGGAGGAAAGTCTTAAGGTGACTAGATACCTTAATGGTTTGAAATGGAACATCTAGGAAGAGATGACTCTTCTAAGTCCCAAGATAGTGCACTAATGCTATCAATTGGCTATTAATATTGAGGAAAGAAGCAAGAGGAAGCAAGACCAGGCTTCTAAGGGCAGGGGCAAAGTCAGAGATCAAAGAGGACAGCGAGGTGGATACCAAGGTAGAGGAACTGAGCAAAGAAACCATGGAGAGTCTAAACTCACAGAGCATGTAGGTGAAACATCTTCTAGAGGAGGATATAATAGAGGCAGAGGTCCTCAAGGAGGTTCAAATAGAGGAAGAAGAGCAGGCAGGAGCAATTCATACTTTGCAAACATGAAATGCTACCATTGTGGTCAAGTTGGACACCTAGCTTATAGGTGTCCAGAGAAAGAATCTTCATCAAGCAATGAGAAGAGAGTGGTTTATGCAAAAGAGGACACCATGAGTCCTAAGTCACTTGAGGTCAGTCACATTGAATCTGAGATGGGAGAGAATATGATGTTTAGAAGAGTGTTGATCAGACAACCAGTCAAGGAAGAACCAAAACAAAGAAGAGCTCTATTTAGATTGAAGTGCAAGATACTTGGTAAAGTATGAAAGGTCATTGTAGATTCAGGTTCAATAGACAATATCATCTCAGAAGAAGCAGTAATGAAACTGAAAATGAAAAAGGTACCCCACACTAACCCCTACAAGGTAGCATGGCTCAACAAAGGGCAGAGTGTTCTAGTGAATGAGCAAGTAACGGTGGAGTTTTCCATTGGAGGGTATAAGGATAAGTTAGTTTGTGATGTTTTACCCATGGATTCATGCCATCTACTATTGGGCAGACCATGGCAATATGACAGAAGTGCCATGTATGATGGGAAAGAGAATAGCATTTCCTTCGAGAAGGATGAGAAGACTTTCAAGTTGCAGTCACTGTCAGAAGAAGAGGGACAATCAAAGACACCAAGTGTCATGTTGAGTAGTGCGAAGGAGTTCCTTAACAACCTACATCAAGGGGGTGAAGGATATGTGGTTATGTTACAACCTAAAGAAGAAGATAAGGCTGAAAAGACAGTCATACCCGAAGCAGTCCTAAAGTTGTTGGATCAGTTCAAGGACATTGTAAGTGATGGTGCACCTACAACTCTACCACCAAAGAGAGCCATAAGTCATCAAATTGACTTCATACGTGGAGCCTCATTTCCTAACAAAGCAGCTTATAAGCTTACACCATATCAAAATCTAGAGGTAGCTAGGCAAGTGCAAGAGTTGTTGGATCAAGGATTGATTCAAAAGAGCATCATCCCATGTGCAGTACCGATAGTCTTAGCAACCAAGAAGGGAGGTAAATGGAGGTTATGCACTGATTCTAGAGAAATAAATAGGATCACCATTAGGTATAGGTTCCCTATTCCTAGAATTGAATACTTAATGGATTGTCTTGGAGGAGCTCAATACTACACAAAGTTGGATCTCAAGAGTGGATACCATCAGATTAGAATCAAGGATGGAGATGAGTGGAAGACAGCATTTAAGACAAATGATGGGTTGTATGAGTGGAGAGTGATTCTATTTGGCCTCTCTAATGCCCCTAGCACATTCATGAGGCTCATGAATGAAGTGCTTAAAGACTTTATAGGGATATTTGTGGTGGTATACCTTGATGACATCCTCATATTTAGCAAGACAGCAGAAGAGCATTTAAAACATGTGGAGTTGGTTCTTAGAAGGTTGCAAGAGGAGAAGTTGGCAATCAATCTAGAGAAGTGTGAGTTCTTTAAGCAAGACCTTGTATATTTGGGTTTTGTAGTGTCCAAAGGATCTTTTAAGATGGATCCAAGCAAGGTGGAAGCTATCCTAAATTGGCCTACACCAACCACAGGGACAGAGGTAAGAATTTTTCATGGATTGGCTCAATTTTATAGAAAATTCATAAGGAACTTTAGTGGCATATGTGCACCAATCCTAGATACAATAAAAGGTGGTTTAAAAACTAAGTTTAAATGGACTCAAGAAGATGAGAAAGGGTTTGAGAAACTGAAACAAGAGGTGGCAACTCAACCTATTCTCTTATTACCTAGTTTTGACAAATTGTTCACTATTGAATGTGATGCAAGTGGAGTGGCAGTAGGAGGAGTGCTAAGTCAAGAGGGAAAGCCTATAGCCTTCTTTAGTGAGAAGCTCAATGAAGAAAAGAAGAGGTATTCAACTTATTACTTAGAACTTTATGCTTTGGTTCAGTCACTTAGGAAGTGGAGGCATTACCTTCTACCCAAGGAATTTGTAGTCTTTACCGACAATCAGGCACTTAGCTATATGAATACCCAAGAGAAGTTGAGCAATAGACACTTGAAGTGAATGGAATACATCCAAGCCTTTACCTTCACCATCAAGCACAAGAAGGGACAGCTAAACAAAGTAGCAGATGCATTGAGCAGGAGATTGTTGACAGTGGAAGAGATACAGATCAAGAGCATTGGCATAGAGAGTTTCAACGATCTCTATGGGGAAGATGAAGACTTTTCAGAGGTCTATAAGTTATGTTCTAACTTTGAGAACCATTTCCATAGACAATACTCAGAGTATACATTGCAAAGTGGGTTATTGTTTAAAGGAAATCAGTTATGTGTTCCAAGAGGGTCAATGAGGGAAAATCTCATTCAGTAAAAGCATAATGGAAGTCTTAGTGGACATTTTGGCATCAACAAGACTTTAGAACTAGTGCAAAGATTCTATTACTGGCCTAAGTTGGCAAGAGATGTTAGAAAGTATGTGGAACAATGTGTTGTGTGTATGAAAGCTAAGGGAGGAGCTAGTAATGCTGGTCTATATCAACCCCTACCCATTCCTAACAAACCATGGGAGTGTGTAAGCATGGATTTTGTGGTAGGCCTTCCTAAGACCAAGACTAGTTTTGACAGTGTCTATGTAGTAGTGGACAGATTTAGCAAAATGATTCATTTTATCCCTTGCAAAACTACTCATGATGCTAGTTACATAGCTCATCTCTTCTTCAAGGAAGTTGTAAGGATCCATGGATTGCCTTTGAGCATTGTTTCAGACAAGGATGTGAAGTTCATGAGTCACTTTTGGAAGACTCTATGGAGTAGATTGGGTACCAACCTGTCATTTGCATCAGCTTACCATCCTCAGACCGGTGGTCAAATAGAGGTGGTTAACAAGGTGCTAGGTAACCTTCTAAGGTGCCTAACTAAGGAGTATGGATAGACATGGGATATGGTTATCTCACAAGCTAAGTATGCTTACAATGATAGTGTGAATTGGACCGCAGGGAAGAGTCCTTTTGAAGTTGTGTATGGGATGCACCCAAGAGACATATGTGAGCTTAGAGATCTTGGAGCTATGGAACATAGAAGTGGACATATAGAGAACTTTAGTCAAACCATGAAGGAGATTCAGGAGCAAGTAAAGAAGACAGTCACCAAGGCTACACAAAAGTTGAAGGAGAAGGCAGATTTGTCAAGGAAAGATGTACAATTTGTAGTAGGAGACTATGTCATGGTCCACCTCAACAAATCAAGGTTACAAAAGGGTACATCAACCAAGTTGTAGATGAAGAGAGTGGGTCCATGCAAGGTATTAGCCAAGTATGGGAAGAATGCATACAAGGTGGAGTTACCTACCGATCTAGGGATCTCTCCAGTGTTTAATGTAGCTGATTTGATCAAGTACAAGGGATCAGTCAAGGATTTGGATCAGAACAACAGGGAAATCATCAAGGATGTAAGCAACATACCCCTACCTACTCCAGACAAGCAACAAGTAGAATGAATCTTGGAGTCAAGAGTGCAAAATTCTACAAGGCATAAGGTGTACATGGAGCACCTTATCAAGTGGAAGAACAAGCATGAATCAGAAGCCACATGGGTACAAGAAGATCAATTCAAGAATTTTGGTATTGACCTGTCATTGATCTCTCCTTCCATTCCTTAGTGTTTGGGCAGAGAGGGGGAGAATGGTGCAGGAGCAACTAGGAAGCATTAGGTAGCACTAGGCAAAATTGTGAGCCTAGGATGAAATTTTGTGGTTTTAATGCTTTAAGGTCATGTTGACCATTTAGTTTTGAGTTAGATGTGTTAGAACATGTTAGGAGTAAGGTTGATCAGTAGCTCATGGTATAATGGAAGAGTTTAGCAACTTGTCTCCACTAGGATTCACTAGGAATTGGAAATAAAGCCCAAAATGTTGCATTTGTACAATTTTGGCCTAATGTGGTGGTTATGTCCGACCAAGGGGAGAAGTAACCATTTTTTGAACCTTTATAAGGAGGACCTCGACTTGGAATTGAGTTTGGGGAATCATTGGAGTTTGCAATTAGTTTGAAATAAAGAAAACAGTGATATTTTGTGTGTGCATTTCCTGTTTTGTTCCTGTTTTTGAATTAGTAGATTAATGGCTTGATCATGGCAATTTGTATAGCTTAGAATGTAGTGAGATTGTCTTCAAGCATTGTTTGGTACAGTAGATAGTAGGTTATCCACTTAGAAGATTTCTTGTAAATACTTTGTTCTTTCTTCAATTATTGTTTTGACTGGTAGACTGTGAAAAAAATGGGGTTTTAGCTCACATTACCACTGTATCCAGAGTACAGGCTAGTGGGAAATGTGGCTAGGCTCCATGTCTATAAATAGATTAGGGTTAGGAGTCTGTAGGCATCAAAGTATCATGGAGAAAGTTCTTTCCTACGTGAGCTTGACAGTGCCCAGTTAGGAAAGACAGTGAAAACAAGCACTAAAGTTGCAGGGGTGTCAATCCCCTGGCAGCCCTAGGTGTGTGGTGGATGCAGGAAGCCTTACAAAGGCTTTGCATGAAGGAAGTGGTTTCACCAGTCCATTTGGTGATTGAAATAAGTTGACAATTCGTTGTGTGGTCAGGAAATGGCCTAAAAAAGCCCTAATTCTTGGAAAGTGAGGATTACGCCTGTGTACGGATAGTGAAGGTCTATAACCTCAAAAATATTTGAGAGGTAGGAAATATAACTAGGATCCCCAAAGGAATTTTGGAATGTTCTTTAGAAAGATTGGAGATTAAGCCACTTTTCTCGAGTTAGGAGGCCTAATTGGGGCTCAAGGGCTAGTAGCCTTTTAAACCCTAGAAGAGGTTTTGGTGAGAGCGATGGAGAATTAGAGATTGGTGGATGATCAAGAACCCTAAGGGGATGGTCTTGAAGCCATGGGAGACATCACACACCCCTGCAATGAATTAGTGAAGGTTGGAGATTTAGCTAGCCTTTAGGAAAATTAAGTGCTAAGGAGAGAATGGCAGAGAGAGAACCAAGATTGGCTTGGTTAGGGAAATAGAGATGGTAGTAGGGTTGGCCAGGAGAACCAAAGGTGCCTAAAAATAATTAGGGCCTATAGGTTAAGGTGGTGGAGAGTGACACCAAAGGGGTTCACCAAGGTGAGACCTAGAGCATGGAGCAGTGAGTGTTCCATCCAACCCTACCCTATCATACTGCTTCCTAACTTGTTTTACCACTAACTCAGAGTCCCCAAAGACTTGCAAAATCTTAACCTTTTTCTTTAGTGCCATTAACAACCCATGGACCAAAGCCTCATATTCCGCTACATTATTCATACAATGAAATTGAAGTCTATGAGTAGCAAAGAAAGTTTTACCTCTTGGACTGATTAGCTCAAATCCTACTCCAGCTCCTTGTTTCGACTTGGATCCATCAAACCTCAAATTCCAACAGCCAACAACTACAGACTTCCTTGATGTATCTCTTACACTGTTGTTCTTGGATGGTTCCTCAGAAAGCGTCACCTTTTTTCCTTTAGGATCCTCTTGGACATTCTGGATAGTAATTTTGACTGCTGGAGTGGGGCTGATACACTTCTATATTTGTTCTACTGTAGCCTGGCACTAGCAACAATCCAATTTTGAATGGGAGGCATTATGAAGCCTACACCAATTTGGAAAGAGTAGCTCTCCAAAATTTATTCCTCTATCCAACTGAACCTGATCTTCAATACATTTTTGAATGAATTCCTGGAAACTATCCAACAAGCCCAACTAATTATCTTCAGGATCATCATCATTTTCAACTAGTTCCACTAGAGCTTCAATACCACTGGACTGAGCAGTGAGATCAATAGGTGCAACATGTAACATAAGGATTTCTTCTACCTCAGATTCTTCAAAAGGGGTTAAAAGCACATAATTTCCCATGCTCACCTCTGATATCAGAATTTCATTAGAGGTATTCTGATATTCTGTAATCTTGTATTTCATCCTGGGTTCCCTTTCAATCTTGATCTGATTTGGCACTCCCTTCCAGGGAAGCCACATATGAGAGTGATCAGTCGATACATATCCATTCAAGGCCCTAGTGAAGTCTCTTCCCAAGATTAGACCGTAAGCAACAGGTATATCAACCACTTGTATATTAATGACCTACTGAATTCTAGGATCAGAAGCAACCTACATATGAATCATGTTTAATTCCCCTACAACATTAACTTCGGTCCTATCCAGTTGAGTAACTTTCTTTTGGGAGTCGGTAGGAGTAATACCCAAAGCTCTATAGACACCAAAGGGCATTACATTGGTAGAAGCACTTGAATCCAACAAACAGTTATGCAAGTTCTTACCAAATATACGAATAGAGATCGGGAATGGAGTATCCATTTTCCCCTAAAACAAAGTTAAGGGAGTATCCACTTGAGCAACTTGAGTTCTATCTTTCTCTTTTCCTTTATCTCCGGGAGGCACATGGACTTGAGTATGAGTCTGATTTTTCCTTCCTACCATTTGATAACTAGATACTTTATTGACACTTTCACTAACTGATTTATCTTGTGATATGGAATTTGCATTATAATCTCCTAGAACTGCATTCCTAATGGTTGAAACTCTCAATAACTCAAATGCAGAGAGACTCACCTTTAGCTTCTTGAGTTCTTCTGCAACATAGATGGCCAGTTGTTCCTCACTCAAATCAGCAGGGGTCTCCTTTGGGTATTCCACCACCCTATCTTTGTTTTCATCAACGCCCCTCCCTTTTGGCATGTCCATATGTCCTTGATCTTTAGATAAATATTTCCTATACACCTGAGGATGTGATAGATTATTCTTGGCATTAGGATCTAGAGGCGTACTGAAGTTGTTCGGTGGAATGGAGGTGGTGAAGGGGCCTCCAACCTATGGACATCTATGTGGCAAGTACCTCAGATCATACTTATTAACAAGCCTCTGGAAGGTTTATACCTCTTCAATGTAAGCTTCTTCTTCATCCATGGGGCCATTTTCATTCACTGGATTTTCATCAAACAACTGTGTAATCTCATCTCCATTGCACACTTGGTCTACCTCTTCCTTGAGCTGGTCTGATTCTTCTTTAGGTACATTTTCCTTGCTTTGAGGAAAAGGAGCATGATTTAGTACCAACAATGATGAATCATAGGGAGTAGATGGCACCATTTCCTGACCACTTGCATTATTCTCCACTTCATACTGAAAAATTGAAGCTGATGTCTAGAACTCTTGACAATCTAACTCAGAATATTGACTTATTTTATGGAGCCTACACCATCTTGATAAAGCATCCTCAACCAAATATACACCACTTGGAGGCTTCTCTTGGTTGACTAGCTAATTGACTAGTTGATCCAATGGGGTGGGGACTCCTCCATTGTTAGGCCTCATATTCCAAGTCCTGTTCTATCTGGGTGGTTGTCTCATGTCAAACCCTTGTCCACCAACTTGTCCTCTATCAAAGTTTTGGCTTGAGGATTTTCCTTTCTCATAGTTTTGTCCTCTGTCATTATTATACCCTCTATCATTATTATATCCTCTTTCAGGATGTTTTCCCCTATCAAAAAAATTGTCCTTGTTGATTTTCTCGACTTTCTCTGCTATGATTGGACTGCATATTTCTTTGAGCAACTTGCAACTGACTGTTCTGGTTCCTCAAATAAGTTACCTCCATATTGAGCTTCTTCACTTGTTTAGTCAATTCATCCAGTCTTTCCTTGTTAGGACTTTTGTATGGAGGTTGGTTCACATTATTTTGGGGATATCCTACTATAGTATTTGCATTCAGTGATTAGTTTAATACTTCAGAATTCTGCATATATGTGGGAAAACTAGGGCTGTGGATGAAGAGGTTGATTTACATTTTACAGAGGGTAGCTGATTGTGGGTGGAACTTGACTCACAAGAGGTCCTAGGTGAGGGACCAGAGGCAACTAAGGTATTGGATTCATAATAGGAGTGTGATTAGCAAGAGCTTGATTGATACCTTAGACTTGTCCAGGGTGAGCAGCGGGTCCTAACGACGGTAAAGTCCCAGACAATTATTTCCTTAAAGAAATGCTAATTTTCATAGCCTTAGCTTATCCATCGAGTAGGGTATTAGGAGGGTTGTTTCTCCATTTCATGAAGGTGGATGTCAAACTATCAAGTCCCTGATAATAGACTTCTAAAGTAGTGGCTTCATCAATAGCATAGGGGGCCTGCAGTCGGGTATAAGCACGATGGAACTTGTTGTTAAAGGACCTTATAGGCTCATGGACTTCCCTCTTAACATTAGTGAACTGAAGATAGAGCACATTGGGACTAATGGGAATCCTAAACTTCTACAAAAATGCAGTCTCTAGTTTAGTCCAATTCTGGATAGACCTAGTAGGTAAATGATTGTACCAATAGAATGCATCCTCTCCCAAGGAATAAGGAAAGAGTCTACATGATACATCATCATGATTGATTCCTCTATCCTTAAGGCCAGTCTAAAAGATCCTGTTGTGTTCCTGAGCAGTTTTGTTGGTATCATTAACATGGAACTTTGAAAAAAATTGTTCAGGGTTCTTGGGCATGACATTGTAATTAGCAAAAGTCAATGGAGATGGGTTATTAGCTAGGAAAGCCATTGGTGGAGGTGGGGGTGGTAATGGTTGATTTATGGCTGGATGAGGTTGTTGAATGGGAATGTACTCAGACTCAGATGAAGATGAACCTGATGAAGATGGGGATGATGGAGATGGTTGGGTGGATGATGATTCTCCCCTTCTACTGTTCCTTCTTGACCTAGTAGGGACTGGTAATTCTTGAAATTATTCCTCCCTTGGAATAGATCTAGTTCTTCTTCTAAATCTTTCAGGAGAGATGGCAGACAAAAATTGATCAAGCTTGCTTATTCAGGCCATCCTTCTAGTACCAATCTATTGATGGTGTTTTTTGCAAAACAATAACTCAGACAGAATATAATATCATATCTCTCTTGAAATATAAATCTCTATCAGCAAGCCTCAATAGATAACCCCAAGGTCTCTAATGCCAGGTCTTGACAATGCATAAACAACTCAGTGATAAATGTGAAAATGTTGGTAATCACAAAGGGGCCTTACTACAAGCAAATAATAAATCTTTAATTTATCAGATCTAGCAATATGATGGTACTTCAATCCTAAATCTAACCCAAATGATAAAATAAATGACAAAATATTAGGGTTTTAAAGAGATTACTAAATTTAACACTACTCCTAAGATTAATAATGCAAATGACAAACACTTGAAATGGACCAATCCCTCAAAGACTGATTTCTACTTGACCCAGATAAATCTCCAATCTTATAGAAATAGTGCAATCTTCTACGGTGTTAAATATTTTCAGATCATGAACATCCATTCAAAACAACCCTATTGCAATTGAAATGAATAATCCTTCACAATTGAACTAATCACAATGAATATAAAAGTACAAGCTCACTTTTCAAAGAAACTAACAATCAGTTGGTTGCGAAAAGTATGGACCAAGGATTGTTGCAACACCTCAAGTACTGAATCATAAACACTATCAATTCATCCAACATTAAACCTAATGCATTTATCAAATAACTTAAGCAATTCCAAAGATAGAATCACAAGAACCATGCAAGATAAGTCAACACAAGAGAATTCACCAAAAGCACAATGTCTCCAATTCTATTGAATCACCCAAAGTAGCAACAATTCTAGTATTCTATTACAACACTTGCTCAAAATGAACTAACTTCTAACTCTTGCTCTATTGCTTAATTCACTCTAGCATCAAACTACATGTCTCTATCTAGCCCTTACAAATGAGGAAGAATGCCATATTTATAGAAAATCCCCCAAGATATGTCAGCCTAAATAGGGTTTACAATAATAAAATAGCCACAAACAAGTCGGCCAAGAGGAATTCAAAATAAGATAAAATATGCATTAAATGAATGAACTCCATCCAGGTTGGCCTAGGATCTCCAATAGAATTTGGTCTTGTTAGCTCTCAAAAATGCAAGTGGAATGTCTCAAGAGGCTTCCAAACTCCTGATACGTTTTAGGGTAACAAACAAGGTCAAAAGATTTAAACCTTCTACTCTTCAGGTGCTGCTAGACCTAGGTGGGTGTACCTATATGAATGAAGCAGACTTAATGTGCTTATCTCTCTTGAAATATTTTTCCCACAATGGCAGATGGAGGTGGGCAAATAAAACTAAATCTGGTATAAATTGTATAGCAATATTCAAGACTAAATCCTAATATGTTCAGTTAACAGATGTAAAGAAAATAATGAATCTAAATCGTGAGAAATGCAAAGACTAGTGCCTTATTGGGTATGTGGAGTCAAATGAAATAGAATTGGGAAACCTCTTTCTGGAAAACACTCAAATTATTGGCATATGTTTTGTTTATAACTTGTATAAACATGCAAGACTGTGATTGCTAAGCTCTTCTTAATAATCTAGATGAATTTCCCTGATTACTGTGATCAACCAAAAGGATTTAATCTTTTCTTGAAAGAAACAATCAATCAACCACACAGACACAACAAATGTGCACTGATAAATTGAATATAAACTTGTTATACCAATTTAAACAACCAGAAAGCATCAATCTTGGAGACAATTTAGTAATACTTTCAATAAGCACAATAGACAATTGACACTAGAAATAAGCAGCAACATCAACTGATTTTCATTGATATCACCATTTTGAAATCATACATCATAGTCTCTGTTCTGAAAATCTTATTCTATTGAATCCATTTCTAACCTATCTATTGTATATCTCCTATCTAAAATCTAATTTCCTAATCTAATGTCCCTTTTTTACAATTGAGAATGAATATATATACATTTTCATCTGAAAAACCACATTGCTTCGCATCCAAATGTCGGCGATCAACTGTATTCGAGCATTTGTTAGTCATCTCTGAAACATTCGCCGAGACATCCCGTAGTTATGCTGAAGTCCAAAGTCCTATCGATAGATATCCTTTGATCTTTGTGTTTTGCTATGACATTCTATTATCAGAGAGACGTCCCATAGAATACCTTGTGTCTCACCAAGAAATCTCTTTAAGTTCACTTTTTGTCGCTGTGACAATATCATTCACTCGCCGATGAAGTAGTAAGTCAGCGTGACATTTAGATCAGCAAGACTGCAAGACCTCATCTCGATAGTCTTTGATAGAGTTCATTTGCATTGTCGGCAAGACTGGAGCCACTCACCAAGACATCTCTCTGATGCAAAAGTTTCTCATCGAGATGTATATCCTTATCAGCGGTCGGCAAGACACGAAGCATTCGGCAAGACCACACACCGAAGACACAACTCTTGCTGAAATGCTTGCTCGTTCCGCGCTAGTTGGTGAGACATAAAGAGTTCACCAAGACTTCACCCCGAAGTCTTTGTTTGGCCGAAAATAATCCTTTTGAGTCACCGAGACAATGAAAATGTCTTGCCGATAGGTGCTTGTAGGTAAATTTCGATCGCTGTGACATCCCTGAGGTCTTGCCAAAAGACAACAACAAATGTATATAATCAAAAATGCATTATGGGTCAGGGAGACCTTGATAAACTCATGCCGATATGGACTATTATGTGAAATACTCAGACCTAGATGGATTTTATGGGATAAAAATGGGTAGAATGTCAGCAAAATATTATGAAGAGGCCCTGAGCATATGGTGAGGACTCGATTGGAAACTCAAGGGTATGAAACAACTATGTAAAATTATCAGAATTTTACAGTTCTAATAGGTCCAATGCATACAAAATAATAGGGAATCACAAATTATGATGTAGCTTTGCATTAACTTCCTTCCCCTTTGTCTTTATTTCGAAACACCCTATCATGCACCATCAAAAGTACTTTCTCCAAGTTGGCTATAGGTGGAAAAGGTAGAACCTTAATTCTCCTTTCAATAGATTTAATATTTTCTCTTGATTGCTCCACCGACTTATCCCACTCAACCCTATTGGTTTGATATTTCTCAATGACTACAATATAAGTGGCCGCATCATCCAACTGATGTTCAGTAAATGGATCCTCATTGACTAGAGAATATACATCTCACCACCATTTCTTCAATTGTTCAAAGCTCAAATTCTTTGGTGCTAACTTTCTTCTCCCTGTCATTACTTCAAAGAATGAGATGCATCTATCATGGATATCAGTCAGGGCATCCTCAATTTTCCTCCTCTCCTTATATATCTTCTTCAAAACCTTTTGTCTTATTTTCAAGGCTTCAAGCCATTCCCAAGGTTCTGCAGCTCTAGAGGAAGGGAGAATTCCATCACTCACCAGCTTATCCTTAGTTATTCCATGATGGTCTTGGTTTTCTACAATAGGAGATCTACATCCTCTTTATCTTGAGCCAGTACATCTTTCAACCAATCCTTTTCCCTCATTGCATCTCCTCCAATTGAAAGAATATCTTTGATCGCATCATCTCCTTTAGTCTGCACCCCTTGTAACTAGTTTGTTGTGGCAAGAGTAGTGGCCTTCATTCTTTCTAGCTCAGTTATGGTTTCCTATGGCAAGAAACTTGTAGCAGAAGATGAGGAACTAATAGACTACAAGGGTTTCATCAGGTCTTCCAAATATTTCCTTAATTTCTTATTCTCTTTCTTCAGCTCTTGCTTAGTTTGTGCTTCCTTCCTCAACCTTCCCAAGATCACTACACTAGAACCCTAATATTCTTCAATATCCTATTCCATGGAAGTGGGTCCTAAGTTTATAGTCTACATGTTGTAATCACTCCCAGTAACCTCATCTCTATTCTTTTTTGTGGCAGTAGTAGCAATGTGGATGACTCTGTTGTTTACTTCATCTCTTTCAATCTTTGAGATGACCTTGGCCTTCTTCTTTCCTTTACCTTTTCCTATTTTTTCCAGTAGCTCATCCTAATTGGGAGGGGTATCATCCACAACAATTTGTTTTCTCTTTATTTCTTTATCAAGCCAACCTAGAACAGTGGATTTCATCTGCATTTCACTTTTTCCCACTTCTTCCTGCTGACCTTTGGGTGCATCCTCCTGCTTCTTAGGAAACTCTTCATCTTTATCATGTTCTACTCTACCATACTCCTCTTCTTTATGTACTGGTGATGGAGTCTTAACAAGAATTTCCTCTGTCTGAAGAGGTCTCTCTTCTTCACTTCCTGCAGGAGAATCCTCATAAGTTACCAAGGGAGACTATAGGATTTTCTCAATTTCTGTAGTTGCACTATGAAGGTCACCTTCTTGAAATTCTTCTCCCCCTTAACTTGATAGGTGCTCTACATCTACTAGTGGTTTTGATGCACCATGCGACTCATGGGGTGGAGAAGCCTCTTTATGTTGTTCTGGCAGAAAAGGTTGTTGGAGGAATATCCTTCTTAGGAACAATGTCTTTGGGAGAAGGAGTTCTTTATCTCCTTGTGTATACCGGCGTCTTCTCTCCAAAAATTTCTACATTTACCACCGTTGAAGGATCAGCTTCACCTTTCTCCTCAGAAGTTCCACCCTTCTTCCTTGAACCTCTTGTTATTTTCCTCCTTTTAGGTACTGGGGCACCGTCCTTTCCTCCTTCCTCACCGGGTTCTTCCTCTACATATTTTTATATTTTTGAAGCAGCAGTCCTCTTCTTTGCCTTTGGTTTCCTCTGTTTCTCCTGCTCTTCTACCTAGGAACCTTTGATCTTAATCTTAAAGGGAGAATTTAGCTTGGTCTTTCCCTTAGGATCTTCCTCAGCCGACTCCTCAGAAGTAGAATGGGATTTTAGATCCCCCATCAGATTATAGGTACACAACACTCCTTCAATTTCAAGCTCCCACACCTTGTGCTTGAGCCACAACTTGGTGTATTTCGTCACAGGGTTCATGATTTGTTCTAATTCAATTTTTTCCTTTTCCAACCAATCTACCTCCCCAATCAACCTATCCTTAATTGGCTCATAGTCGTTAATTTGGATTAATTCACCATCATCTTCCACCTAATCGGGAAACATTTTCACACTATACATTCAGACCACATCAACTAGGATTCTAGATAATTTCTTCTTTCTTACCTCAAACTCATCCTTTCTATTGGCCCAATAGTCCTCTATGTCATCTCTGTGGTGGTATTCCCTGCTAGCTTTCTTTTGTGCTTCACCAATGATATCAAAACTGAGCCTTTTGGAATGGTAAGACAACCCAAGAGTGCTCATTTCCTCATTAGAAGCCTCGGATGAATTAATTAAAGGGAATACCTCACTAGTACCTATCTTCAGAGGAAAATCTCCACCAAATCCATATTTATGCTTATATTTCTTTATAATGGCGTCAAAGTCACATATTTCTCTGGTGACCTCCAAAAGTATAACATGGTCTGTGGGATACCTTAGAAGCCTATATGGAGCCCTCTGACAACCATCAATTCTTATGTAGGAGAAGGTGGGAAACTGTATGAACCAGGCCCCATACCTCTTGACCAACTCCTTAGTATCATCTAATATTCTTACATGTTCTGCGCATTGGAGCAATCTAGTAATGTGCATGGTGAATACATCATTCACCCTCCTGTAACTTGATCTTCCTAAGTGCAATTGAGGATAAAATCCATAAATTACATCTTGTCCAAATACTCCTCTTGTGCTCAATCCTTTAGAGGGATGGAATCTTGAAAGTGCATACACTAAATAGGAAGTCATGGTGAATGTCTTGGTCTGTAGCACATTACACATTTGTTCATGAATCACCATACTTATAACACCTGCCCAATGATAGTTAATATTTTCCTGCTCCATCCACACAATAACATGGACCATCCAATTCTCGAACATACCTGCACTCTTCAGGCCTACCACCCTGCTAAGCAATGTGATGGCATCATAGACTTCTTGTTTAAACTTTTCCCTATGCAACTGCTTAGGCAGTTTTGAGAAATGAGACTTTGGCTTCTCAAGCCAAGAATTGATAACCTATTGTGACTTAATAGTCTCCTTGTCATAGTACCTTTTAGCTACCTCCATATTGAAATCCACCTCATGAGATCTATCTAGCATATCAAAGGTCTATGCAATGGATATAGGGTTAAGATTAGCCAATACTCTCCCTTGAGGACTGACTATCCTTTGTGAATCTATGTCATAGTGTTGGGCACATTCCAACACCAACTCATAACACTGAACCATGGGTGGAAATCTTGCTACTTGAGATAATCCTGACTCCATCAGTCTCCTAGCCAGCAGTGAAGGATCTTTTTGTGCCATCCTCACTTTAAACTCCTCATCGTCCTGTCAACCCACATTTGTGTCTAAAAATTCATACCAGACTGAGGCTATCTTACATTCTGGGATCCTACTCTTTATGTCCAATTTAACTCTTTCTTCTTTTGAGATAGAGGATCCCTCCATATCACTCTTTTCCATTCTAGTTGCTGCCTTGCTAGATTCAGCCTGGATTCATCGAATACTAACATGATAATCCAATTGGTGATAACATATTTTTCAAAGTGTTAGCTCAAAATCATAAGAAACCATCATATCAACCATAAACCACCAAACTAAGAAATTCGAGATTCCAAGCAAACCAGGGAAAACTAGTCTGTGTGGAATTTTGGAAAATTCTAGGTCAAATGGATTTTCTCGAAGAAGGCACAAAAATCAACAATTGATCATTAAAATGAAGAAAGGATGCATAAAACATTGTGTAATTTATCATTTTAAAGCATGGAATGTTCAGTATTCATCATTACATACATCCAGCTCATCCAATCTCTAAGTCCCACAAAGCTTTCCAAAGAATTCAGAAAAATCCGGCCAAATCAGAATTCCGTGAAAATAACAATACCACATAAACTTCGGGGAAACGAAGGGATGAAGGAGAAGTCGAGAAAATCTAGGATCAACGGAAATCCGTGAAGAAGGAAAGATTTCATATTTTCAACACATTTCAGGAAAATGGAGGGGACAAGGAAAATAGAGGAAATCCACTAGTGTAGGAAAATCCTGAAACGTAAGGAAAACTTGAATATCGACATCCTCACACGATCTCACTCAAATCTATCCAATGATCACAAATTTGAGGAATTTGGGCCTGCAACAAGTTTGACCTGAACCTCCTATTGATTTTCATTGAACTTAAAGCTCCTCTTAAAACAAATCAAAAGGGAATGGCGATGCCCTAGGTATGAAACCCTAAAGATTCACCATTGACGCACAGACAAGCTCAGGATTTAGGTTACTCAACTGCTAGGTTTCAAAATATAATCATGACCCACAATCAAGCAAGATGAAAGTGAAAAGCAAGCATGAAACTCACTTGGGGAGCCATCAATCTAATCAACATCATGCAACCCTAGCTTCGGAATACCCAAACACACAAAAATTTGAACTCTGAGCATATCTAGAATGCCAAAGGACCATTCACATTTATCAATCAGAAGATAAGAAATGTATACATACCATTTGATGAAATGGAAATTGATTATAGCAAAGACATACCGCAATCTCAAATGCCCGAGCAAGCTTTAACACTGACGCCCAGAAAACAACTATCAAATCCCACAATTCGGAGGTTTTGCACGCTAGATTCAACCAAGCATTACAAGATCAAACACCCCAACTCATGAGAATGAAAATGATAAGGCATAATGGAAAGAAAATCCCCAAAAATTGATTAAATACATCCCTCACAATTCATACAAGTGATCATAAATGCAGTCGACAAGACAAGCTGAAGAAATTTGGAAACCCAACGACAAGACAAAATTTTGAAAAAATCCGGTCCAAGTGGAATTCCATGAAGTGCCAGATTTCCCAAACTGTAGCGTTTATTCACTTTGCCAGACTTTGAATGAAATCTAGGAAAATATGGATGGAGCGGAAAATCCCGAAATGGAGTAAAAACCCGAACTTTGTTTAGAACTTAAGATTTTCAAAGTGCAACTCAAGGGAATCACTTAGGCAAGCAAGATAAGCATTTTAAGCGCATGCCAAGGAAATGTAAATCCTCAAGATTAAAGAGCCAAAACACTAAGGAAAAAAGCGAAAGAGAGTCCCTACTTTCAGCGGGGCATGTGTCCAAAAATTGCACAATACAGTCTTCTAGAGCTAATAGTAGTGAAGTGGTAGTACAAAACCTGATTAGACATAGAAGAGCTGAAATAGAGCGGTATGCTCCAAAACCTGTTGCAAAGGAGCAAGCACAACATTATGAGAATTTCCAAAATTCTATAGCAGGTTCATCTTTTTCTGTTCTAGATTAAATGGATCATAGAAACAAACAAGGAATGGTGAAAAATGTAGTTAGTAGTGAAACACAACAACAACATTCATCCATTGGTGAAAATAAAGGGTATATATCTAGAAATCAGGAAATGCAATTGGCTTGAGGGTGGAGAAAAAGGCCAGAGCATATCTCTAGATAAAGGGCATCACAATAGTAATATTTGCAGAAAATGGAATTCACCCAAAATTTGTTGCTTGGCCCGAAACTTGAATGCAACAAAGGAAATAGGGTGGAATCCAAGCGTACAAAGGAGTAAACCCTAAAATTGATAAAGCATCAGTGAGACATTTACTATTGGCACAAGTTTCCCAAGTCTTCTCGACTATACAAGTTACACTGATGAGAAGGTTTTGGAAAAGCATACTGACTACATTGACACGAGAAATGAAATTGATGGGAAAAAGGAAAGTCTTCTCAATGCTTCAAGTCACCCTTAAATATAATTACATATGCTCATAATGGGGAAAAAAGATTAAATAAAAGAAGACTATGGAAGAGATATTATTCCTTAAAAACATTAGAATATGTAAGATAGAAGTATTATCTTGTGTGAAATAAAGTTGGAAATATTTCCACCAAGGGTGAGGTAAACTAAAAGGAAAAATTAAAGCTTTGATGGGAGATTATTTTTACTCAAGGAGTATTTTTTGCTGAATAAAGATGAACAAATTAAATACAAAGTAAAATATCTTCACGAGGATGGGAAATATTTTCACAAAGGGAGTTATAAGGTAGGTAATTATTTTTATTTTTGGGTGAAAAAGTAAAGATTGTCAGCAAAGGAATTAAAATTTATTGCAAGATAGTTTTCACAGGAAACAAAGATGACAAAGATTAAAATATTTAATTTTCTAGAGGCAATTAATTAAATATTTTGTTAAACAAGAAGAATACTGAAGCGCTGCAACAGAAGAGATATGAAGGGTCATAGCCCTAAAAAATTTATATATGTAAGATGAAGTTAAATCATCAAAAAAGGGAGAGTCAGTAGGTTAGGTAGTTAGATAGGGTGAACTATTGTTGAAACAAAACATCATGTATATTGTAAAATCTTTTCAAATTATATAATGGAGAAGAATGCATAAATTTGGTGATCCAATTATAGTGTCAGTTGTTTGTTGAATTTATTAAAAATATTATCTATTTGTCTCCAAGGTTGTCATTTCCCTATTATTTAAATTGATGTATCAAGAATATTTTCAATTTATCAAAGCACACTTGGTGCTCTTGTGTGGTTCAATTAACTGGCTCCTTCAAGGAAGGATTAAACTATTTTAATTAATCACAGTAATCTGGAAAAGGAAATTTGGATCAATAAGAAGAACTTGATAATTGCATCTTCACACATTTATATCAGGCATAAACTCATAAAAGTGCCAAACAATTTGAATTGTATCCCGAAATAGGACTCACATATTATTTACCTCTTGACTCCATTAGCCCAACAAAAGTAGGCAATTGTCACACCAATTCCATTCTAGAATTTCATAAAATATTATTCGAAATATTCACATCTCAAATTTCAATAGGTGTAATTAGTCACACCAATAGGAGGTGCACCCACCTAGGTCTAGCAGAGCCTAAAGAGAAGAAGGCTAAAATTCATCATTTGGCCTTGCACATTAGCCAAACACGTTGTGAGAGCTTGGCAACCTCTCGTGGTTCAACCTACATTTTTGAGACCTAACATAGAAAAATATTTTGATCCCCTACGAGACTCATTGATTAGAGCGTGTGCGACAACATAACTAGCCAGTTGCATATGGACCTTTGGTATGAATTTCCAAAACCTTCTTTGTGAATTTTCAAATTGTTTTTCCCACGTTTTTAATTTTGAAATTTGATGTTCTTCACATTTTAGTGCATTAATCATTTCTAATGGTGCATAGGTTAGGTTTTTTAGCGCATTGAATTAGGGTTCTAGCACATCCTAGGCCTGATGTAGCACACTGATGGTCTATTATAGCACATCTACATTTTAGCGCATAGAAAGATAGTTTCAATGCATTGAGGTATTTAGGTAGCACATTGAATAAAATGGCACGTACATTAGGTCTTTTAGTGCATTTTCCAAAAGAAGTGGTGCATCCATTTTTTTGGTGCATTGAAATGATTCACCAGTGCATTGGAGATATTCTCTAGTGCATTAGTTAAAGTGGTGCATAGACAGACTATATTGGTGCATAGAGACAATTCTATGGTGCATGCAATGAAATGGCACTTTGAAACATTGTAGTAGCACGTTGAGGACAAAATTGAAGATTTTTTTTGTTTTCCCCTTGATTTTGATGTTGTGATTTTGATGTTGTTTAGTCTCAAGAGCACTTCCCAAAAACTTGGGAGTTGATTCCACACCTGTCATTGGCTAATCAAGATATTATTGAGAGATGCAGATTATCTACATTGATTGACATGCCCCAGATTAGGATTAATTAGGGATTGTTGATTGCACTAGCAAAGAGGTGGCATAGCGACCACAACACCTTTCATCTATCTAGTGGAGATTGTGACACTAGAGGATGTCTATAGGATCCTGCAGATTCCCATGTTGAGTGACATTCTTGTATATGATCAAGCCGAGCAAAGTGGTGCACATGCTCTACGTCGGATATTTCATGATGACCAGATTTGTTGATATGAGATGCCCTGGCAGGAGACATTTGAGACTTATTCCCTTTTACCTTCCATACTTGTAGGTTTTTTTGGTGGCTTTCTATTTCCTAATAAGAGGTCCAAGGGATTGTCTGTCGGTTGGGGTCGAACACTAGAGCAGATGATTCTATATGGGACTTGGTATGCCTGGGGTTTGTGCATGCTTGCATAGTTGTATCATAATTTAGATTAGGTAGTGTATCTTTGAGGTGCTAGTCTATCTATAGGGGTGACCTTATTACAGACATGGGCCTAGGAACATATAGTGGTGACACACCTAGTGATAGACAGGTATAGGCCTATTGGGAGGCCTTATGTCTATGGTTATATTGACCCATTTTTCCAACATAAGCTGGGAAAATTGGAGTATTGGAGATGTGTACTAGATGACCTGGATATTGTGACATGGTGGCCGTTTGTGGACTACGAGCAGTGGGTCGAGGATCACTTGGAGATGCCTTATGTTTGCACAACTAGATATCTCATTGGATAGACACATGTCATTATTCAGAGATTCCTACTATTGAGGGTACTTAGACAGTACGACAAAGTGCAGGGGATTCCGTAGGGATTGCTACATATGCACGGAGACAATAGGATGCCATAGAGTGGGGACCCACCTTGTCCTACAATGTTTCTTATGATGAGTACCATAGATTACAACCAGTGATTTGGTACTATCATCTGGAGATTGTGGAGGGATATATTATATAGGAGTACTCATAGTACTTTTGTGGACATTTGTTTCCTAGGATCTCAAGGCCTAATGAGCCAGTTCCAGCACTAGAGGATGATGAGGAGAAAGCACCTAGACAAAGGAGAGACAGAGGTGGTGGGGATGAGGAGGAGGGAGATGGTGGTGATGGGGATGGAGGAGATGGAGGAGGTGGCAATGATGACGGTGGAGATGGAGATGGGGATGGTGGAGGAGGAGATGGAGGAGGGGGTACCCATCCAAGACTAGATGTTAGAGTGCCTCATAAGAGGTAATCCTTAGTAGCTACGACACACTAGCATGTACAAATATGATTTCATTCTTAGCAGCAACAGGCACAAATTCTAGCTGTACAAGCTCAAGTCTAAACACTTCAGGGCCAGTTGACACAAATTCAAGGGCAGTTGCTATCGCAGGCACAACTCTCACAAGCACAGGGACAAATCACCACCTTGAAAGTAGAGAGGGATAGTTTGATACTATGGGTGGATCAGGGGAGGGTATTGTAGAGAGATTATAGAGGGCTGTGAAGGGTAGTGGGACAATAGATCATTTTCGGGAGGTACGATGCTCTGCCAAGGAGGTAGAGTTTTATCGAATTAAATATCATGAGGTTGTTCCACTAGAGCATCGTGAGAGATACTCACAGTCTTTCATTTGCACCTATACAAAGACTACCAATAGGGGTGTGACGTAGCCACTTCCATGAGATACAGACATAGGTCCATCAGGTGGAGGAGGCACAAGTCCATAGATGTCAACACCATTTGGGGGGAGCACTACATAGATCCAACACATGATTTTTGCTATATTTTGGACATGTATACATTGATACTGATGATTCACTACCATTTTCTAATGATGTACCTCTTCATATGTGGATACTCCTGTACACTTGACATTATTTTGAGATATATATGCAGCGATGATGATGGTTGATCTATATGCTTATGTGTGTTGATCATGATGGATGCATTTGATTTCTTATTATGTATGCTATGTGATGTTCTATATGATGATGATATGAATGCAACATGTGTTATGATTCTATGATGCTTTATGAATGATACCTATATGATATAAGTGATGAATCTTATGCTACTGAATGAAATGCTATGCATGCTATGTTTTTTTACTTTTTTGATACAAATGTATGATGCAATGAAAATGGGTGAATGGATGATAATGTTAATGCATAAATGGATGGATGGAATGATTGAATGATGATGCATAATTCTAAGTGTTCCCATGGATGATGCTTTATTATGATGTATGGGATGCATTGTACTCTATGTTTTTGTATTTTTCTAATGCAAGTGTATGAACACATGTATGAAATGGATTATGAAAATGTTTGGTTTCGGATTTTTGTAATGAAAATGTATGACTAACTTTGTATGATATAGTAAATTCTTTGTTTTTGGATTTTCATGATGCAATTATATGACCTAATAGAAAATGAATGCATATAAAATGACATGATAATGCTTTGGTTTTGGATTTTCACAAAGCAACAATATGACCTAAAGACTAGATGGATAATGAAATGATATGATAAGGCATGAATGACATCCTAATGCTCATGCATCTAAATGCAAATGACCTTTTTGTTTATGTCAAATGTACTCAATCTATTAATGATTGTTTATGTCAATGACCTTCACATGACAGCTCTCTGCCACTTCTTTCCCGCATGCTAAAAAATGACTAAACCAAAGGGACAATGCCCATACCTTCCCAGCTACTTGTGGATCCCATATTGTGGGATTCCTCTTGCGGGTTTCTGCCTCTTGACCATCATTTCTCAATAGCAAAGTTGCAAATGTCCATGATGCCTTTGGCTTCAACACTCCTTGAACTTGCACCAGCAAAATGACTAATAAGGTTATTTAAGAGGACTTTAAATTTGATCTCCTCATGTGCCAAATGCCTTTTTAAGAACCTTGATTGCCAAAACCTCAATTCGGAACTTCGAGTGCGGGTGGCTGTCTATGGGACACCATGACCCTAGTGTCGTTTTGCTTCTAACTACTATTGACGGCTTCCATCCTAGGGAAACTGACATCCCTAGACCTGTATTCTTGCAATTGACCCCAAACGAGCCCCAAACAATGAATGTTAATGAATTTTGTGATCTTTTGAAGATGAATTGTTGGATCTAACCCTCATTTTGCAAGATTCAATTAACACTTCCCCGATTTTTATGTGAATGTTCTTACTACATCTTTTCTCGCAGGATTTATGGAATCTATTGTGGGACCATTGAGGAAGTCTGTACAGAAAGAGAAATGAAAGAATCCTTCCAAAGCATTAAGAGGGAAGGAGGAAAAAGATCAAATGAATTACCAGTTCCATGGGGTGGAAATCACCTCCAAAGTCACCTCTACATGGGATTCAATATCAAACACCAACCTTGGACATATGGATATTGATGAAATTAGGAAAAGGGTCATGGTCAACCCTAAAACTGAGAATGCCAAGAAAATATGAAATAGTGGCTTCGCCAAGGAAGACAGCTTCCCACCTACACTTGTAGCTCTAGAACTAGTGATGGTATGCAGAGCGTGCTACCATACTGATAGTAGGAAAATCATTTATCATGATGGTAGATTGTTGGAAAATTTGTTTGCTTGAATCATAGGAAAAACATTCCATATCCCTACATTCAACCTCATGGAGGAAACAAAGAAGGGATATGCTAAGAATATGTGGAAAGAAGACCCTCTTGGATGCAAGAAGTTGATTAACCAACATTGGTTGAAGGAAAAGAGGGGTAGTGTTGCGATGGTACCCCAAGAGCTATTGAAGAGTGACTTCTATGGAGAGTACCATGATTTGGTCACCCTGTTGAGTAGGGTAATGGGCATCCCTACTGCTACCTTCTTTCAAGAATGGATTTTCTATTTCATTAAGGAGATCATCCATGGAAAAATAAAGTTCCACTGGGCTAAGATCATTAGTGACAACATGCACGAACTTATGGCTATAAATAAAACATATGAATTCTACATGACCTCCTACTTGGTATACCTACTAGTGGAGGCATTCCCATACAAGGGCCTCTTTGTTGCATAGAACCTTAATTCAAGGAGAGTAGAACTCAAGGTATATGATCGTTACCCATAGCTGCAGTGCAGGAATTTCAAGAGAGAATATCAAAGAGTGAATGATGCCTTCATTGGGCATATCATCAAACTCCTTGGGGGAGATTTTGATAAAAGAGTCTCACATGGTGCTCGAGCATTCATCTAGAGATTTGGGTACCTCTTCATATAGTTCTCAAAGTTCACATATATTAGAACAAAGGGTTTCTTTGAAAGACCCTATAAGCTGCCCCAGTACCCAAACGACTGAATGATTATATTGGAGGTCTTCGTACAACTACAAAATTCCCATACTCTACTAAGTGATAGCTATTGAGCAGGGATCCCATATCCCCTCACAGTCAAGCAAGGAATATATGCCATCACTGCTGCTTAGTACGCAAAGTATTTAGAGAAGGAGATAGTAGAGTAGAATTTAGATCTCCATATGACCCGACCAAGAATGGACCCCTATGGAAAACTAAAGAAGATGGTTAGAAGATAGTATACATATTTTCCTCATATTGAAGACTTATGGGCCAATTGCTAGGATGATAAGGAAGTGTGAATGAGGCACTATATGTGAATGATGGGTTAGTTCATATGGTCAATTAACTTGTTCTTGGTGCCCGATCAAATTGTGGAGGAGGAGGACACCATTCTTGATGAGAGATTTGATGTTGTGGCTAACTTGTTGTTGCCCCTAATAGATTGGGATGAAGAAGAGGTCAATAAACTCAATATAGTAACACGACTGGTTGAAAATAGAACAAGTCAATGGGTAGATGCTCAAATCATCTAGCTCAAACTGCAAGGAGCCATGTTGACATATGATGAGCTTGAGGATGAGATCAAAAGTGAAATAGATAGTGGAGCAGTTATTGCCCCAATAGAAGAAACACCAAAATCTCCTCTAGCAACAAGATCAAGGAAAAGGAAGGATGTGTCTGAATGCCAACCCAAGCATAAGGTTTATACACAGAAGACCATAGAGGGATAATCCTCAAAGAAGGAAAAGAAATCAAGAGGATTTAGTGAAATTCCAACCATTGATGAGGATCCACAACATGAAGGAGAAGAAGTAGAGTGACCACATTCAACACCTACCACCTCTGCTCCTACCATTACTACTACCATCACCACTCCTCCTCCTACATCTTAGGCATTACCTATTTCCTCTCCACCTACCATGGACATCTCATTCCACCTCACTTCCACCTCATCAATTGCCCCAATTATGGTGTCGGATTCCTCCTTGACCGAGACATCTGTTGTTGTCCACCTCACTGCCTCCTCCATTGCCCACTCTTTTTGTCACAATGCCTTCAATTTCCATGACTACTATTCCTCCTCTCACCCTACTAGAAGCATTTACCAAGTATATGTAAGGAATACCCACTGAGCTCTCTAGGTTAATAATGAATCCCACTCTTCAAGCTATGATGGCCTAGATTGTTGTTGGCCTGCCCATTCCTCCACCACCTATAGAGCCACCAAAGATGGAGGCTACCATGCAGATATCTGAAGAAATGGAGAAATTCCAAAGTGAGGCTTCCAAAGGGATAGTTGAGGAGCCCAAAGATCCTTTTAAGGATGATTACTTTGAACACCCAGAGGGTGGAATGAGCATAAACGTGGATAAGGTGGCGATTGATGAGGAAAAGTCACACTCTTCAAAATAGGACACTGAAGCTCTCAACTCCAAATCCATAATAGAGACCTCATATCAAGAGATTGAAGAGGATTTGTCCTAATAGCTCAAGGATATAGGAGAAGAGGCTGAATCTGAGAAGCAGCCTTCCAAAGAGAAAAAGAAATAGATGTCAACATGGAGATACTTGAAGAGCCTTTGCTAATTGGCCAAGATAAGGGCCTTATCCAAGAAGAAGAGGTACCTCATAAAAAGGAAGAAGAAGAGAAAGAAGAAGAAAATGAAGAAGATACACCAAAGAAGAACCCCAAGCCAAAGCATCATGTGGAGCTCAGACATGAAGAAGAAAGAGTACCTCGAAAAGAAAGCATCATCAAAGAAAACATAGCCACCACTGAGTCAAATAGGGAAAGGGTTGTACATATTGAGGACTCAGATGAAGAAAAGGAAAGAACTAAGCAAGAATACCTAGGCCATGAGGAGAAATAGCTCAAGCATGCACAAAGAGAGGAAGGTGATCATGAATCACCAAAAGGGGAGGCTCAAATGCTTGACTAGCTAGGGAAGCAACTACAGAAGAAATCCCCTACTCTCATTGATCCAAAGGCTAGACTCAAAGCTATCCTAGTAAGAGCACAAACAAATACGAAGAAAGAAAAGAATCCAAGAGTTTGTTCCCACATCATAGTCGATGCATCTGGATCAAGGACTGTGCAGATGGCTACCACAATGATAGAAAAAGGTGAGGGGTTCAAGTATAAAATTTCCACCATCAACTTAAGTCCAATAACTAGAGAGCAGAAAATTGATGAGTTCCAGGAGTTAGTGGCTACAATTATGCAATAGATGAACATGGATTAGTCCTCTAAGGATGAACTAAAAGCACAGGTGGCATATCTCACCACCTATATTCAATAATGAACTTCCTTGGAGGAAGAATCCCCAACAACATCTTTTGTTCCCTCGCTTCTCTCCCAATAAGAACTCACCAGGATGGAAAAGATGAAGAATTAGACCAAGGCTATAGCAGATTAGCTCCAACGAGTGCTTTACAATGGTGACATGGCATAGGAAACGTTGCCTCAATGACCAACAAATATCAAGATGTGCAGAAGTAGCTAAAGGGCACAAAGAAGATATGTCACTGATTCACTACTCTATATAGGATCACCTATCATAAGCTCAAGGCCATTCTCAAGATGCCTTAGAAGAAATGGGAGAAAGAATTGGCACTCATCAAGGATGATTACTAGTTGGTAGAGACATGGAAAATTGGGCTAGACCATAGGAGGGATGTCCTAGAAGGAGTTTTACATGAGACTGAACTTGACCTTGAATGGGTCATAGAGCATAGGACAGATAGTGAGGACTACCTCAAGTTGATGAAAAATTATGATATGCCCACCTTAGAGCTAGATCCTTGAAAAATATTAGGACATTCTTCCATAAGAAGAAGGAGCAAGGAGTAGCAGAAGCACTAACATCAGATTTCATGGACTTTTTTGTGAGAGTGTTCACTCAATCCGAATAGGTAATGAAGGCCACACCTATGTGCACCAAACATTGGGAGCAAATCACTGGAAGATTTAAGAGGTTGGCCTTAAAATTTCTTCAATCCGACATCATGGAATGGGATAAGCTTCAGGTGCTAATTGGGGAATTTATGGAGTACGCCACCCTTCAGAAGAGTGAAGGAAAGCCAGTGATTGATGATGAGTTTCTGACAATATAGCTAGAAAAAGAAGGCAGTAACTAGAAGACAAAATTGCTATAGTGTCAAAGACACTAGAGGAAAAAATAGGAATGAGACAAAAATGTATTTTGTATTAATATATTTTGGGGGTAGGTGAAACCCTAATGTAAAATGAATTTTGGCCACACAATGAGGGTAAATCCTAGCAATTCATTTCACTTTTGGAAAGCTATAAATGGGGGGTCTCCTCTCATTTTCAAGGAAAGAGTTGAGTTGTATAAAGACATGCAGCAAAAAATTCAATAGAATTTCATTCCTTTGGTCGATTCTTGTGTTTCTCACATGTTGCATGATTCATCTTCTCAAAGTTCATAGATTAAGATAGATTTAGTTTGTTGTTCTAAGTATTTCAAGTTGCTTTTAGTAGTTAGTTTCATGTTGTCCATTGATGTTGAAGAATGCTATTGTGTTGATGCATTCCATGTTCATGCTATTTGTTGTTTGTTGATGATGAAAAATAGTGTAAAGCTATTTTGAATATTAACTCATTGTTGCACTTAAAATTCATCTTTTATTCGTGCTTTATGGTGAATGAATAGCTGAAAATTTTGTAAACCTTAGAAGATAGCACTAGTTTCATGAGACTATATGGTGTTAGGTTAAGTGGAACTCAATTTTAAGAAAGTTTTCCACTATAGCATCCTCCATTGTCACAATTCATCATTAGTTGTAGGTCTAGGAACTCTTACCTCCATTTTCCCTTTTGACATTTCTTTGAAATAGTAGTTAAATCAAAGTCCCAACATCATTGTAAAGCCAAATTTGATGTTGAACATGGAGTTTTAGACTATTTTTTTGAACTTCCAGCAATTGATTCTCACTTTCAAAATCTCATAAACTCCATTTGAGGACCTAATTCCCTTCCAAATTAGAAAATGTTCCTTGCCCCTTGTGATTACCAGCAAATCACATCAATCCACTGAGTTATTTTTGCAAGTCATGACCTGACACCAAAGAGACCTTGGGGTAATTTTTTGCAACCTATTTGTAGGAAGTTTCCTTTCAAGAGAGGTAGTGCACTTGTGTACTACCTATGTTGAGAAGTGACAAAACACCCATCAAAAGTTCCTAACCACTTCTCCATTCTCATTCAACTTATTTCTAAATACCCACTTCGATCCAATAATTTTTTTATCTTCCATTCTTGGGACCAATTCCCAAGTTTGATTCTTCTCAATCTATATAAGTTAATTTTTCATTACTTCCTTCCAATGTTCATCTTTGCATGCTTCACTTATATTCTTCATTTCAATCTCAGAAAGATTCACTTCAGCAATAGCTCTGCTTCTAGTTAATACACCTTTAGAATTATCTCCAATAATCTAATTTTTTGAATGATTCTTCTGTACCTATTTAGGTGTCTTAGGTGACATCACCAGAGCAACTTCTCTTCTTTCTCATCCTTTTCCTATTCTTCCACAATCTCTTCAATTCTTACACAATCATGTTCATTAGATACATATCCATCAATGTTAATAGAATTCTTCATTGTATCATCAACCTTGACATTTGAACTTTCTACAATCTTTCTCAGTCTTTTATTGAAACATTTGTATACCTTGATTTTAGTAGAATATCCAAGGAATATTCTTTCATCACTTCTTGCATCAAACTTTCCCAAAGTTTCTTCATCTCTTCTGATATAACACTTTCTTTTGAATACCTTGAAATACTTAACAATATGAATTCTTCCATGACATATCTCATAGGGAGTCTTTGTACTAATTTCTCTTGCTTTAACTAAATTGAATACATAAACAAAAATATGAATAGCTTCTTTCTAGTAAAATTTTGGTAGTCCAGCCTCAATAATCATTGATCTAGCAACCTCTTAAATTGTTCTATTTTTCCTTTCAATAACTCCATTATGCTGAGGTGTTCTCAAAGTAGATATTTGTCTCTTTATTCCATGTACTTCAAAAAAACATATTAAAGTCATGGGAGGTGAATTCTCCACCTCTATTAGACCTTAAGAATTTTATCTATAGGTTCACTTCATTTTCAACCATAGCTTTGAATTCCTTGAATCTATCTAATGCATCTAATTTCTCTCTAAGAAATGTAACCCATGCATATCTAGAATAATCACTAATTAAAAGCATAAAGTACCTTTCACCAAGTAGACTTCTCACTCTTGTAGGACCACAAAGATCTGTATGAACAAAATCCAATAGTCCAGTAGTAGACTGTTCCTTTAATCTGTAATGATTTATTTCTTGCTTTCCAAACTGACAATTTCTACAAATAACATTAACAAGATTTGTAATTCTTGGTAAATCTCTCACAGCCTGAACAACACTAATCCTTTCCAGGTTATCAAAATTCATGTGACACATTCTCCTATGCCATAACCAACTATCATTGATCTAAGTCATAAAGCATCATCCATCACCACCCTTAATTTGATAGATATTCCCTTTAGATGTATTTCTTACAACAATCAATGTCCCAAATCCTTTATGGATCTCACATCTCTCAACCTTAAGCATAAGATAATATCCTTTTTTCACATATGACCAACACTCAACAAATTATTCCTTAAACCCTTTACATAGTAGACATTGCCAGTATGATGCTTTTCATCAAAAATTACTAAACCTATCCCACATATTTTAGCACCAGTATGATCTCCAAACATAACCAAGCCTCCATCATATTTTTCAAACTTAACAAAATTACTTTTATCACCAGTCATGTGATGTGAACAACCACTATCAACTACCCAATAGTTTTTCTCTTTTTTAGCATGTATGGAAAAGATAACTATACCTTCATTTTTCTCCTTCTTTGGAGGGCTTTCCTTACCCATTTTTCAGAATTAGTAGCAGTAGGTTCATCCTTAGTCACCAAGAACAAGCATTCATTGTCAACGAGATCTTCATATTCTGAGTCCTCATTAGATATAATAGCATTTTCATTCACATAATATGCTTTGTTAATCTTCTTTCCTTTCTTTTCTTTCTCATATCTTTGCTTATTCCTTTTAGCTCTTTTCAGACACTTGGCAGCATAATGACCTATTTCTCCACAACTAAAGAATTTAAAGGGAAACTTACCTTCATACTTCCTAGAGCCTTTCCTCATCCTTCTTACAAATTTAGATTCTATTTCATCAAGGTTTTCTTCATCTGGATCTTCAGCTTTTGTAGCTTTAAAAGTAGTCTTTGATTTGCATCCATTCCTTACACTTGGCTTCCTCATCTAATAAGATGTCAAAAATCCTAACAATAGATCCTTAGTACAAGTCTTATAATTTATAGTTTGCTCAATAGCACTCACCTTCTTGTTGTAAGCATCAGGAAGAGTTCTAAGAATCTTCTTTACAATCCTGGTTTCATCTATAGTGGCACCAAGTCCTTGCATTCTAGCTACTACCTCATCTAATCTCTTTACATAAGCTTTAACATTCTAATCTTCAAACATATGTAGAAGATCAAACTATGTCTCCAAGTTTTATTGTTTTTCTTCTTTAACTCTTTCATCACCATCATGTGCTCTTTCCAAATCATGCCATACTTCCTTAGCAGTCTTCAAATTTTGTACCTTAATCAACTTGGAATGTACTAGACTATTCTTCAAGGTGTATTTCACCTTATTGTTCACTTCATGTGCTTTGATCTCATTAGTGTTGTGTGGTCTCACAACATGCCCCATTTTGACCCTTGGAAAAATGTGGACCCCTTTTTTTCCCTTTGTTCCCTTTCACTTTTGTTTGCTTTGGCATCATCTTGCAGTTTGGTTGTCTACTAGTCTCATTTTCAATTTTGCTTGGCTTTATTTTATCCTTTTTTCTCTCCTAGATTCGGTGTTTTGGTCTTTTCATAAAAGTTTAATATATTACCAAAAGCTAGAATCCTAGATTCCTGCATTTGCATCAATGCGAATTGTATCTTCACTTGGTCCTAGCTCCACCTAGTAATTCATCAATCAAAGTTGTCAATCCCGGTAATATCTTTTTTATTAGAGTTTGGTATTTTAATTTTATTTCCTTTTCTTTTCCTTGTTTGGAACTTGGAAACTAGAGAGGTTGTTTTGAAATATGTTAATCTCTCTTGAACCTGGTTCCCGGTCTTTTATTTTATTTTGGTTTTCTCTTTCTGAAGCTTAGAGGTAAACTCTTGGATCCTGGTGTTTCTTCTCAAAGTCGATAGCAGAAAGTCTTAATCCCGGTGATCACAAATTGATCATGTCTCTTTAATGACATATACCTCACAAAGAATCATCATGACATTTAAATGCCATATATGATCATCACACCGCCTTTCTCCTCTAGTAGAGAGCCCGCGCACAAATCTAGGTGTTTATGATTTGAACCCTAATCCATAATGATTGCATCTTTATTCGAGGAATTAATTTTGTTTGTGACTTAGATTCAACATTTTTCATTCTACCCAGCCCCATACAAATATTCAGAACCCTTAAAAAATGAGAAGGAAGGAGAATAAGAAGAAACAAAAGAAGCCCTAAAATCTATATGTGAAAGACACATGGTAGCTTCATCCTCTATTGATCTGCAATAAGAAACTGGAAAAAACCTCTCTTCTCTCCTCCTTTTACCACTTTGTTCTGAAAACAAACCTGCAAAAGAAAAACCACCTCTCCATGAAAAAAAACTTCATCTCATCTTCCATTTTTGACCCAACAGTTGAGAAAATATCTTCTCTCTCCTAAAATATTTTATTCTACCCTTTTTATCATACCACAACTGAAAATAATTACACTCCCTTGAAAGCCTCTTTTTACTCTACCCTTTTTTTCTCTACTTTTACCATGTTGCACTTAATAATTTCACTTCTCAACAAATGAAGTATTCAAACTTTTATAAAAGGAGGCCCTTTATAATATTTTTTCAAGTGCCCATCATATTTGCATATTTTATTTTAATAATCTTTGCCTTCATTGGTGGGGATTTCAAACTTTCTTTGGGTAAAATATTTTACCCATACCCCTAAGTTCACCACTTTACATTTTAAACAAGAGCCTTTAAAATGGTACATATTTTTTTGATGAATATGACATTTATCTATATTAAATTAAAGATAAAATACATATTCACAAAAAAAATATGGGTGGTAAAAAGGCACACCCCAAGAGTCACATGGGCAGCACCCAGAAAACCAAAAGATTAACTAACATGGGCTGATCCCAGAATTCCATGAGTACAAAAACATAAAATGGACCATGAAGTGGCCAGAGCAGTTCCAAGAGAGCTAGGAGGGTCTCTGTCATCCAAAATTTTCCCCCATACATTAGCGAGGTCAATGACGTTAGGAGGAGGACCCCAACCATCATCAACATCTTTATATTTTTCTTCTTCTTTATCCTCACATCAGGGCGAGATTGCAAGCACCAGACACGGAAAGCATTTACTAGTATCTAGCCAGCTAGAGCCAGAAGTAGGATTGTCATAAAGGGGCCACCTAGAGCCACTACCGCCACTCCCTGAAGCACCGCCAGAAGGCCACCCCTGGCTAGCTTGTGGCAGAGGCGAGAAAATCCACCGAGGAGGGAAAGAATCTCTCTAAAGAGGAAGTTGAGAGCAAGGGCGCACAAAACCATGCCACTGTCAGCCCGAGATGGTGACTGGGTGCGGGAAGAGGTGGGCGAAGCAGGCACCCAAGCAACAGTGCAAGGGGCATTGCCCCAATGGTCTAGCAACAATTGCAGGTGAGAAACTTCAAGTGCAACTTTGTTAGCTTGCCCCTGGATCTGTAAAAGCACATTAGGACAAATAACTACTTTAGCATATAAAGAGACATTAATATCCATTTGAGAATGAGAAAATATACAGACATTTCTATCTTTCTAGATATTGGAAGTGTGCCAAAGCTGGGTATACTTAGCAAGAAATTTGGGTGAATCTCCTAGCAGAATCATATGCCAAGAGAAAGACTCTGGTCTGAAGGGCTGAAAGAAGTCATGAATCCAAGTCCAAAGTTGTTGAGCTCTAGGAAAAAACTAGAAAAGATGCTTAAAAGTCTCAACTTTCCTACAAAAAGGGTAACAAGGGTCCTGGACCCCTGGGTGAACAAGCCGAGAACCAACACGCAAGCCTTGGATTAAAATAATACACCAAGAAAAGTGGACAAGTTTTGGCTCGACACTTGCAGACCAAGTGGCAGAAAATATTTTACACCAAACATGAGCAGGAGATTGAAGAAGCCACCTCTGATTCAAACTCTGAATCATAGGAAAGTGTGGTGAAAGCCACCTGTAACCAAGCCAAGGCTTGTAGTTCCTAAAAGGGGTGTCTGGATACCACTTCAAGTCCTTCCACCAGGGTTTGGTCCCATGAATTTCAACTTTATGAAGCATCTTTGCAGGGATAACATTCACTAGACCATCAAAAGTAGCATAGTCCTAGTTGTGAAGCCTATACAGGGTACAAAACTCTTCCCACTACACGATACACATAGTGGGTCTATGAAAAATCTGTTGCAGGGTCTAAATGCCATTTTTGTGAAATATGAGCACCTTAAGCCAAGGCGATTTAGCCAATGGCTAACCATTACTGAAAAAAAGGGGCAACCACCAAATATTATGTTGGTTGAGTGAGAGCCCATCATGAAAACTAGAAGCAGCCTAGTGAAGCCAGGGTTTAACAACCTCTCAAGCTATCCAAATACTCTTAGCCACAAAAGTTCCCACAATTTGGACTAGTTCCTCCATAGCTAAAAGGGTTTGAAGACCAATCCCCTTCCAGGTGGGTCTGTGCGTAGGAAAACCAGACTGGATAATATGTCTGAGAAGAATTTTGTAGGCCTCATTACTAATGAGGGCACAAATTATCCATTTGACACATAATGTGTTGATCTTTTTTGGCACGCAATGCCCAAAAATCTCTTTGGAGGCACAATCACCAACTTTTAGCCAATGTAACCAAGCTTTGATCTACACACCTCTAGTAGCATAATTATCTGCCACTTGCTTTTTGTGCCTTAATTCTACCACCCTAACTTGCAAAGATTTTAAAACAACACATTATTGAGAAAAACAAATTTACCCAAGCCTTCTTTCACCTTTCATTTCATATTTAAAATCTTACTATCAATTTGGTAAGTCTCTTCTATGGATGTGTCTTCCTTATTGCATGGTTGTGAGCAGGTGGCATTGTTGGAAGCCACCACATTTTTAATAGATGCTTACCATGGAGCTCTAAAACCTCAATATTTTTAGATCTACTTTTCATTTATTCTGAATAGAATGAAGTTGCAAGGCTGTGATGGGTCTGTACTCTTGGATGACACAATGACATTCAAAGGAGAAAAGAGTGCAGGACCAAACTTTAATTCAGCTAGAGGTTTCTATGTCATTGATAAAATTAAGAATCTGGAGATATATCCATTTGAAGAGGGTGAAAGATGTGGGTGCTCTGCCCGGTGGTGAAACCTTTGGAGGGAAGCCAAAAATGAGCTCTACTACTTTTTTGGCAATGGAAAGATTTTGGTGGGGAGGTGAGATGTGAATACGCATTTCAAAGATAGTTGTTGGTGGTGGGTCAACCATTCAGCAGTAGGAGAGGTAGTATAAGAAGAGGGCATAAAAATATAAGGGTGCATAAACATACAATTTGTAAGCAAGAAACAGATCTGTGTTTCATTTAAAGAAATTATTATGTTCACTTTTGCTTCCCTTTCTACATTTTTTTAACATTATCTATTCGATGTTTGATGTTAAGGAAAAAATAGAAAAGATCAATATTAACAAAGAACAATTACTATCAAGATTAATATAAATAGAAGCCCTAATTTTTTTTAGTGAAAAATAAATTAAAAAATTGCAGGAAATCAAAATTGTGCTATTTAATCATAGCATAGACAAGACATGAACTATTTGGTAGAATAGATCAAAGAAAATTGGATTCAGGGTATGCCATGATTGCAGAATATGCAATTAAAACCGTAGAGAAAATTAAATAATTATTTAAGGAATGTAAAACCAAATGCATTATGAGGAATATCATGTCGATGAGGCTAGGCATTGACTCTGCAAGGAGGGAAAATTGGGGTTTGGAAATTCATGATTCTAAATATCAAACTTGGACAACCCATTTAAAATTTTAATCTCTAACCCTCTCCTTTGTAGACTACAAGGACATCTATTTTAGGCATTTTGACAATCATGGCATCCCAAGAGGCCGCATATCTTTGAGGAAATCTGTCAAATAGTTCACTACAATGTCTATGCTTCCACATTTTGCATACATGTCTGTCATGACATTCCAACTATGGTATCTAAAAAAAATCCCCTTTCATTTTGCTTTGATGGATTTCCATAGCCTTTTCCAAAGAAATGTTAACCTAAAAAAGAAGAATGTTGGCGAATGTTGTTCGTATTTGTTTCAAAGTTTCTAAAGTCATTTCAACAAATTCTTGGCATTGTATATGCAAAAAGCATACATATTTCCTAATACCGTGCTTTTTTGAAGATTTAACAACTCACATGTCAAATCCATATTGTGCATACATGCCTGTTCCAAAGCTTCACAACTTCAATGAGTGACAAAATTGTTTAAAATATGTTCAGATGAATGTACACATGCTATTCTAGAGTTCCTAATATGATGTAGAGGCATGAGTGATGCTAGAAAAAGCCATGATTTTTGGCTCAACATATGCCAATTGCATTTGCTGATGTAGAGGCATGAGTGATGCTAGCAAAAGCCATGATTTTTGGCTCAACATATGCCAATTACATTTACTTAAAAGTTTCAAAGATTTTTTAACAGAATTATTTAGGTGTGCATTGCCATGACATAAGGGAGGATGTAGGAAAAAGTTGTGGATTCTAATACTATTGCCTATCCATTTGTTAGAAAGTTTCTACAACCATTTTAACAAATTTATTATGTACACATAGGCTTGAAATCAAAATATGGTGCCATCTTTTGTGTGCAAAGAAAATAGCTCTCTTGTATGAAGTTCATGTGGATCTCACTATGTGAACAAGTATTATCAGCAACCCTATTCTATTGCAGGTCTCCATAGCCTTGACTATTCAGGCTTTTATTGCCTCAATATATTAGGCAAGGTGCTAGTCTTAGTTGACTTTACAAAAATGTGGTGCTCATTTTTTTAAGATTTTCATACCAACACCTTGACAAAAATGTGGTGCTCTATCTAATACATTTGTTGTAAGCATATTCTAGGCAAAGGGTGGTCGTGATAAAGATTTTAAAGAAGCATTGCAAGATCTTAGGGGAAACCAATATGACATGTCATATGAAGCAACTGAAATCATGGTGCTTATATTTGGTTCTAGAAATTATGCGTAAATTCTTGATTATTGAATTTGGCGCAGAAGCTTTTGTGAAAGCTTTGGTGAAGTAGAACTTGCAACTAAAATATCTGATAAAAACCACTTGCAAATATGCTTTTGATGGATTTTCATACCCTCATTCAAAGTCCCAATTCATGCACAGGTCGGAAGGATGCTTCCAAAGGTTAGGGATTTGGGAACTTAAATGTTTTTAAGGACGTTTTAGAAAACCCATTTTCAGCATGTCCTATAATCATGATTTTCCATGGAATCAGATTTCTTTGAGGCATATTTTTTAAAACAATTCACTGGCCTTGCCTATTCTTCCACATTTCTATGTACCTCTAGCAAGGCAATTGAAACTTCAACATATGACTGGAAGAAAAAAATCCTGCTGTCATTCTTTGATGGATGGTGCTTCATTATTTTTGGATATCTAATTTAGACTGTTTTATTTAGCATCGCCAATTTTCACCTCAAGAACATGGCACCTGTTTAAAATGTGACACGTTGATGGATTTTCCTTTCCAAATCTATCAAAATGCATGAACATAGTTGGTCATAGTATCACTCAAACATTACACCCATATTTCATTTATATACATCAGATAGAGAGAAAGCTTGCACTCATCAAAAATGAGGCACTATAATATCATAGTTTCTCCTTTTTCTGAGACCTTAAAAATAGACTTAATGGTACTTGTAATAATTATATGTTTCCATTTTAATTGGTGCACATTCTATGTTAACTTTTGGGTAAAATTCCATTGTATTCATTTATGTAGAATCTAAATTTAGTTTACAAAAATCTGCCCTTGAATTCTGAACTTATTGCAATCTTTCTAGTTCTGTTATGTGCTATGACAATCTGAAAAATAATTCACTCTTGTGCTTATAATTGCTTTAAGGTTTTGAGAACTTAGTTTCCTTTTAGGTGGAGACTAATGTTTTCGAGCACCTAATTTTGAGCATTAAGCTATTTCGGGACTCCTTCCCGGTGATGATATAATTGCTTAACCTATGGTTCGTGGCATTTTTTTAATATAGGAAAATTTTTGTTGTAGTCTTTGCAAATTTTTGATTGGTTGTAGGTATTTTTTCCTATGGTTTTTTTTATTTTGCATTTTGAAATTATGAGCCCAACAAATCAGAAATAGAAAGAGGAAAAAAAATTCTATTAGTCTACAAGAATTTGTTGTTGAATTATGAACTTATTGCAATCTCCCTAGTTTTATTATGTGGTATAACAATTTGAAAAATAATTCACACTTGTGCTTATGACTACTTTAATGTTTTGAGAACTCCTGATTTTTAACATTAAGCTATTTTGGGACTCCCATCAGCCAATGATTAGGGGGCCACTCCCTACCTCTACTTTCATGTTGGCATGTTACTTATATAATCTCTCACTGCAAAGCTACCCCATTAGAAGTCATGCACCTATGAGTGCATCTGAACTCTCCTCGAATTGAAACCACTAGTGCTCAAGGAGTGGTGAGTGAGGAGGGGAGAGTGGTGACTTGGGGGGAGGGGGGGAGGGAGTGGGAGGTGGGCCCCCCTAGTTTTTGGATTCTTGGCTATTTGAATGTAAATCCTAGCCAAATTCATTAGTTATCTACTTATGATATATTTAAAAAATCATACTGGTTTTGCAATCCATGATAACTTCAAATGTTTTCCATGTGATTTTCTTGATCTGGTTGATGTCTTGGAATAATCAAAGCAAATGAAAGACAAATTAGTTCTTATGCTTTATCCAAATATGATTAGGGGGACAACCCCTTCCTCTACTATCATGTTGGCATGTTACTTATATAATCTCTTACTGCAAAGCTACCTAATTGGAAGTCATGGGCCTGTGAGTGCATTTGAATTCTCCTCGACTTGAAACCACTAGTGCTCAAAGAGTGGTGAGTGAGGAGGGGAGAGTGGTGACTAGGGCGGAGGAGTGTGAGGTGGGCCGCTCCTTTCTTTTTTCCATCAGATCAGCCATTTTGTACTTGGGAAAAATTGGTCCCAAAGATTTATCTATTTTTTTTAGGTCCACCTATATATTTTTCCATTGATTGAGGTTAGATGATATAATGACCTTAAGGCTAAATTGGTCTCTATTGTTAGATCTATTCAATATATTTCCAATTCTTGTGAAAAGATGAAAAATGGAACTTGTACGACAAACTTGTCTCCTATGCATCAATGATGGATTCTTGGCTATTTGAATGTAAATCCTAGCCAAATTCATTAGTTATCTACTTATGATATATTTACAAAATCATATTGGTTTTGCAGTCCATGATAACTTCAAATGTTTTCCAATTGATTTTCTTGATCTGGTTGATGTCTTGGCCTTACCCTATTTGGTTGGTTGTAGTTATTTTGGCTGAATGAAGCAGGGCAGATAGTGGCCATACTAGCTATGAATAATGCCACCTAACCTTGATCGCCTTGTAGATTCATTGCACAGAGAAGATATATGACCGCTTCAATCAATGCCACCTGCACTAATAAAAAAACATCAGGAAAAAAACCCTCCAGCCAATCAAAAATTCACAAAGACCACCACAAAATTTTGCTAGTATTAAAAATATGCCACAGACCGTAGGTTAAGCAATAACAATTATATCATCGCCCAACAGGAGTCTCAAAATAGCTTAATGCTCAAAATAAGGCATTCAAAAACATTCTTTCATTTGCTTTCATTATTCATGTTATTTAGACACTAGCTTCAACAAGTCACAAGCTTACGCTCTTTGAGACAGGTGCAAAGAGGTTACTCATACATGGTGGTACTTACATGGCCAACTAATGTTGTGACTTGTTGAGGCTAGTGTCTAAATGACATGAATAATGAAAGAAAATGAAAGACAAAGTAGTTACTATGCTTTATCTAGACATGATTAGGGGGCCACCCCCTACCTCTACTATCATGTTGGCATGTTACGTATATAATCTCTCACTCGAAAGCTACCCCATTAGAAGCAGTGGGCTTGTGAGTGCATCTAAATTCTCCTCGACTTGAAACCACTAGTGCTCAAAGACTGGTGGGTGAGGAGGGGAGAGTGGTGAGTAGAGGGGAGAGTGGTGATTGGGGAGGGGAGTGGGAGGTGCCCTCCCCTACTCTTCCTCAAATTTTAGCTTTTTCTTGTGATTTTTAAAAATCTAGACATTGTAAACTTCTCTCTTATCCATATTGTGTACCTAGTATGAGCACTTCATTTGCATTGTATTTTTGGGATTCCCTTATCTAGAAAAAAAAAAAAAGAAAAAAAAAGAGATCTAGTTATGCATTTAAGAAATAAGTCTTGTTAGACTTGAATACCATTTACACCAAACTTGGCCATGCCAACTAAGCTTTAAAATTATCTACCAAGATGACATGTTGTGTACATCAAACTCCAAAGTTGGGCCTGCCAACTAAGATTTAAAATTCTCTGTCAAGAAGACATGCTAAATCAGCTTTGGTTTTTCTTTGGTAGTTGGATTCATGATATTGTAATGTAGCATAATTAAAAATAACACTTAGCTATGAATATATCTGAATATTTAGATGAAACCAAATCATCATTCAATCAACCTTTAATGTGGCATGCATATGTTCTGCAGGAATTGATTTAGATTTTGATAGTATGAGTGAATCCTATGTGTTGCATTGTTTGTGGGTTTCTATGTTTTAACTTTTATCTATTTCTCTTGAGCTTCTCAAGTATTGTTAGTGAAAAATTATTTTCCGCTATTTAGTGTGCATGGCCAATTGTACATTTTAGACTTACTTTAAGCCTGTCTTCCATTGGCTTGCTCATTGTATAAAAACATGGTTGTAATTGGAGTCATGTTTAATAGTTTTTTGGTATGGAGCTTTAGAACAATCTGTAGTTAGCAGGTGAACTCTTACCTTTCTCACTTTAGTTATCTTTTCTATTTTATTACCATTCTCTTTAATTGCTAAAATACCAACCTTTGCATTAGACTCTAGCATGCATAAGGTTACAATAAAACTAGGTTATGATATGCATCACAATTCATTACCTTTTGGACTGGTATCTTATACTAAACCACTTAAGGTTGTTAACCTTGAGAAATGACATAAATCATAAACATGATGTTATTGTTGGAAGCTTTTAAAATTTGATTACCTGTAACATTGACAAGTGGGCATTGGGTATTCATTATGAATCCACTACTTGTTGTAATGATCACTCCCATTGTTGCCACATGATTTTCCAGTATTTGATTTGAAAGCAAGGACCTATCATAAGGTTAGACATCCTATTTTTGTTCCTTACATGGTTTTCCATATTTTTCTCAACTTCCATTATGATCCAATGTCATTTCATGGATTTTTGTAATAAATTTAGGAGGTTGTTTTTTGTTGAAGTCTTTGTGGATTGTTTTAATAGATCTAATAGTTTCCCATTTGTATTTTGATGTGGAGGATCTTCACCAAAAATTGAAGTTTCTCATTTCTCTCTAGAATCAACATCATTAGGAAGTGGCCAAAATTATGACTCCAACGCAACTCAAATGGAGTCAATTGGAGCTATGGTGCACAAGATACAATCAGTCAAACCTTTAGTCAACTCAAAGACCCAAGTTAGGAAAAAGGGTCAAAATTCAAAGTTGTCAAAGATGGTCAAAGTGGATATCAACACGAAGATTTCATCGAGAGCTTTACAACACCACTTGTCTTGCGAAAATAAGAGTCTGTATGAAAAAGTTACAAACGATCAAAGTCTATGGTTGACTGATGACATCAGCATACCTAGTCAGCAAGTTGGACTAGTATGGTGTCGACACATGGCGTCGCTACAAAATTCCATAGAGCCCCATTATCTTCATTTATTAAAAAAATATATAAAATCCTACCACTCCTCCCATTTAAAAGCCTTAATTTAAGGCTTACATGAGGTAAAATAGGTGGGGCCTTAATTTACTCCTATTTAAATGGGATAAAATCCCTTAAAAAAAATATATGTGAAAGGATGATAAACGTAAAACATTCCCTAAAATTAAGGAGTTATATTATAATCTTTTAATAAGATTTTAATCTCCTATTAATAAGGATATCCATCCTTACAAAATATTAGTCTGTTTATATGTTATAACTAAAACGGCTAAAAATAATGATCTCAGAGAAATATTAAAAAACATTTTGTGATCCCAAATTATAAGGGCCATCCGAAAAATATTTTGAAGGGACAAATTGTTTAAACATGGAATATTTTATTGTAATGGGGGGATTAATTTGTAAATTTGGGGAGATTGTAAATCAAGTTGTTTTACACCTAATTGGGTAAAATTTGTGTACAAAATGGGGTAAATGGGTGAGAGTTTGGCTAGGTGGTTTTTTTTGTAATTCCTTGGTGAAATTCTGCTTGAATCCCATGCTTTTTAGGAGAGTGTTCCTGTGCACTTTGGAGGAGCTTTTCAAAATTTCATTGTACCAAGGAGGATACATGCTAGAGCTTTGTATCTGCATATTCTGGAGAATGAATCGGATCGGTTCACTCCATTGGAGCGGACCCGGAGATGTAGTCATGATTGTGGCAAACTCCGTTATCAAATTGTTTTCACTTTCTCTCTTCTTCTCTCTCACATTCTAGTTATCACCTTGATTTTTAAAGCATAATTTCAATAATGTACACTTGTTTTTGAGTTTCCATTAGATTGTTTAAGTTAAGGATTCAATTATGCAATTAGTCTAGATCCTAAATCAGATCATATTTACAAAGTCATAACCATCCATTTGGAGAAAACATCCTCAACTGTACTCAAGTGATGCTTCATTCAATTTAGAACCTAATACACTAGCATACCAAACACTCCCTCATCAACACCACCTTATCTATCATCAAGCATTCTTTTGCTTTACAGATCAACACCATCGATGATATTTAACAAAGGAAGTGTCATTTGAATGGTCAAGGCATTTATTTTGGGCTTTGAAGTCAACAATTGATTTTGTATGGACTCTTGTTTGTCCAATGTTGATGGAGACTGAAATTACAGCTCTTTCAAATATTAGTTTTGTAAGTTTTACACTTTGATATATTATGTATTTAAATGAAAATCTAGAAAAGAATTTACAAAAAATTCTATTATAATTTTTCATAATTAATTACTTCCATAGTCCATAGCATCTTATTATATAACAAAGAACTTGTTTCCATGTAAATTTTTCTTCTGAATAAGAAGCTGATTTGACGATGCAATTATTTTTCCATTTGAAATTTCTTGAACATATGTTGCTAGACTACTGGCAATAGGCATTTGAAAGATTCCATTTTTTTTCCTTGTTTGAGTTTATTATCATAAGAAAAGACAATTCAAATGTTTAACCATGTCAGCATATTGCATCATAAGAAAATAGTTCAATTGTAGAGTAGAAAAGTGTCTATATCCTTTTAGTGAGTGCTTTTTGTAAGGAATTCTTTTGTTTTGCATCCTATTTAAACTTTCAAGTCTTCTTGGTTCTTTTATATCCAAGATCTAATAATGTTCAGTTTTTGTATGGTGTCAGAACTGCATAAGTAAATGGGTTAAAATATCTATTCATTTTTTAAGGCATGTTTTTCTTGGAGGAGAGTCAGACTGTTAGTGATGAATGCTTGAATAATAAGTAACTTATTAGTTTTGCAAATTATTAATCTTTGCGATACTATTATATCTTTTGGATTCTATATATCGTTTGTTTGTCTATGTTTCTATGGCTTTCAACATTATTTCATTGCAAATTTTTTCCATGCCCAAGTACCCATTCCCAATTCATATTTGGCGACTTAGTATGAAATCTACAAATATCTGATATCAAATGTCAAAGTCAAGTGTTCCTTTAGGCTATCAAATAACTCATTTTACAACTTTCCAGTGTTCTTCTTTTGGCTTAGACATAAATAGGCAAAGATAAAACATACGTTTGGCCGAGTGGCGGTAAGATGAATTATCTAAAGTTTATTTTTGTAATGCATTGAGTTATATGTTCTCCTTTAGTTTGTCATGAGTGTTAAAGATCTTAGATATTATACCATAGTATATTTGTATATAATATCTTGTGAATATTTAAACATGTAATTGCTTAGAAGAGACAAAGTCTTTTAGTAACTATATTTGACACCAAAATCAGCAATACCCATGCACTAAACATCCTAATTTAGGTGTTCTCAAGCAAAAAACATTTTTCAGGGCAAAAACCCGGTCCAAGGAAAAAAATTTGTAAGTTTGTACAATTGTTGATTTTCTCTTTTTCATTAGATCAATAGATATAATTTCCCAGATCATTTTTTATTATAGGTATTGCTAGAACAAAGCATTATTTCAAATGGTAAAAGGAAACAATGAAGAATCACGTTGAAAAATGATAATTTATTGAATCAAGATTAGTAGTACATGGTTTTTTCTCAATACTTATATTGCCTTGTCTTCTTCCCACAATATGGATTTCAACTAATTTTTTCCTCATCAAACACCATCCTAGTACATCTGGATGTGTAGAAACCTACAAGGGGGTGTCATATGTCAAATGGCCATGACCTAAATCACAGTTTTATCTTTTTCTCTAACACCCTTATATATGTGAATTTTCCTTTCCTCAATCTTATCACTGTAAGGTTTAGGTGAAGCCATATTTGTACCATGTCTTATAGGGATTTTCAATTGATGTTTTTATAAATAAATCAGAAATTGTGAAAAAAAATTACCTCATATCTTTCGCTCTTACTATAGTCATCCCAATAGCTCACACATGAAAACATCAGAATGAGTTGTATATGCTTTCCCAATTCTATGGTCATGAATCTTGATTGATATATTCCTATCATTTATATGCTTTCTTAATTCTATGGTCATGAATCTTTATTGATATGTTCCTATCATTTATTCTGAGATTGCATTCTTCATCATCGAGAGAAACTGAAGACCCAGAAGCTGATGCTCTAAAGCTTCTTTAGTTGTTACTTAACATAAAACATAATTTACAAATGTTGGAAGTACACAGCTTTAAAAAATTTTAATGAATATTTTTTCTGGTTTTTATGAAGAAATGTAATTTAACCTTATTTCAGTGCAATATATTAAATATTGTTGTTGTGAAAAATGGTAATGAAGAGTTCTATCTGAAACTATGGCTATGTAATACTACTGTAAGAATAGTGGAAGTGAGATAATGGATTACATAATTATTCTGCAAAAGAATTAATTAACTGGTTTTGAGATCTCAGTAGGAGAAGTGATAATGGTTACCTTCTTTGTGTTGGAGTTAAAATGACATTGAGAGGGAGGGGGTGAATCAGTGTCTTAACAGATTTGAAAAATTTTAACAATTCAAAAACATAGCTTAGATTTGATCTCAATGTTATTCTAATTAATGCATTCATGAGTTGAATGTAATCATTCATAAGCAGAATTGAGAAAAATAATAATCCCAACAGTGTACAGAAACAAGAACACAGTAAAGCAGTGAGAACACAGAAGAATGAAGTAACACAAAAAATTTTGAGTGGAAAACCCTCCTGGGGTATAAAAACCACTCCCTAAATGCCTTCCAGGCTTAATCTTTTAATCAACTGTTCACAATACCTTATAGGCTGATTTTTGAGCACCCACTCAAGGAGCAACAACCCCTTGTTTAGAGATATCTATCTCAAGGAGTACCAACCCCTCAAATTATGTTTTGAACAATAATAATAACTCAGAGGATTTCTCTGTTTTCAGTTAAGCATATATTTCTCTGTTTTCTCGTCTACAGAATACCTTAAAGATTCAACAATTGAATCCCTAAAATACTTCATAGAGAAGAAATTTACAATCTTTGCATCTTGTTATTCATATTTTATTATAGAGTTTTATCCATATATTTTCATACAGCCAAAGAATGATAATCTCATAATTACAACAACAGCAACAGAAAAGAGTTTTTTGCTTCCATTTATACATCTTCCAGATAGGTAACTGTCTTCAGGAGTGACGGCAGAACAACCAACCCAGCTAAGAGCCGTTCTCAACAAATCTGTAATGTATGAGTTCATTTTACTGCATAAAAAGCACAACTGTCCACCACAGAAAATCATAACCTCTAATGCATAAATGATAATACTCTGTCAGGGCATCATATTGACTGAGATGCAGAGAGCAATTAAATAAAAATAAATACTTGTTTCTTGTTGTGCCATGCCACTAAACGATCACCAAGAAAGAATGCAGCAATGTATTATGCTTCAGTAGTAGAGAGAGAAATAGATACTTGTTTCTTGTTGTGCCATGCCACTAAACAATCACCAAGAAAGAATGCAGCACCACTGGTGCTTTTCCTATCATCCAAACAACCAGCCCAGTCAGCATCAGTATAAGAAATCAAAGAGAAATCATTGCTCCTAGGATACCAAAGACCATAATCAAGAGTGCCCTGAATGTATCTAAAGATCCGTTTAACAGCAGTAACATGAGATTCTTTAGGTGATGCCTAAAAATGTGCAACAGTGCAAACTGCCTGCATAATGTCAGGTCTAGAGGCAGTTAAATATAAAACATTGTCGATCATTGATCTATATTCAGTTTGATTTGTATCAGGAGAATCATCAACCTTAGTAAGTTTGCATCCAGTAATCATTGGAGTGCTAACTAGATGGCATTCATCCATCTGAAAGTTCTTAAGCATCTCTTTAGCATACTTGGTTTGAGAAAGAAATATTCCATTCTCACATTGAGAGATTTGAAGACCCAGAAAGAAATTTAATTCCCCTAACATTGACATTTCAAACTCAAATTCCATTATTTGAGAGAAATTTTTACTCAAGGTAACATTATTGTAGCCAAAAATAGTGTCATCAACGTAAATTTCAACAACCAAAATATCAGAACCTTCAATTTTAACATAAAGATTACTGTCTACACCTCCTCTAACAAAGCCATTAGAGATTAAATGACTGTCCAGCCTAGAGTACCAAGCTCTAGGTGCTTGTTTTAAGCCATAGATATCCTTTTTCAACCTGTAAACATGGTTAGGATTATCTTTGCATATAAATCCTTCAGGCTGTTCAACATAGACCTCTTCATCTAAATAGCCATTCAAAAAGGCAGTTTTGACATCCATTTGATAAACAGTAAAGTTTTTGTAAATAGAATAAGCCAAGAATATTCTAATAGATTCTAGTCTAGCAACAGGTGCAAAGGTTTCACCGAAATCAATACCTTCTTGTTGAGCATAGCCTTTGCAGACAAATCTTACTTTGTTGTGAATAACATTACCATTTTCATCAAGCTTATTTCTGTAAATCCATTTACCTCCAATGACATTCTTGTCATATGGTCTTGGGACTAACTCCCACGTTTGATTTTTCTCAATTTGATCAATTTGTTCCTGCATAGCATTAAGCCAACATGAGTCTGTGAGAGCTTCATTAAAAAATTTAGGCTCAAACTGAGTAACTAGATAGAAAGCAATTTGTGCCTTTTCATCAAATTCTGTAGTCTTTCTTCTAGTTTGAACTCCTGCATTTTTATCCCCAATAATTTGATCTTTGGGGTGATATATAGCTAGAGTTTTCAAAGGAGCATTTGATGCAACCTTTTTAGGACTTGCTTTTTCATTTTCAGGGCTTGTTGATTTAGCAATAGACTTTGTTGTTTCAGCTCCTTCTGAAATTATTTCAAGTTTAAGTTCTTCTTCCTCATTATCCTACAAAGATTCAGCATTCAAATGTGGTCTTTCATCAAATTTTACATTAACAACTTCAACAATCTTATTAAGCCTTTTGTTGAGACCTTTATAAGCTTTGATGTGAGTTGAGTATCCTAAAAAGATACCCTCATCACTCTTGGATTGAAAACTCCCAAGGTTATCATCATCCTTTTTGATAAAACACTTACTTCCAAAAATTTTGAAGTATTTGATAGAAGCAGTTTTTCCATACCACAGTTCATAAGGAGTGTGTTTAGATTTCACTCTAATCTGCACTCTATTCAAAATCTATACAACTGTATGAACAACTTATTTCCAATACATATCAGGCAACTTAGCTTCATCTAACATTGTTCTAGCCATTTCTTTTACAGTTATGTTTTTACATTCAACTACCCTGTTTTGTTGAGGTGTTTTAGTTGCAGCATATTGTCTTTTAATACCATGTTGTTCACAATAATCAATAAACTCTTGAGAGGTGAACTCACCTCCTTTGTCTAATCGAAGGCATTTGAGTTTCAGATCAGATTCCTTTTCGACCATTTTACAAAAGATTTTGAACCTTTCAAAGGCTTTTGATTTGTGCTTAAGAAATGTGACCCAAACCATTCTAGTATAATCATCCACAAAAAGCATAAAGTATTTTTCACCATTAATAGACCTTGTTCTAGTTGGTCCACATAAATCAGTATGCACTAGCTGTAGAGGTTTTGATGAAGAGTGTTCTTTTGTTTTGAAACTGATTTTAGTTTGTTTACCACTTAGACATTCTTTGCACACATAATTTTCTGGCTTGTTAAGAATTGGTAAACCTCTAACATTCTGATTCTTACTGATTCTAACCAGATTTTCAAAGTTTATGTGTCCTAATCTTTTATGCCATAACCAGCTCTCTTCAATTTGGCCCATTAGACACATACCTTGATTATTGTCATTGCATGATGAGTCAAGAAGATTGTACACATTTCCTTTTGTCCTCCTTCCAGCTGCAACAGCCTTTCCAAGCTTGTTCTTAATCTCACATCCCTATGAAGTAAAAAGAACATGATAACCACTATCATAGATTTGACTAACACTTAGAAGATTGTGCTTGAGACCTTCCACATAGTACACATTATAGATAGGAGTGTCTTCATTCAGAAGAAGTGAACCTCTACCTTTAATTTGAATACCAGAGTTATCACCAAACTTAACATATCCACCTACATAATCTTCAAGTTTTATAAACTTGTCCTTGTCGCCAATCATATGCTTACAACATCCACTGTCCAGGACCCATAAGTCCTTTTTCTTGGAATGAAAAGCAGTTTGAACCAACATAGTTTGTTCAATGTTGTTAACAGTCTTAGGTTTCCAAACCTTTTTAATTTTCTGTTGTTTTGATTGCAGATCAACTCTGCATTGTTTGACAAAATGTCCCAAAGTATTGCATTTAAAACATCTGATCTGTCTAACAAAACCATGGTGTTGCTTAAGACCAAACCTGGGCATTCTAGAATTCATAAGCCTACAAGTGCTCACCTTATGACCAAATTTGTTGCAGAAAAAAGGATTGACTCTGTATGAAGGTCTATTACCTCTTAAAAATTTAACATGATCCTTACCAAATTCTGAGTGATTTGAACCTGAACCCTTGACTTCAGAAGATGGGTTTTGTTTTACATTGTCAGTTAGGCATTCACCCTTTTCAAAACCAACACTAGTTTTATCAGTATACATCTTTTGCTTGCTGAGCATCTCATTTAGTTTTAGAGTGCTTTCATATTTTCAATTTCCTTCCTAAGAAGGACTACTTCTTGTTCTAGTTTTTGAATTTCTTGATCTTTGTAGCTTACAGTCTCTCAAAGATAGACTTCAACTCTTTTAGCTTCTTCAAGCTGAGTTTTCAGAGAGACCATTTCTTGATCTGGTTTATGTTCTTGAGCAAGAACTTGTTTTCTGAGTTTTCTGACCTCTTGTAAAGCACATTTCAGCTCGCTTTCAAGATCTACTTCACCTTCTTCAATGTTAATGGTGTTTGAATCATTTTGCTGAGTAATTTCAGCCATAAACAAGGTTTCATCTTCTTCACCTGATGAATCTTCAGACTCAATATCAAATTCATCCTTACTAAATAGACTTTTCTTCTTTTTGAAATAGAAGTTTCGTTTAGGTTTGAAGGCCTTCTTCTTAGGCTATATTTCACTTGTCTTGTTGTCATAGATTTTATCATCATAGGGACACTTTGCAGCAAAGTGACCTATTTTTCCACAGTTAAAACATTTAAAGGGAAGTTTTCCCTTATATTTTCCTGACCCCTTTTTAAGTCTTCTAGCAAAATGGGATTCTTTAGAATTAGACAACTCTGATTCACTGACTTTGACTTTTTCTTTCTTTTTAGTGTTAAAGGCAGTTTCTTTTCCTGTTGAATTGATTTTGCTAGTTCTCATTTCATAGGCAGTAAGTATTCCTTGCAGGCTGTCTAAGGTAAGTTTATCAAAGCATTTCTTTTCTTCTAGGGCTGAAACCTTATATTCAAATTTGGATGGTAAGGTTCTAACAACCTTTGTGACCACATCAAATTCATTAACCTCTTGACCTATACCTTTCATAGCATTGACAACTTCATCAACTCTTAGAAAGTATTCAGCCACTTTCTCATCATCCTTCATTTTCAACTCCTCAAACTGATGTTTGAGTGTGATGATTTTAGACAATTTGACTTTCTTATTCCCTTGATATATAGTTTCAAGTTTATCCTAGATGCCATGGGAAGATTTGTAATGCATGACTTTAATAAACACATCTTTAGTTAACCCACACAAGAGGGCATGCTTAGCTCTGGCATTTGTTTCATACTTCTTCTTTTCAGTAGCATCAGTGGGAATAGTGGCTCGTACATTGTAATCTTCTAAAACAATGCTCCAAACATCAACATCAAAAGAAACAAGAAAAGCTTCCATTCTTATTCTCTAGAACACATAATTTGTTCCATCAAATAACGAAGCTCTGGTTACAGAGGCACCGTCTTGAGAATGTTCCATTAAAAACAAACTCCAAGACCAAGATCAATCCAAGGTAATTGAACCTATCAGAGGACCCTACGCTCTAATACCAATTGTTGGAGTTAAAATGACACTGAGAGGGGGGGGTGAATCAGTGTCTTAACATATTTGACAAATTTTAACAATTCAAAAACATAGCTTAGATTTGATCTCAATTTTATTCTGATTAATGCATTCATGAGTTGAATGTAATCATTCATAAGCAGAATTGAGAAAAATAATAATCCCAATAGTGTACAGAAACAACAACAACAACACAGTAAAGCAGTGAGAACATAGAAGAATGAAGTAACACAAAATTTGCCGAGTGGAAAACCCTCCTGGGGTATAAAAACCACTCCCTAAATGCCTTCCAGGCTTAGTCTTTTAATCAACTATTCACAATGCCTTATAGGCTGATTTTTGAGCACCCACTCAAGGAGCAACAACCCCTCATTTAGAGATATCTATCTCAAGGAGTACCAACCCCTCAAATTATGTTTTGAACAATAATAATAACTTAGAGGATTTCTCTATTTTCAGTTAAGCACATATTTCTCTGTTTTCTCATCTATAGAATACCTTAAAAATTCAACAATTGAATCCCTAAAATACTTCATAGAGAAGAAATTTACAATCTCTACATCTTGTTATTCATATTTTACTATAGAGTTTTATCCATATATTTTCATACAGCCAAAGAATGATAATCTCATAATTACAACAACAGCAGTAGAAAAGAGTTTTTTGCTTCTATTTATACATCTGCTAGATAGGTAACTATCTTCAGGAGTGATGGAAGAAAAACCAACCCAGCTAAGAGTCGTTCTCAACAAATCTGTAACATATGAGTTCATTTTATTGCATAAAAAGCACAACTGTCCACCACAGAAAATCATAACCTCTAATGCATAAATGACAATACTCAGTTAGGGCATCATATTGACTGAGATGCAAAGAGTAGTTAAATAAAAATGGTGATTATAAACTAGTATGTGCAGCATGAAATGCATAAATAAAAATACCAAACAAATCTGTAACTCCCATGGCTCCATCAACCACTGTCGAGCTTCCAGCCAGAAATGCACCAAACAAACCCTTCAAAAAACCACTGTAAAAACCGTTACAGTCAGCAACAATAGAAAAGAACAGATTATGAAACTTTCTCATGATGGCGGCCAAGCTAGGGTTCAATACCCAGCTAAAAGAATAAACTTAGAAATTTTTCCCTATTCCCTTTTTATTTCCATCGATGACACGTTATGCCGAAGGAAACTTTAATGTCGCAAGACAACCTTATGTTTGTCGCTTTCGCCAAGACCCATCAGAGTCGAGAGAAGTCATATCGAATACATAATGTCATGCTGAGAGCTCATAACATCCTTCAGGTTGATGAGACAAAAAGGTTCTCTCACCGAAATGAAACCATCATTCATTATCGCTATAGCTTTTGATATCGGAGAGACATCATAGAGATCAACTTTGTTATACCAAAAGTCATTCATTTGACTTTGTCGACAAGACACACCATCCTCGCCATGACCTCACATCAATGAAAGAGTTTCACCGAAAAGACTTTTCAATTCTTATGAGTCGCTGTAACCTACAACCTTCGGGGAGACCTCTCAGAGAAAACTCTGTCATACCGAAAAGAAACTTTATTCACTGAGTCGCTGAGACAATGTCAATCTCTCGCCGAACAAACTTCATAAGACTTAGTCAGCAAGACCAAAAAGTTCGCTATGACATTCCACCGAAGCAAAGCTCTTGCCGATACGCATTCATCCACCACCGGTCAGTGTGACATTGCATATTCGTTATAACATCACGCCGAAGCCTTAATCTCTTGCCGATGAGTTTCCATTTAATCTTCGATCGGTGTGACATACCAATATCGTTGAGACCACATACCAACGGAATAACATATTCCAATAGAGATTTCTTTCAGTCGCTGAAACAAAAGACAAGACTTGCCGAAATAATCTTTCTTGTGCCAGTCGCCAAGACACAAAACACTCAATGAACCACCTTATGAGTTAGTCGGTGAGACTTGACTCATTCGGTAAGACCTCCCAATGGTGAACACAACTCATGCCAATAGACCTTTCCACTATCGCCAAGATAACGGGAATGTCACACCGAAAGTAGCCTGTATGTTAAATACAATCGACATGACATCATAAATGTCTTGCCAATAGGCAACACAGACATTTCAAAGTGGATCGGGGAGACCCTGCCACACTCATGCCGATATGTGTAAGCCCGAATGAGAAACAACCAATACCTGTGATATGCAAAAAGAACCATCTTGAAAAGGAAACCAATTGAAAGAGATTTTGTCATCAAGGACAAACTATAAACACAACTGAGATCCAACACTTTGTACATCACTTTTGGTATTATAATGTGTTTTCTTTTCTGATGTTAAAGTTTTCTCCCATGGTCTATGCTTGGTTCCCGTAATATTAGCTTATCTACTTGTTTTTGTTTTTTTCACAGCAACCGGTCATATTATATTCTTTTATATATATAAAACAAGTGGCTCTTTCTGTAGAGGCTTTGGGTTGGCACATTGATTTTTGGTTTTGTCTTTGAAGGCAATGATGGCTCTGCTGAAAATTTTCTTGCTCAAATGAGTATTCCATTTGATTTTTTTGCTTCATCACTACCATAAAAGTCAGACTTTTAGGTTTCAAGGGTCATAATTAGTGATATAGTGCTAAGAACACATATAGTCTTTGAGGGGAGGGTGTTTTCTAGTCAGTTGTAATTTTGGAAGGCTAATAGTAAATTTACTACCCAACATCTCTTGTAGTTCAGAGCTATGCACTGTATGTACTCTTTTGCAAATTTTCTTAGAAGTGATAGCTTTAGTTCTTCTCTCTATATCTCATTCTAATGATTATCATAGAGTTAATGGAATTTCAAATGAAATTTACTTAACAACCATGTTAATGACTATTATTTTTGTATGGAAATTTTGATTTGTTATAGCTTACAAGTATAGTATTATGTGCACAACATCCAAAATAATTGAAGAAAAATGCACTGTAATCTCAAGTATTATATTTCAACCAAAACTCCCTTGTTTTAGTAAACAGATGATTTGGTGCAATATTCATGCCATACGATACAACACACCATGATCATTCAACACACAATGACATAAATAGAATATCTTATGGATCCCTTGCTCTTCTTTGTAGGGTTAAGGGCAAAACTCCCAAGTGATCGAGAATATGGAAAAACAAACCAATTTTGAGACAATCATGTGTTGTCATATGGGCTATCAAGCATCTAAATCTTACCCTATCCCCCATTTCCATTTTGCAAAGCTTATCTACTATTGATCATGGAAAATTCCACTTGCTTATTTGTAGCCCTAAATGAAATGGCACTTGTACTACTACCTAATGCAATATAAGTGATCATAATCATACAATAGAATGAGAGTTCTACATAATGCTTTTGTTTGGCTAAAATAGAGACAAAGCTCTCCTAGTTCGTAAGGAATTAAGTATCTCTAGTATCTACCAATTATTCAATACCAGGCATCTAATCAGCACATTCCAAGTTGCTACAACATGTATATGCTTTAAATTAGCCATACAAAACCATCAATAGGTTTACAACTATTCAAGAAGAAAGGGTTCTCTTCTTATCTACAAATTATCTATTAACGAGTATTTTATCTATAGAGACGGTTATTTGTATGCTTTTGAAGTGGTTGTGTCAGGAATTCTATGGGGCTGAAGGATTAAGCAGAGTGGGGACAAGTTATTTGAAAATAAACTCTTCAATTCATTCTCGGAGTCCATGATCTAGATGTTTCTACGAATGATGAAGACAATAGCACCAACTCCAAAATACTCATAACACTATTCTCCCTATAAATAGACCTGCTTAAGGCAGGGATTCCAACTCATGCAAAGTGCTTTTTTCATTCTGGTTTCACTTTACCCACAACCAAAACTTTTTAAAAAATTCCTTTTAAAACTATGTCTAGGCCCACCAAGGCTTAACTCCAACATATCACGCATTGCTGAAAAAAGTAAGAGAATGGAGACAAATATAGTGATGAGCAAAAAATAAAATGAAACATTGAGCATTATTGAAAAAGTGAGACATGGGAGATTATTTATAATGATGGGCGATGGGAAGCACATACCATCACGTCATCGCTGAATTATGAGGGGAATGTCAAGGTCCTTTGGTGACGAGAGACGAAAAATAGAGAACCCCACAATCATTGCCAGATTCACAATAACACGTCCCTCATGGTCATGGAAGCACCGGGCAAGGATGTAACTCCTTCTTCTCCTCTCAAAACCATGGTATGAAGCTTGCCCTAGCTGATCCTTGGCACTATTCTACATCAAAATGTGTTTGAGCTAAACTCACAGTGACTAGTTAATATGCATTTCCTTAAAAAAAATGATGTATTTTCACTGCAAGCATAGACTGAGACAACCCGCGCTAGGTTTACCCACCATTGCATCAAATGGTTACATTTCATGCAACAACTTAGAATGGTGAAAACGCCTCTTTTGCAATATCAAATCGACTATGTTTAGCAAGCTCAATGGAGCCCCATTCATAGAAAATGTTTCCTAGTCCATGCACCAACACCTATTCCCTTCACATCAGGCCTTTAAAGGAAGATGATCCCATAGCAACCTCTTCAACCTATGTTAAAATTCCATTGCAACATTAAATTGACTCTTTAGCTAGCACAAATGGTCGCACACTTGCAGTTGCCTCTACACCAATACTCCATGGTCATCGAACCTTCTCAGATGCACTAATTTTTTCTTTGGGTCCCATCAAATGGGTAAAGCTACAAAAAAATTCCATTTTCCCATTGAAACATCGACATAAGGATTTCTTGTAACTGATTCACTACATGTAGCTTCAAAATGCTTCACCTTGCATCAAAACTAGTAAAGCCTTCAATGCCCTTTGGCTTGATTCAACACTCCCAATTCGCAGGTAGAATGTCAACATATCCACTCTTTCATCTAATTTTCTTTGTGGAAATTTTAATCATTTTCTTTTCTTGGAGCCAAAAACTGTATTCGATTCCATATTTCCAAACATTCATAGAACATTTAGTGGGTCTTTATTCACCCTATCAGGGCACTTGAGCAATATTATCCTGATAGAAGAGTTGACCTTTCAGTATCATGTAATTGTTCAAACAACTTAGCAAGATCAAATAATGTTGTGACTTTTATCCCATGGTGACTCAAGTGCAACACCACCTTCATTCAAGTCAATGGAAGAATTCCCATGCCATTAACATTTGAAATTTATTTATAATGTTCATATTTTGGGTCATCCAAATCTCAACAACACCATAAGAATAATGAGTATCTCCACATTGCATCAACTTTGGAGCAACAAAGTGTGGTAAACCTAAGATAGCTCCTGCTGTATATACCTTATGTTTAGCAATGGCCTTGATTCTCACCAAGCTCCTTAATGGTGCTTCCACAAAAACCCCATTCACTATATCAAGGCTGACAACAATTTCAAATGTGCATTCCAATCTTTTACATTTTTCGCTCCCTCATTGACATAGTCCATTTTGGAATTTATTTCCAACTAGTTACCAGGCCATCAACTCCTGCATCCACTCTAATGCCATCTCCAACCATTGTGACACTTGCAACTTTATAACTTTGTAAGGCATCTCAGGTCCCCATGTGGGTCCAGCTAAATAAATTTTTCGTTTTGAAACAATTTTTACCCTAAATTGATCTGGGGCTGCCTCTAAATGCATTTGAGGTGAAAAAATGAACTGGGTTGTCATTAAAATTTGCTTTCTAGTGTATTTGCACAATGATCAAAACTGTCCCGGTAGCCTCCAAAATTGCCCTGGAAAACTAGTCAAACAACCTCCTAAAGCCATGAAAATATATAGGCATGTAGAAATTTGAATCAAAAACTTTGTGAAACCAATGGTTTGGAAAAATATATCTTGAGGTGCAAGATATTCAATGTCAAAGTGGCACACTTAGACTTTTCTGTAACTGCACCTATTAAAAACCAATTAGGGCTCACCAAGTCACCTCCTTGAAAAAATATCAAATCACCTTGTGGGAAGCTACCATTGGAAACATTAGATCATTTAGATTAAATGAGTATGTGTACAAGAGTACTATCCTTCAATCATCATTCATCATGAGATATTAGGGGTCAAAGTTGACCTCCTCGAAACATTCTGAAAGTGCGGATGTAAAATTAGAACAAACTACATTTATTTTCAACTTGTTAAAAATACCAAATCAGATCCATGGGCTCTAAAACTATACTAGGTAGAATATGAATGTGAGGGGAATGTAGGGCACCAATCCATTTTTCATGACAATCATCTAGTTGTGAAATATCAGTCTCAACAAGAGGCCACTTCACAGAACTAAGAGTTTGAAAATAGTAAAATAGTCCTAGAACCCTCCCACTTTGCATTTCAAAACCCTATCAAAAATTGGCATGTGAAGCTTAAATTGGACATACGTGTACACATATGTCAAATTAATATGCTCAATAGGTGGATTGGCATGAAATTCAACTAGCTCCAAATTATGACCCTCCAAAGTAAGTCATTGTGGCATATTCTTCAAGGGCATTTTTGAGTGTGCAAAGGAAAATTTTCAACATGGGAATTTCAAATTTTGAAAATAATGAAGGTGTCATCAATGGCTCCGACTGGGGATGTATGCCCCTATGAGCATAGCAAGAATTAAGATCCTCTAGAGAAGTAGACTGGGTGCCTATTTCATTGGGTGATAGAGTCAAAAGGTCATCTTTGTCCCCTAATGCTCTAGTTTGACAATTCAAACCATATTTGATGGCCCAAGGCCACCAAGAACTATAGGTCTCTTATTACCTCTCATCACATTTCACTTAAGCGAGTATGAAAATATCATGGCAATTTGACTAATTAAACATGTTTGCACCCCCAATAGTCCATCATATACAACATTATCAACATATTCACAATTACCATACATCTAAAAATCAGACATACTCTTAAAATACTGATTATCATGTGGCAACCACTTATCATATTCATCATATAAATCATTCTCAAGCTGAAAACAACATTCTTCAATGTTTTGCATGTTGCCACACTTTATGAAAACTTCATCCAACTAAAACAAGTAGCCCTCATAATCTGCCACATTGCTAGTACTATCAGGCTCAATCTGATTACTAGTTTGCATGTCAAAGGTGAAAATATCATAAGAACTTAACAAAATATTATGCACATCGTGTAAACTATCTCCAAGTGTGTGTAAATAGATACAGTCATATATTGGCACACTCTATAACTATCCTCCATCATGCTAGTATATAGAATCATCAAGAATTTCTAACTTATCCTCATCCTTACTTTGTTATCCTATAGACATAACATATCAACATCTTTAGCATCCCAAGCTCATTCAAAAGTGACCAATGTTGGTTCAAAAAGATTATATGATTTTATTTTGAAATCAACATCCACATCCACATGAAAAACCTCATGACTAGGTTCATCTAAGTCAACAAATAGAACTTGTCCAAATTTTCATTGAAATTCTCAAGACTTGGCTCCTTGGATACACAAACCTCATGCTCATCTACTATATCTAATTCATCAAAACACATTCTGAACTTGCATCAGCATGCACACTTTCATACTCATCATACAATGCATCATTACAATCAAATGGAATCTTGTCTTTATCTACATTACCATCATGTTAACCAAATGGTTCATAACTCAAAGGAAGATAAGATACACATGCCTCATACCTTGCATGTTGAATATTATCATCACTATCCAAATCAATATGGGAAACACACAACAACTAAGGGTTATTCAAATGTGCACATTTTTGATATCTTGTGGTCAAAAAAATTTAAATTTATTCACTACTTAATAGACCATTGTTTTGATCCATTCTTTCAACCACTTCCTCTCTTTGACCTCCACTATAACTACATGCATTACCAAGTTGCAAATCAAGACACACCATGATGTCACCATCATCAAAATATAGAAACTCAATCGACTGATCATAAATTGGGTTCCCCCAATCATAGGAGATTGAACCACTAACAACCTTGTCAAAACCATGGTCACAATCCATCAAAGAGAACAATCTATCCATTTTTTCATTATTTCTTACTTTTGGGCTATCATGATAGCAATCTACACCTCTCTACATTTTGGTATTGAACTGAGTGTCATTATTGAGTTTTTCATTTACATCCTCTTGAGGATAGACACAAACATTTTCACTATCATGAACATCAATGGTACACATTGCATCACTCTTAACTTCTCCCTTCTCAAGTATGCACTTGTTTGTATTTAAAATTGAAAAACATATGATCATTTGTATTCACACAGGTGCTAATTTCATCAATATGTTTACCCATAATTGAAGACAACAAAGTTTTTATATATTCATTCCTTATTTTCTCCATATTATCTAAAATTGTGTAAGCCATATGCATACTCAATATTCTAAAATCCTTTAACAGTGCACTATATCCCTCCTTAAAATCTTCAAAATACATATGAATGCAATCTAGAGTACTAGGTATGAAAATGTTTAGGGATTAGTGAAAGAGCAACAACAAATCTATGACTGAAATCAATGCTTAACTCTTCATCTTTTTTTTTAATCTCCTTTAAAACCTTGTGACAACGTCAAAAGGTTCTTTTGTAAATTATTCTCTATAAGCATCCACTAGTTTATCCTAGTAGGAAAAGGACTTCTCAGGAAAAATTAAGTACTAGTCCCTAGCTCTTGCTTCAAGAGATCTAACAAAAAATATCATCCACATATCCTCATCTCCAAATGAGTGTTTCTTCATGAAGCTATAAAAATTTGGGAATGTGCACCTCCTTCACAAACATTGTATCCATCAAACCTAGGAATCTATTTATAGACTTGAGTTGGCATACTTTCAACCCTATAATCAAACCATGACAAGTCTAATTGGTTATACAGTGAATCAAAAGAATAGAAAAAGGTGCAATAATTTGGCTTGTAAATAGTACGGTTATCATTTAATTCGGCTTGTAGAGAAATCATTCTTTTGTTCAACTCTTCAATTTCCCTCTCCAACATAGATTTCCTTTCTTGGCTAAGAATAGAATATTCACAACTTATGGGATGCATTGCATCACATCGGATCACTAGGAGGAATGTAATATGTTAAGATAGATCATTCTTATGAAGGACATCACACCCAATGTCATCCACAAAGTGAAAAACACATCATATAAAGTAACAAGGCTGCAATAAGAACCAGGAAAAGGAAAAAAATGCAAATGAATAATGCCAATGTATGCCCCCACTTTAAAGGAATTGATACACACCATTCTATGAGCAATTACTTTAAAGTAGCAAATGAAAAATGAAATAAGAAACAAGACATGAGAGCCAACCTAGAAAGCCCCTATTGCAAGTCATACATTTCTGAGTAAGGCGACGTCATGTAAATGAAAAGGAACAAAAGAAAGAGGCCCCAAAAAATGAACACACCAAACACATAAGGGATCTATGGATTTGGGGTCAGTATGTTCTTTGCTGCAAAGTTTTTATTAAAGAGCTTGGAACTGTCATTATTCTCCAAATACACATAGAACTGGAAGAATGACACCAAGAGAGCAAAAACAAAAGAAAAATAAAATCCATTTTGAGTCAATATGGAAGAGACATTTCTGTCTTGATGCTTTGTATCGTCCCCAAAAGGAAAAACACAAGCAAAATGAAAACAAAATGGTGAAAGAAAAGGAAAAAAATTTGGGTCAACATGAAAGAGACATTGTGGTCTCAATGCCTTGCGTCATCCCCAAAAGGAAAACAAAAAAAAAAGAAAAAAATGCAAAGAAAAAGAAAAGGGGGACCTTTTGGGTCAACATGGAGGAGACATAGGGCATCTCAATGCTTTGCGTCATCCCCAAAAGGAAAACACAAAACAAAAGTAAAAAATATAAGGACCTTTTGGGTCAACATGGAAGAGACATAAGGCATCTCTATGCTTTATGTCATCCCCAAAAGGAAAAACATAAGAAAACTTGAAAAAGAAAGACCTTTTGGGTCAACATGTAAGAGACATTGGGCATCTCTATGCTTTGCATCATCCCCAAAAAGAAAAATCTCAAAAAAGTGGTGATGTATGACATATAGAAGAAGGAAGGTACAAATAGAAGAATGTTATGAAGAGAGGAGAACATCAAACATCATGTCATAGGGGAACATGATACACACATATAAAAGAAAACAAAAATACTAGTAATGCAAAGGTAAGTCGATCATCAAATGAGTCATTCACCTCCCAATCTCAATTGGTATAAGCGAAAGGTGAATAACGCAGCTAAGGGACAAGGAAAAAAGCATTACTAGGACAAGGCTATTGACTTCTTTCCCAAAGTGATTGCAAGGCAAGACTGAGCCGAGATAGGTGATGGGAAAGATCATGCAATAGTGAGAATGGAAGATTCTGCAACTATTACAAGATAAGGTGTGGTTGAATGGTTTAGGGAATTATTTATAACAGGTTAAGTCTTTTAAGGATATTCTATAAATTGCGACATTCATCAGTGAGATGCTCGAGTGTCCTATGATATGCATAAAAATTTTCATTTTTAGGATGTTTGATTCTTGTGGGAGGAGACATGGAAATCCATCCTCTATTAATAAGTGCTTCCAACTTTTGTTCAATACTTGTGGGATTTTGCATCAAGGGAAAATATTTGAATTTATAGGCCTTGTGTTTCTTGCTATATTATCTAAGTTCAGCAAGTGAAGGTTGAGGAGACAAACCAAAGAAAAACTCTTCATTTTTTAGAAGCACTGAATCTTCGTGAGGGAGGAGGATATTCAAATCGGGGGGGAATCAAAGATCACCGTGCCATCATCATGAAGTCTCCAATATTCTATAGGAGGCTTGTTTTCGTGAGGAGGATATTGATAACCTAACCCTATTGTGTTTTTATCTTTTGGTCATTGTTCTAAAAGTTGATGGATGTCATGTTTAGTTGTTGTGTCACAACCTTGTTTTCTTAAGATGATAAAACCTTTGCCATATGTTTCTTCAAGGTTGATTGGTTTGTTGGTAACTTTGTTATCATAAAATGGTTGAGGAGGTGTGTGGCTAGAGGAACTAGGTCCTCCAGTTGTTTCAGGGTGTAGGTATCCAAACGTATCAGGAGGTGAGATGCTAGGAAGGTCTTGTTGTTTCATGGATGGATAAAAGGATTCATTAGCTTCAAGGTTGTCAAGGAATTAGTTTAATAGCTTATTCATGCTATCATCATCTTCTCCAATGATGTCAATAGCACGAGGAGGACATTCATGTGGAGTTGAAGGAGCATGAGGAAGCTCAAGGTCATTAAGATCAGTTCCAAAGGAAAAATTTGACATGTCCAATAAAGATTTTAATGGCATCCAATACTTATTAAAGAAAAAATCCATAATGAAAGAAAACTAAATGCAAGAAACAACAAATCTTGAAAGTATGACAGAAGATAATGACAAAAAACAAAAATGTAGAAAATGCCTAGAAAATACTAGAAATTATAGTGCAAAATGTGCAAAAGGACTAAGTCACCCAGTGTGACGAATTAGTCCTAGTGATGATTTTTTTGTGATTTTCTAGAAATTTTGAATGCAATTTTATGTCTTTCAAATGCACAGATCTAGCTACAATGTGAAAATACAAAATTTTGTCATTTTTTAATGAAATATGATGCAAAAATGCAAGCTATATGAGCTTTTTACTAATGCAATTTTTAAAACCCTAAGATGCAATTTAAACAATGAAACATCTAATGCAATTCTAATGCTAGTTAAACCTAGGATGTTCTTAAAATAAAAAGCAAAATAATGTTCAAAAGTCGGGTTCACCAAAAATGTGGACAATGATTTTGGTTCTTGAATGCTTTAAGCTCCTTCTAGTTTTTTCACCTAAAAGGAGAAAGATTGGGACCAAAATGCTAATGTCTACACTCAATATTAATATAAAAGGAATGTAATATGTCTAAATGCAATGTCTAAATGCAACAAACTAAAAAGGAAATTATTTATTGATGCTAATCCTAAGAAATGCAAAGTGCTGGAAAACACTAATGTATGCAAAAACACCTAAGAATGCAAGTAAATGATGAAACAATTGAACAGAATTGGAGAGATGCACCTGAAATCTGGAATTTGATGTAGAGATGTTCTAGAATCTTGCAGAGTTGACTGGAAATGTTGGTTGGGACACTTACGCCAACCTGGGTGACTTAGTCTAGTTTTGGGGAAAATCTGTCAAAATAGGAATTATCTACCAAATGGTTGTCCAGAAATGTGAAAATTAGTCTTCAGGCCTAGCAATGGGACTAATTCACCACAGATGGTGACTTATTCCACCTAGAGATTTCTAGAATTTCATAACACAATTCTGTAGCTTTCAGTTTGCACTTGCTTTTCTGACAAGTATCTGATCTTGATTCTACAGAAAATGGGTTGAAAAGAGTCTCCAAGCTTCAATTTGAGCTATGTTGAATTTGATGGATTTTTGACCACTTTTTGACACCAAACTCTTTGAAAAAATTGCATACAAAGTCTGCAAATACACATGCAAAGAGGGGAAAAATGGTTAAGGGTTAAAGTATAGGAGTTTTCCTTGGTCAAACCCCACTTTGGTAATCAAACCCTAGATAATGAAATGAAATAAGAAGAGAATGATAAATAAACAACATGCAAATGTCATAAACCTACCAAACCCTTGATGTAGAAATCTGAAGATATGCAATGAAGTGCTCCAATGGATGACTTGATTATGCTTAGAGTGCTTGAATGCTTGAGAATGATTAAGTGAATGAATGCTTGAATGAATGGGGGTTAAAATGAGAGGAAAAAGCCTTATTTATACTTGAATTTCCTAAATTTCCCAAAAATAACACATCACAGGCTGACCTCAAGGGTAAGAGAATAAAATCCTGCTAAGAAATTAAAATTATTTTGATTTTTGTGCCCAGTGGGACTAAGTCACCCTAGGTGATGACTTGGTCCCACCAGGGAAATTTCACTGGGTTTCAGAGATTAAAGTGCATTAAATGATGTCTAATAGGAATATCCTCAAAATACACTTAAGTATGATGAGAAAGTGCATTAAGGGGTCATTTAAACATGAGAAAGGGTTGAATTAGTGATGACAAGTCTAGAAAAGCATGAGAGTTTGTTACAACACTTTGAAATAACACTTGGTAAGTGATAAAAAGGGGATATTTAAGTGAATTATAATGAAAGGGTCCTAGAAAAGTGTGAAAGTGGGTTACCACACTTCACAACACTTTTACAAGACAACCTAGAAGTCTTAATGATTCACAAGGGTCCAAGACCTAATGTGAACGTGTTGACCACATTACAACATTAAATCTAGGAAAAACCAAGCCAAAATTCATAAGAGAGACTCAAGTGAGCATAAAAATGTCAACTATACATTTTTTGGTGACACGCTGAGTCGCATCTATTACACAGAAAACCACATCTATTATTCTAAGTCACAAGTGTCAAACTTGCAACACATCTGAAACTGAAAACCACATCTGGAAACCTTTGTGATGCATGTGATATGATGAGTCACATTTGTAGTCTAGAACAATGTATCTGCCTATCACAGACACATCTAAGACTAAAAATCACATTTGGAAACCTCTATGATGCATGTGATCTGATGAGTTGCATTTGTAGTCTAGAACGACGCATCTACCTGTCATAGACTTGAGACATAGTTTACCAATAAACCGCATCTGATAATGTAAATCAAATTCATTAGTTTCAAAGATGCATCTATTAACTTGAAATGCAATTGCCTAATAACCAGAAAAACAAATTCCACTGTCATAGTCTAAGGTCAAATAGTCAAAACTAGTCTCTAATTATCCTTTCACAATTATCTCTAAATAGAAACCAGAAATATTTTCTCATACTTTCCATTATTGCACCTTTTAGTATCATTTAGCCATAGCGATAGACATACTACTTGAAAACCTTAGTTACATTTTAGGAGTCCTAGTTACCTTCAAATCAATCAAAATTTTAGGACAATCACCTTTTCATATTTTACAATAGGCCAACTTTCCATACTTTGGATAAACCTTTGCTTCAATGAAAAATTGTCATTGAACCTAGTCACTTGTCACACTTGTTATCTTTTGTCATCTTGGTGAGTCTTTCCAGCTCATCAGTATAGTTCAGAAACTCACTTTATCTCTTGGTCTTAGTCTCACAAAAGGTCTCTTGACAAACTAAATTGAAGCCTTGGTTAAACTTTAGATGGTTAGTAACCTCTTTTCAAATCTCCCAAAATTGATTACCCTTAAAATCTTTCCTACACTTTTGCATACTTAGACACGGTCATTTTAGGACAACATCATTTTAGACTTTCCTTATTTTCCAAAAAATACCAAAAATGTAGTTGCATTAGCATTCATTCCTTATATCCAAGAAAAACCCAAAAACATAGACTAAAATCATATCATTCATAGACATAGTTCTGCATCATCCACATTTTGAGCATATCTTACATGGTCGAAACAAGGTCCAAAAGAAAAAAAAAAGAAATGGCTGATCCACAAGACTTTATCAATCCATTAAATCAAATTCCCCATTAGGGACATCTAGACCTCACAAAACCTTATTGGAAATTTTTTCACTAGAGACCAACAAGGATGCATTATAGTTGAGGATTTAGACGCTATTGCCCAAGATCCAAAGTTTCCCTCTTTTGTAGATGAATACTTGGCACAAGATCCTCAATGATATCTAGTAAAATTGTTAGTAGAAGGAGCCACATTACCTCCTTTATTTTACATTCACACACTGCAAACTTCATCTACCCAAGGGAAAATCACGATGGCATCTAGTGCCTCTATCCCTCAAGTCACTGCACCTATACCATTTGGAGTACCTGCACAGAGTGCCACAACAATACACACATCACCATTTTGTACATCGAGCATGACACAAGGCCTTAATTTTACCATAGGGGCATCATCATCAAATCCCTTCAACACCAATACTAGAACCAAAAGGCCAAAAGTCAGCATAAACATGACAAATTTTATACCAAACATCAACACCACTAGTGCCATTCCACAAATAGGGGTTTCACAAATAGGACACATACCTCAAATACAATTTGGGAACCATCTTGATCCTTCGCAAAACATTCACATTCCCAATAAACCAACATCAAACCAAAACTTGTTCTCTCACATTCCAAATCATAATCCACCATTCATTCGTACACTGAACCAAAATCTGCCACACAACGTTGGATTCCCAAAATACTTACATAGACCCCATCAATGCCACCAACACGTAATTTTCACAAGTGGATGTTCTGGAAACACAAATGAAATCCCTTCAACAACAAATGGACAAGATAGCAATGTCTAGCAAAAAGACTTATGTCCATTTCCCTTTGACAAAGCTTTATACATGACACCCTTCCCACATGGATATGTTATACCAAACTTGCCTAAGTAAAATGGCAAGCATAATCCTATTGAACATATAAGAGAATTTTCCATGATGTGCATAGATGTTGCATATGATCCCACATATCTCATGAGACTTTTTCTCAAAGCCTTGTTGGAATAACACTTGAATGGTTTTCTCAACTTTCGTATGGCATAAGGTCATGGGGTCAACTTATTGAAAAAATTATTGAACATTTCTCCTTTAACATTGACAATGAAATCACAATAGCATCCTTATTTCACACCACACAAGATGGAGAGAACTTTATCACCTTCTTCCATAGATGGAGGAGTCTAGCTAGTTGATGCCCTATTGAAATACCCAAAAAGAAAAAGGTCACTATATTCCTAGAAAATCTTAATTCAAAATTGAGAAGTGACCTAAGAGTACACTGTTGCACTTCTTTTGTGGAACTAGTTGAAAAGGTTATCATACTTGAAAGGCTCTCATTGACAAAGGTGAAATCAATATGTCATATAGAAATATAAATGTTTAAAGTACCCATAATGATAGGAACAAATTTTGGTCTCAAAACAAGAACATAAACAATGATGGTGTTGTCGATGCTAAAACCCTACATGCAAGACCAATCATTACATTTAGATGACACAACCCCTATAATGACACACCCAACACTGTCGACCAAACTACCAATCTTGTCCAAAACACGCAAAAACCATGACCACAAAGGAGGTTTCCAAAACATGAGCTCACTCCCCTAGGGGAACCAATCAAATAAGTCTTCAAAGAACTAATAAAACACAAACTCATACAACTTCCTGAGCCAAAATAATATGATCCTGGATAGTTTAAACCCTCTTGGTGGGATGAAAATTCTTTTTGTGATTTCCCTCAAACTAAGGGACATATTCTACCACAATGTCGACAGTTGAACATTATACATGATCTCGTGGAAAACAAAAATATTGAAGTTAATGGACAGAAACAAACATCCTCAAACATTGATCACAAGGTCTTTACTGATCCATTACATGACCATGGAAAAGGAAAATCCTCTAGTTCAGGAAATAAGACCAATAATTTGGCTAGCTATGCTAATGTCAAGTATGACTATAACCATGGCCCAATCATAAATCACATTTGAGCCATCAATGGACATATCAACACTATTACCATAAAGAATGTGTTGTAAACACTTGCCAAACTTAGATAACCATCCAAGGTCCTATGTCATAGCAACAACCCTAGTCGTCCAAGCCTCAGTACAATTTACTTGACCAATTGGGGAAGACCCCAATGCAAATTTCTATCTTGGAACTATTGAGTATATCACCCGATCATCAAGCTATTTTAGACAAATATTTGTAAAGCACTATCATCCTCACAACCCTTGATATCAATCACTTCCAAGAGATGGTAAGCTACCTAACCAAATCTCATCATGCTACCTTCTCTGAACAAGATTACTCAACTAAGAAGACACACCACAATGACCCATTGCACCTAGAAGTTCTTGTTCATAAAACAAAAGTTAGACAACTCTTGGTAGATGGAGGAGCAGGGTTAAATCTTTGCACCTTGAAACTGGTTAAGGTATTAGGCTTCTTAGAGGCATGTGTGGACACTACTAAGAGTGTTTTCATTAAGGCATGTGATGATGAAGAATGATCATCTAAAGGAGTTTTGATGCTCCCCATTAAAATTGGTCATGTGGTTATGGATACCCAATTCCAAGTCTTGGATCTCATCCTCCCAGATAACCTTTTACTTGGTAGACCATGGATACATGCTATGAAGGTCATCCCTTATACTTACCATCAATGCCTTAAATTCCCATACAATGGCACCGAGATCATGATAGATGGTGATCCTAATCCTTTCCAGTATTGCACTAACCTACACAGAATACCCCAATGATAGGTGCCTATTAATTAGGAGGCTTCATCATCCAACTCATCCCAGTATATCGATCCATCCCCTCTTTCCAAAAGATCTAACTCCCAACCACCAAATTGCACTCCTAAGGTTGAGATCCAAGATAAGGGTTGTGAAGAATATCATATGATAGCATCTTATTATATTAGCCAGTTGGTTCCTCCTAAATCATACGATCTACCAATAGTAGATAGGAGACAATCCATTGTCACATTACACGTCCCTCCCACAATGACTTTTACAAAATGGGGGGAACTAAGTAGAGAAGCTTTAAATCAAGATGTGATCTCTTGGTTACACAAAGAAGCCGATGAAGAACCTCCTCCACCCGCTCAAATACCTACAAATCAATATCGAAAAGGTTTTATGATAATGCAAAACAAAGGATATGATGGACATAGCGGGCTAGGAGTACATCAGAATGGGAGGACTGAACCAATCATTGTCTCTAAGTGACCAAAAGGCCCAGGGCTAGGATTTCAACCACTTAATATTTTCGTTTCTAGTACCGCATTGCCTTTACAAGAGGAAGTCAATGCTTCTAACAATATCGAGACATCCAATGAGCCATTTGACCAATGCAATTACAATTCCCCTGACTCTAATGAATATGAGTGGGATTCCCTCTCCTCTACTACTTTCATGGACCTCGATAAACTATTTAGGGAACTTGACCAAATGCTTAATTCCTCACAAAATCCACCTAATTCCTATTCTCAAATGTCTTTGACAAAACAAGAATGGCTCAAAATTTAATTTTTGGAATCTATTGATCCTGACTCTTGGGAACCCAACAAACCTGCTTCTGATAACCAAAGCTTTACAGTGGGTCCATCTCAGAATCTACTTATTCCCAAGAAAAAGAATAAGGAGGATTTGATAAGAAATTTTTTTCACCATGTCAACAAGTCTATCCTCACCCTATTAGCCTCTATATTTGATACTTCTAATGATGACATTCCCCTGGTATATCCCCATCTTATCAATTGGGATCAACAAGACATCCCCATCTTAGATACATTTGAGAACGACGAAGCAATAGCTGAGTTCATGGGACTCCAAGAAGGTATACCTAGTGGTGACCATAAGGCTATATTTACCATAGAATTGGATAACATGGCTTATTTTGGGGATTTTGTTCACCCCTCTAGTTGCAAAAGTAAAAACAATAAGAAAAACAATGAAAAAAAAAAAACTGAGTCCCTAGGTGAAAATCGAAAGGTGCCTTTGGACGATGAAAAAGAAAAAAGTAAGGACACATCCAAGGGTGAAAACCTCTCTAAGGCACCCAAGGATGGAGGGTTGAACATTCTCCCCATTTCTCAAGAAAATTCACCAATGTTGGTTGAGGAATTTGTGGAGATCAACATAGGCACTAAACATAATCCTCGAGTAATCTATTTTGTAGCATCTTTGACAGAAATAGAGCAACCTGAATTTCATAATTTCTTCATAGAAAGATATATTAACTTTGCATGGTCATATGTCAACATGCATGATCGAGATCTTGACCCGGTATTACATCATTTTCCATTACAACCAGGTGTTAAACCAGTGAAGAAAAAATTAAGAATAATGCACCCACAAATTGCTTTATTAGTCAAAGTTGAACTAAAGAAACTGTTGGATGTCAACTTTATTAGATCAATTGAATATGCAAAATTAATTTCCAATCTCATACCAGTGACAAAACTAATAGGGGGCATCCACATCTATACAAACTTTTGAGATATAAACAAATATTTTCCTAAGGATGACTTTCATCTACCAAATATTGACATGATTGTGGACCTAACAGTAGGATATGAAATGTTATCCCTCATGGATGGTTTCTCAAGATACAATCAAATCAAAATCACACCTGAAGACCAACATAAGACAACTTTCACTTGTCCATGGAGAACTTATTGTTGGAATGTCGTGCACTTTGGACTTAAAAATGCTAGAGCAACATACCAACGTTCCATGACAACCATTTTCCATGATCTCATACACACTCTCATGGAAGATTATGTTGATGATCTAATAGCTAAATCATTGACAAGGGTTGATCACTTACGGGTCCTAGATAATATTTTTAAAAGACTAGAAGAATACAAAGTAAGGATAAATCCAAAAAAATGTGTATTTGGTGTGCAATCAAGAAAACCTCTAGGATACATTATTTCTAGATGAGGCATTGAAGTGCACCCAGAAAAAGTGAAATCTATAATGGAAAAGCCTCCACCGGCCAATGTAAGTCAACTATGGACACTACAAGGGAGATTGTAGTCTATTAGATGATTCATAGTGTAGTTAGCAGACAAGATACATCCCTTCCAGCATCTACTCAGAAAAAGGGTATCATTTGTATTGACAGGTAAATGTCAAGAATCTTTCCAACAAATCAAAGATTACCTACTTACACCACTAGTGTTAATTCCACCTACTAATGGAAGACCTTTGATACTCTATATTTCAGCAACCACATCAGTGCTAGGAGCCTTACTTGCATAGAATGATAATGAGGGTCATGAAAGGGAAATATATTATATCAACCAAACTTTGGTGGGTTATGAGATAAATTACAGTACCATAGAATGTGCTTGTCTTGCAGTAGTATTCGCTACTCTTGGACATACCTAGCAACATGCCTAAATTTTAGTTTTTGGTAGAATATCCTTTGGTCCCTGCCTTTGACATCCTAGATTCAAAGATGGTGTGTGAACTTGTTGGTCCCAATTCCCCATGGTACAAAGACATATATGACTACCTCCATTCCTAAATCCTACCCCTTGACCTCTCGAACAACCAACGTAGGACATTTATCCATAATTCTTCCAAGTATACCATCATCAGAGATAACCTTTATAGACGTTCCCTAGATAATATCCTATTGAGATGTCTCAATACTAAAGAAGCACAAGATACCTTGCATGGGTTACATGTGGGTATATGTGGATCCCACTTTACCAATCCCACCTTAGCTAAAAATATTATGAGACTAGGCTATTATTGGCCTACGATGGAAAAGGACTCATATGTCTTTTTCAAGAAATGTTGATAGTGCCAAATTCACAAAGACTTGATACACACACCAGCACAAGAGCTCCATCCAATAACGTCACCATGGCCCTTTTCCCAATGGGGACTCGATCTCATTGGTAAGATACATCCTACATCCTCCAATAGTCATAAATTCATCATTACTATGACTAAATACTTTACCAAGTGGATTGAAGCCATTCCTATGACCTACATTACCAAAACATAGATTTCTAAGTTCATCCTTAACTATATGATTTGTCGGTACGATGTTCCTCAATCCACCCATTTAAAAACCAAGAAGTCTATCACCTATATGAAGAATTCCATATCCAACACCACTCTTCCACTCCATATTACCCACAGGGTAATGGCCAAGTTGAGGCATCTAACAAAACAATCCTCAAAATCCTTAAGAAGATTATCAATAATGTTGGTCATGATTGGCATTTACAGCTTAACCCTACCTTATGGGCTTACCACACAAGCATTTGTACTCCCACCAGTGCCACTCCATATTCCTTGGTATTTGGTTTTGAGGCCATCTTGCCTATTGAGGTCGAGATTCCTTCCCTAAGGGTATCTTTGAAAGGGCATATTGACAATGAAGAGTATCATGTGTCAAGACTACATGAGTTAGAGTTCCTGCATTAACGAAGAAAAAAGGAACTAGATCATCTTCAAGCATATCAAAATCATCTTCATCATAACTACAACAAGAAATTATTGAATCAACATTTTGACATTGGAGACCCGATTTTAATAGAAAATCCAAAGAATCAAGCAGAAAGAGAAAAACCAAGAAATTTTGAGCCAAATTGGCTAGGACATTCTATAGTCACAGAAGCCTTTGGATCAAGAGCATACCATCTCTCTACCCATAAAGGAGAACCATTATCATCACCAATCAATATCCTTCATCTGAAGAGGTTCTACACATAGCTTTTGAGAGCCTTGTCTTAATCATCAAAACTACAAAAAAATTGTTACCTAAGGGAAAAACCTGGGAAACAAGCGTCTTGGTAACATAAAAAAATTTGAAAAAATCAAGAAAACAGTCAAGAGAAATAATTCATCCAATAGTGAAAACCACTTCGGTGCCACTTTGGATAAGTACCATGGTGAAAACCTAGCAAAAAGGCACCATGTGTGGACAACTCTACTCCTTTGTCTACCATCATTCCAATCGAACTTCCCTATCATTACACCTATAATAAATGGTTTTCTTTTTCATAACTTGGAATGATTGACATCGAGCACACTTCTTATCCCCATTCCATCCTATCATAATAAATTAATCTTATACCTGACTAGGGGTAGGCACTTGACTTACATCATTTGGTTCTTACAATGGTTGTTTTGAGGGCATAAAACCATCGAAAAAATCCAAAAACATCACAAAATGTCCTAAAAAAATTCAAAAACATCACAAAATGTCTTGAAAAAAATCCAAAACCATCACAAAATGTCTTGAAAAAACCTAAAAACATCACAAAATTTCCTAAAAAAATCCAAAAACATCACAAAATGTCTTGAAAAAAATCCAAAAAAATAAAAAAACTATAAAATGATAAAAAAAAGTCAAAAATCCAAAAATAGAGTCAGAGTCAGACGCACCAATCAGTCTTTGTCATTATCGAACTATGTTGCCTCTTTGACTAGACATAGGCAAGGCCATCTGTTGATGTGCCCTCAAGGAATTAGGTCAGTCCTTTAGGTTTTTCAAAATAAAATTGTGACTCAGTTCTTTGTCTATAAGATAAATTCATTGGTCATGTCGAACTACGAGGTCTCTATGTGTATAACATAGGCAAAGCCATCAATCGATGAGCCCCTGAGGCTACACTAGGTCAATCCATTAAGGTTCATTACATTCACTATCACACACGTCAGATATCTTCAAATAAATGAAATATTTTTTAGTTAGTACTGCCAATCAAAGTTTGGTCAAACTACGAGGTCTTTATGTGTATAACATAGGAAATGCCATCAATTCATGAGCCCCTGAGGCTACACTAGATCAGTAGTTTAGGGTTCATCATGTCAATCAAAATAAGTAATACATTGTCATCTAGCACAAACAATTTTCAAAATATCAAGACAATTCATGCATCAATAAGACAAATAAATCAAGGTCATCAAGTCAAACAAACAAATTGCCAAAGCAATAACAAAAACAATCAACCTATGTCTTATACAAGATGTGTCCATCCTGAAAAAAATAATATCATTTAGTCAAAAAATTATCATTTCCATATATAGGTGGTCACATGATCAAAACCAAAATCAACGTCTTATACAATGTGTTTCATTCCTGAAACCAAGCTTTATCAAACAATCATCTTATCAATCCCCTGGACAATTAAACAACAAACATGATCAAATTTTGGCAAATATTCTTACTGGCTATTAACATTGTGGCTTGTTTTGTCTCATCTTTTCTTTTTGTATTTGTCTTTTAGTTACGTTACTAGCTTCCTCAAGGATGCCCCATGAAGGATTTAGAGGAGCAATGGTGTCTCATGACTCATCTTTTATTTGATTGTTTTCTGCAGTTTGTCTTGACAAAAAGACTAGGGAAACTTTTCCCTTAGTATGAGTTAGGACATTCCTTGTCTGCAACTATCTGTTTTAGCAGGTGGATGACCTTACACACCTTGGTTTATCTCATATCATGGTGTTTGTTGTCCATTTGTATCATTTAACCCCCAATGATGATTTAATGCAAGGCCTATTATGTTTCAGAAAATATTGAAGATTGCTAACACTAAAATCTAGATCTATGCTAACATTTCTTCTTTCTTGCATTATGAAAAAGTCCTGTGACACACAAAAAAATAAAGCATCCTACATATCCATTCATGTTACAAACATCATTTAGAAATTTCCATACATATATACATATTAAATCATACATATATGTTGCATGAGAAAACAATATATATACACACATTTATTGCATCTAGGAATCCATGGCATAACATGCATTCACCATCATAAAATGCATAGCATATTCTCACAATAAATAGATTTACATAGCATTGTAAATAAAAAAATCACATTACATCTCATAATCATAAACATAGAATGCATACATGACATTCATAATACCATAAAAGTAAATGCATACATCATATATAATCAACACAATATCATAGGCTGCATCAACATCATAAAATAAACATTGTCATCTATAACATATGCATAAATAGGAGACTACATATCACATAAATAACTGCATATCATATAATTGCCACCAAAATGATAAAATATATCACGCATAAAAGTGTCACAGTACAATGTCATAATATATCTCCTAAAATGGAGCTCACGGGCTCTATAATAAAAATACAATGTCTACAAATATATAACATGTCCCTAGGCTGAACTCCCACTACTCTGATGAGAAGAATGAGGAGGTGACTGATGGGGAGGTCCTGACGATCGTTGTGTGGAAGGGGGCCTATCATAAGGTCCTGACTTGTAAGGCCCTAGGATACCACTACTAATCTGGGATTTCTTGTGGGATGACCTATTGTGTGATCTGTTACTAAGGGCCTATGAAGCACTAGGAACCCCTCTCCCAGGAGGTACCTCCTACTCATACAAATCTTTGTAATATCTCTCCCGATCACCAGCCTTGACCAACTCCTGAGCCATAGTTGTAGCTGGTCCAATGTAAAGGGTTGTAAACTCCACAAATCTCTACTTTGTCTCCTACCTTTGTACCACCACCTGATCTCTCTCCAAGTAGATGTTGTCCCTCTCTAGCCGCATCTCGTCTCTCTCCACAAACACGACTCTAACTCACTCCTCTAAGGCCTCTACCCTGGCCTGCAAATTAGCCAGCCACAGATCTATGGGACCCTCTTCCTCTAGTAGTGGCCTCACCCCCTCGTCTACATCCCACTCCTCAATAATATGGTCTTAGAGCTCTCTCTCTTGATCTCACATCTCCTCAAGAAAATCATTTACATCCTAGTATCCTTCTTGTAATAGATCAAGGGCATCCAACTCAGCCTCCTCTCCAACAACCTCCTCCCCAACAGCCTCCTTTGCAATTGCCTCCTCAATGATGACCTCCACCCCTCCACCTGCCTCCAACATGGCTACATCCTCTACCTCCCACTCACCCTCATGGATGGGTAAAAAATCTTCTCCCCTGCCTCTACCACCTCATCGACAACCCCTCCCTCCTCCTCCTCCTCTCTCATCATCTTCTACACCTCTACCACCTCGACCACCTCCTCTACCACCACACTAACCCAATGGGTCAGTGCCTCGGTGCTCTACAAGTGCTGGTTGATCGAGATCTATATATGGCATAGGACTAGGTTGTGCCCACTAGGCATCATACACTACTATCGTCCCAGCATCCGTAGCTCCACTCCTCCATCCCCACTATACTCGCTGCAGTGCATCTATATCTGTATCCATTGTCACTATAGGAATCATAGGACCCCATAGAGGAACCTCCCTTGAAGATCAAGAAAACTTAACTCAGCCCCGCGGCACTTCTTGAACCTCACCAAAATACTGGAGCACTCTATCTGGTTGGCATCTCTCAATGATATTTACTCTTGAAATAGTCTTCCCAATCAAATATCGTGTCTGTCAGAAAAAAGGAAAGTGTCGATCCTTGTCCTACCACTGCACATAATCCATGTATGGCCTTCATATAAACTGATAAATGGTATTAATCACATGCCTCTAGTATCTTGTTTCTCCAACATGAGTATGTGTAATAGTTCTAGCATAACAAAATACATAAGGAGATCGACCATCTAGCTCATATACAACTGGTGGAAGGAAAAAAAAATGTGCTCCCATACCCATATCACCAATAAGGTAGTCCCACAGCTCATGGACTGCACCTCCTTATAAGCTATGTCATGCAAGTGGAAGTACAACATCACTAGCAAACAGGGGCCCCATGCATACACAACCTTCCTCTCCAACATTCCTACTAACATCTCCCCCCAACCAATAGGAAACCCATGCCCTTGATAGTCTAGTAGTATAATCCCAACAATAAAAGTACACAACAAACAATCAATTTGATCATATCTATCTACAATTACATGCCATCTAATCTCATAATGCTCAATACTGAGCTTTCTGATGTCCTCATGCACATAATAATGAGTGATCTCCTTGTAAACCCTCTGGGTATCATAGTAGACCCTCTCACCCCTGATCAGTAATCAAAGTATCATGTAGACATCCTCTAATGTAATGGCCAACTCTCCTATGGGAAAATGAAAAGAGGAAGTCTCTGAGTTCCATCACTTAGCAAGTGCAGTGAGCATCCCTTGGTTTTCCCAAATGGTGGGCATAAATGTCACATGATGTAATCCAAGACTCCATATCAACCATTTCTCTACACCACACAACTAGTCCCGCAACTCGTATGTTGTCGACCTTGACTCTCGGGTGTATATCGAATCCAAAACAACTTGCAAATGCATAATGAATACCTTGTTTCAGAAACATGAAGCCAATCTTACACTAAAAAAGTTCAAAAAAATTGATGGGAAAAATCATTTTATTGACAAATGTGGTGCACCATTGAAATGCGTCATTTCACATTGCAAATACATCGCAAAAATACACATGTGTCACACAAGGCAACACATGCAACCAATCATGCATATGTGTTACAAAGTTATCAAATGTGACATTGCCCCTATCAATTGGGACTCTTTTTGAAAAATGCGATAAAAAACTAAAAAAATGTGTTGATCTAAAATAAAGCAAAAAATAGCCCCCATGGGTTTCCACAAATGCGTCGTATCACAAGAAGATGCATCGCATACGAATGCATTTGCGGCAAAAGGGAAATGACACATATATGCAAAAATAAACTTTAATGTCCTAGAAATGCATGAAAAATAAAAATTCAAAAGTTGGTTTTGGGGTACATACCGAGGGTCCTACATCGGCCGATCATAAGAAGGTCCTGATGCAATATCTGCGATGCTCAGTGTATGAAACATGAGACATTTTGTTGGATGGCTCTAGAGCAAAATCAATGGTTTTCAAACTTGAAGGGTGAAAATGAATTCATTTTTACCCAAATTCCTCTTTATACCTAGGGTTTTTAGGGTTTTCTTTCAAACCTATTGTATTGGCCCACTATTTGCACACTTCCAATGATCATTTCACAAACCAAACCTCACCAAAACTATTTTCTTTCACCACCATCAAACTTTTGGCTATCCAATTACCTAATCAGGACAATTTCCAATTTTTTTAGAATTTTTCAAAAAAAAATTATTTTTCCCGAGGGGGCATACCCTTACCTATTTCACACTAGGCAATGTTATTTATTATTCTTTGACACAAACACCGAAATAACATTATGTCAAAGAGGGGCAAAATGTAGACACTAAAAATTGTCTTAGGCTTGCAACCCTTAACTTCTTCATATTTTGTTCATCTTTATAATTAAATAATGTTAATTATTTAATTATTGTCTAAGGTCATATGTCCTCTATTAATTAAATAACTTTAATTATTTAATTAACTCATTCTTACTTTTATTCTTCCTTGATTAATTAAATAAAATCATTTATTTAATTACGTCGCTAATTAAATTTATCTTCTTTCTAAAATTAAATAAACTATTTGTGAACCAATGCTCCTAACCCATTCAAAATCATACGAAATAAAATGCAAAAGGAAACAAAAAGACACTAAACACCTCAAGATTAGGCCTAGTTGAAAACAAAAAACAAAGAAAGATAACAAAAAGTAGATTTTTACCTTGTCTTGAGTTGATGCTTGGTTGGCCCTTGATAGTTGATAATGTGTATGCTCCTTCGATAGAAAAATGGATGAAAGTGGATTCAAAATGATGAGGGTTTAATGAGGATTCAAAAGGTGGATGTGGGTAGTTGAGAAGATGAACCAAATGGATGAAATGAAAGCTTCAATGTGCAACAATGGTGGATGGTGGATGGTTGAGCTTGAGAGAGTTAGTTGAATTTTTGATATTTTTTGAGATGAAGTTGTGAATGAATGTGTTAATGAGAGAACGAAAGGAAATTCTTTCATTTTATGGAGAGAATCCCTAGAAAGATGAACAGTTGAGATCTTACCACCATGGGAAAGATTTAGGGCTATGGTGAGTTGAAGACTCACAAGCCCTCACATCTTGCAATGTGGCAGATGATGTGTCACAAGGACACATGAGATGGAAGGTGACATGTGATGGGAGGGTACTTGTAATTACCTTGGAAAATGGGATGATGTGACCTCTCAATGATCACATGGGGAAGAGGAGAATCTTGGATAAATAAAAGTGAATTTAAAATTCACATGATTGGGGATATCTTAAGGATAAAACGAGGTTGCCAAAAAGGTAGGTGAGAAGTACCCTAGTTAAGACAAGGTGCTTAAAAAGGTAAGTACTTACCCACATGTGAGTGATGTGACAAGTCAAAGGTTCTAGAAGAATTTGGCATATGTGATTGATGTGACAAGTCAAAGGTTCTAGAAGACCTTGGCACATGTGATTGATGTGACAAGTCAAAAGGTTCTAGAACTTTACATGGGAATAAGGAGAGTATTGAAAGAATTAAAAAGAATTAAAAATTCCTTGGGGGATGGGGAGAGTTGACTAAGGTACTGATTAGGCCTAACTGATCAGTGATTAGAAGATAATTAGGGGTTAATTAGGATTAGAAGCCAACTTGCAAAAGTTGGAGGATGTGACACATCCTAGTCAAGGATTAGACATGTGCACATCTCTAATGATGAGATTAGGAGGTAGATTAGGATTAAGAAAAAGGATGTGACATGTGAGGAATTAAATAAATGTCATATTTATTTAATTCATTTGATGAAAGGGGGATTAAAGAGGGTAAGGTATTTAATTATTAACTAAATACCTTATGGATTTCAGAAGGATTAAGGATATTAATTAGATAATAGCAATATTACCTAATTAACGTGAATAAGAGGATGTTTAGACGAAGAGGGATAAATTTGAACCAATGTAAGTGTACAAATTTAGGTGTTTACATTTTTCCCGTCTTTGAGATGGTGTTACGAAGTAGCACCATTTCAAAGAATATGAAAATACATAACCAAGAAGAAGATGGTTAGATTGAAAAATATGCCCTAGTCATCAATGGAGTGACTAGGAAGAAATCTGATGGGAGTGAAGACAAAGATTAGGGATGGAGAATTCCCCCTCAAGAGGACATGTGGGTTCAAGAGAACATGGGTTTTCTCTCGAAATGGATGAGATAATGAAAGGGGAGATGAGGGAGAGGATGCCAAGTGATGGATAAGAGAGGATGATAAGTGATAGGAGATTGGGAAGCACAAATGGTTTCAAGGACAAATGTGATGTTTCCCCAATCAAGCTACAAGCCAAAATGGGTTGATGGTGGATGGAGTGTTGGAAATGAGGGAATGATATATCCTGAAACAACACGAGGATAAGGAAGGTTACATCCCGATGATGATGATGATGATGAAAGTTTTGTTGATGATGGAAGGATACATCATAGAACAACACTAGGAATAGTGAAGGATACATCCTGATGATGATGATGATGGTGATTGGAGCAAGGTTTGTAGCCAGACTCAGAATAAGAGCAAGGATGTGATTAAATGATTTTTGCTAGATTGATGAAAATATGGATGAGAAGAGATGGAGGATACATGCAATGCAATGGAATGGAAAATGAAATGCAATCCTAATGTGATTTTCCATTTTCAAAGCATTGATTTTTGCTATAGCATAAGACACAAAGTGCCAAGGTATGTGGAACGAAGGTGGATTAGTGTCCAATGCATAAAACAAACACAACAAACAAGAAGGCTATCCCAACACCCCAAAGTCACGAAGACCTTAGTTGGTCCAAGCATTGGGAAAACCACAAGCACAAAAGGATTCCCTAGCATAACACAAGACCGCAGGGATCTTGGTGGGTACAACGTGAGACAACCAAGAAGACAACAACAAAGAAAAGATCAAGATATGCCCCTATGTTTACCAGTCAAAGCACACCATGATATGATGGACCAAGGCGACCTTGAAAAGTGATGATAGGAAGCTCAAATGATAAATAAAATCCAAAAGTATCAAAATATTGCAATCAATTTCAAATGTCCTTTTCCATAGGATCAAGAGGGTGGATGGTATTGATGAGGTCTATTAGGAAGGATACATCCTATTGAGACCAAAGATGGAGACTAACGAAAAGATCAATATGACGTAGGAGATTCAAAACCGATTGGATCTGACGATACAAGTGGATCTCATTTGTGAAGAACTGGTGAGATAAGGGCATAGCTTGATGGCCGACACAAGAGAGAAAAGACATGAGACTAACACACCTTAACGACCTAGGGGCTCAAGAGCTGATCAAAGATTAGCCTTGCCTATGTGAAAGCGTAGAGCCCTCGTAGTTTAATAAAATACCATGGCACAAAGAAGGAGGTGCCCCCACTCTAGATATGTCATGTATAATGAGGCAAGATGGATGGAAGATAAAAGGATAGGAAAATAAGGGAGTGAGATGGATATGGATAGGATGTAGAGATAAGGGGGGAGACTAATGGTAGCATGATGGGTGGACAAGGAAGGTAGATGGATATGAATAAAGATTAGGATAGTGCATGGATGAGAGGAATGAATGCCAAGAGGTCTCCAAAGCATGTATGTATGATTTTCCCTATCTATATCAAGACCACTAGGATGGAGGGGTTGGGATAAATGGGATGTGATAGGTAGGATGTGTATGATAGGTAGCATGGAAGAGGTGGGGGAAGGAAATGCAATTTCCCCCAAGTGCGGAAGTAAGCTAGATGGGGGATTTACTCATGATGCCTATTTGTCGGGTTTTCATCATGGTACTTATCCAAGGTGCTTGTTTGCCAAGTTTTCACCATTGGACGAATTATTTCTCTTTAATTTTTTTCTCTTTGATTTTTTTTCTTATTTTTTTTTACTTTTTGATTTTTTTGGATTTTTTTGACTTTTTTGGATTTTTGGATAGTAGGTGGATGGAGATAGATAAGAATAGGGATGTGGATAAGTGGATTTAGAATACATTTGATAAGGATATGGATGAAAGACTTAGGCATCAAGTTCCATACGAGGTATTAAGAGCCCATGTTTGAAGCGGCAGTTGGATGTTGGTACAACCTTATTAGGATAAATGGATTATGCAAGAGAATAGATTAAAGGGATTTGATGGGGGAGATATGTGGGATAATGGATGGGATGTTGGAAAGGGTATGGATAGAATGATGGGGTAGGTGTGTTATGGGGTGGTGAGTTTATGACCAACATTGGCACATGTGGTGGTGTATGTGAAAAGATAGGAGGATTAATGGATGGAGAATGTGGGGATAATGGAGGAGATGGGATAGTGAATTTTGGGACATAAGGACCCAAAAAATATTTAAGAGATGGAAGGGGTGTATGATTAGCTTTTGGATTAGCAACTTTGGATGTTGTTACAGATTTTTCATTTGAAGGTATTGCATCTTTTTTCTTTGGGATCCACATGGTTTTGATTTTTGATTTAGTGGGCCTTTATGGCCTATGGGTTTGATTTGGATTTTGGATTTGATTTTTCTTTTCGTCAACATGTCTTTTAAAGGGGACATGAGGAGCTTTAGATTCAAGTGGATGTTTAGATTTATGCATTTTTACTGTGGCATCCAAACTACTTTTAATAGCAATGGGATGGGTGTGAGCAGATGGATGATGTGGAGGAAACATGAACAGAGTGGTGGAGGTAGGATTTTTGGGTTTATATGTGGATGGAAGGTGTAGAGTTACATTCCTTTGTTGATCCTAATTAAGGGACATGAGAGTGGGATATTTATGATGGGTGACATGGATAGGTGATGGATGGATGAAAGGATGAATAGGACAAGATGGAGGAGGTGATTTTGGGATATAAGGGCCCAAAATGGACTTAGTAGCTAGAGGATGTGTGGTGGCAGATGGAGGGATATAAGGACCCAAAATAGATGAAGGATGGGAGATCGCAGATGAAGGGACAAAAGAACCCAAAATGGATGGAGCAGATGAAGGAGGAATATGGATGGTTGTTTTGAGGCAATACGATGGAGGAGGGGGGATAGCAACAAACGATTTGGTAGAGTGATGGGAGAAGCCTCTATTTCTTTTGGAAGAGGCTCATTGAGGACATCTAGAGGTTGTACCAACATCTTTAGATTGTGAGTCTTGAGAAATATATAAAAAAACCTTGCATACAAATTTTTTCTTTGACCCGGATGGGCTCTAAAATACCTTGTTGATGAAGACCTAAGCATTTTCCTTGATAATTCATGTTCTTGAGCATTCAATCCATGATAGGATTTTTGTTATTATGAAAGAATGATGTGAGTCCATTATTAGGCGAAGGATGATGGCTGGTATATATGCTTTGTTTTTCTTCTGCAAGGAAACCACCATGGAAGAATGTGAGAGTACCAAGGGGATATAAAAGTGGTGTAGGGATAGTAGGTTTAGGCGATGATGGAGGATCATGAGATGGAGATGATGGGATAGCAACATTTGGATCAGGACAAGTGGGGTAAGGGATCAAGAGAGGGATTAGGTGACATGATAGGATTTGGATTTGTGGTAGCGGGTGATAAGGGCTCATGTGATGGAGTGATCAAATCTTGAGTATCAAGGGGATCATGGGATGGAATGGATGGGGGATTGTGATCTTGAGATGGACTAGATGGGACAACAAGATCTTGATGTGGAGAAGGGGATATGTTGGTATTCTTTAGATCAAGCTATTGGCATGACTCATCATGTGTGGGAGGCATGATAATGGAGGAATGTTGGATGCACTCCAAAAGCAGGGGAGATGGAAGGATGGGAGATTCATGGCATTCATGGGAATGGATTTTAGTGATAGGAGTGGAAGGAGTGGATTGGATTTTCATTTCTTCGATGGATTGGGTGGATCTAGGAGTAGGAGGTGTGGATTGGGTTTGATTGTCTTTGATGGGTTTGGTGGATGCAATGGTTTCAATGGTTTGAGTGGTGCTAACGGTGGCAACAATGATAGGTGTGGTAGGACAAGGGTCTCATCATTAGTGACCGTGGGTGATGAATTGAGATGACATGGTTCCATGACATCATGATGTGGAGTTGGGGACATCTTCTTTGTCATAAGCCCTTGGAGAACTTCTGGAGTGAGAAACTTGCATACTCTAGGCTTGGCTAGGGTGATGGGCATAGATGAAGAATTAGGGATTGGTGAAGGATTGGGATTATGGAGTGGTAGACTAGGATTAGATGGAGGAATGGGATTGGAGGTAGGACTGGGAGTAGATGGAGGATTTGGATTAGATGGAGGGTTTGGGTAGGGATATTGGAGTGGTGAATTAGGATAGGGTGGCATGGACTGTGGATTAGGACAAGAGGATACAGCTAGTGGATTGTAGTAAGGGTATGGGGATGGAAAATTGGGATGGAAATATGTGGGTGTTGGATTAGGATAGGGATATGCGGATGTTGGATTAGGGTAAGTTGATGGGGGTGTAGGATTAAGATAAAAAGGTGTGGATGTAGGATTAGGATAAGTTGATTGGTATGGAGGATTAGGATGGGCAGACTCAGAAGGAGGATTAGGATAGGGGGACATGGATGGGGGATTGTAATAAGAGTATTGGGATGGCAGAGAATATTTGGGTGTCGGATAAGAGGATGATGTAGATGAAGGACATGATGAATATGTGAATGGAGAAGATACATGATATCCCTTGTCAAAGGTAGCATAAGGAGTGCGATTAGGAATGGATGAAGACATAACGAGATAGCTTGAAGGGGTGATTGGATTGTGGAAAGCGGGTGGAGAAATCTTACTAGCAATGATAGCATGAAGGGGATCTATGTCGTATACCTCTTGATCGAAAAGACTTTTCTTATCGTTTTCGACATAATTAGGGTTTCTCTTGACTACTATTGATGGAGAATAAAAATTAATTATGATGAAAGGATAAATAGGATGGATCAAAGATTTTGGATGGATAGGGACTAAACCTCAAATCAGGATTTAGGTCAAGCTCAAATTTGGATCAGATTAAAGCTCAATTAGGATGATTGAATGATGAAATGGGATTGATTCTGATGATCGAATTTGATTATCAAAGGATGAATACAACATTGAATCTACTTCGAGATGGAAGTATATTTATTGGGTCAAAGGTGATTGGATAGGGATGTGACTGGATTGGATTGGATAAGATAGATTGATGATTGATAAGATCAAATGATGGATCAGATAGGATATGGAAGGGGTTCTAAACCAAGTTCATAGATTATCCTAGGTGACTTAGGATACTGATTGATTGGATTAAAGTATAAATGGATGATTGTGGCACCGAATCCACCTTGATATTAAAAGTGGATTAATTGGGCCGATGATGATGATTGACTTAGGATGGATGAAAATCCTAAGCAGATGTTGTTGATGATTATCATATTTAGACACCTAGTTCCATTTGGATAATAACTTCTAAAATGAAGTTCAAGGGATTTGGATGGGGAAAATGATGATGGATATCTAATCTAGAGATGCTCTCGGATGAAGTACCTATGTGATTTGGATGATGAACAAATGACATTGGGAGAATGCAGATGGACTAAATCTCAGATTGGGATTGGATCATAGAACATGATAGGATTGATTCTAAACCAAGTTCAGGCGTTTTAACTAGAGGACGTAAGATGTTGACAATCAAAATTTTCCAGATTTGGCAGTTTTCAAAAATTACCAATTTTTTCCATTTTAGGTAACTCCACAAACATATCTTTGAGAGTCTAGTTTTTTCCCAAAAACTTCCTAAAACTAAGTTAGGATTAATTTCCAACTAACATCCTAATTTTGAGACATAATTTCTAAGTTATTAATGAAAATGATTTTTCAAAAACTGAAAAAAAAAAACACTAAATTGCGATTTTGAGGGTCAAGATGAAAGTTTGAAGCCCCAAAAATGTGTTGAAACAGGCGCCAACCAAATGAGGTTCATTGGTAATTCACATGCCACCTCATAATCCAACCACCCATAAAATTTCAGCCCAAACGGACACCCGAGTCAAAAGTTATGGCTTCCGAAAGTTTCTACATAAAAACCAAAACCCCTAAAACTAAGTCTAGGTAATTGGGTTGGATGATTTGACGATAGATATGGACTGTAATGATGTTCTAAGATGCACTTATATGATTTAGATGATGAAATGATGACTTTTGGAAAGTGTAGACGGATTGAAATGAGGATTACGGGTAAACGAAAGATGTAAACGGTTGGAGGAAGGTCAGGTTCACCTATTCTGGAGGGAAGGTTCGCCTATTCTAGAGGGTAGGTTCACCTATTCTAGAGGGCAAGTTCACCTATTGATGAATAGGTTCACCAATTAGTTAGGAAAGGTCACCTATCTGCCTTCAAACCCTTGGAACAGGAAAAAAACTCTCAAAATGGGTAGACAAACTCTTAGAATGGGGAGACGAATGATCAGATCAAGGAGATAGATGATCAAAACAAGGAAACAAATGCTTAGAATGGGAGACTGACTCTTCAAACAAGGAAACTAAAGCTCGAAATGGATGAACGATTAGTCAAAATGAGGAGATAGATGATTGGAACAGGTAAATGGGTCCTCGAAACAGGGAAATATATGCTCAAAACGACTAAAAAGAAGGTGAAAATAACTATTTGGATGGCAGGTTCACCTCTCTGAGGGAAAGTTTTCCTATCTTAGGGCAGGTTTTCCCATCTATAGGGTAGGTTCACCCAACTGCTGAAACAAGTTGTTTGACTAAATGGAAGACAAAACTGACTATTTGGAGGGTAGGTTCTCCCCTTTGTAGGGAAGGCTCGCCTATTTAGTAAAAAGCTAGATGATTTTGATAGAAACACATTGGGAAAAGACTGAGACAAAGGGTAGGTTCACCCCTGTTCAAGGAAGATTCACCCCTAATGGGGCAGGTTCGCCCCTCTCCAGCAAACCTAAACTTGACTTAGCTCAAAATGACTATAGAAAAGGACCAACAACTCAACAAATAACAAGAAAAAATCAAAGGCTGACTCGACTGATAAGATATGCACTAGGTTAGCACAAGGAAGACAATTCAAATAGTACAAGCCTACGATTAGTGATGAGGGTATGGCCAACATTTTCCTCTAACTAGGATGAATAAGGTAGCTAGGGAGTCCTTGATATACTCTAGGTATGTGAGGCACAATCATGAACACCAACCTGTCTACAAGCGTTAGTTAGGAACCACAACAAGATGCTGAAGGGATCAGACCAACTTGTTGTGCAGTTTTTCTACACACGGCCCATTGAAAGAAGGGACCCTCTTTTGCTTCGGTTTTGGTGTTTTGGCCCTTTCTTTTGAGGTTTTGTCTTACCTAGGCATGTGCTTAAAATGTTTATTTTGAATGCCTAAGTGTTTCCCCAGGTTATTCTTTGAAAATCCTAAGTTCTGGATGAATTTCAGGTTTTTACCCTGATTCAGAATTTTCCACCCTGGTCGGATTTTCCTGGATCGTGCTTGGACTTGAACTAGACCTTGTTGTTTGGGGATTTTCGGTATTCGCGGATTTCCGCATGGGCTGGATTTTCCTAGATTCCACCCTATCGTCGGCTTTCTAGGTTTTCTGACTGTCTTGTTGATTGCATTGTTGGCTTCGTGCATGCTTTGAGGGGTATATCTAACTTGGTTTCTGGGTCTCTTGGATTATTTCATTCTAGGGTTGTTCAGTATTGCATCATTTGTCATCTCCTAGCTAAGTTATGAGCTTGCATGTGCGCTAATGGCGGATGAATAGGGTTTCGAACTGGGGGCAATGTCATTTCAATTTATGTCATCTTAAAATGGGCTTAAAACACAAAAGAAAATCTAGGAAAGGTCCATCCCTGACTTGTCCTAAGTTAAATTGTTGAAATTCTGCATTGGTTCAGTGTCTGGAGGAAATCAGGACTATCCATCCCTTCCAAGTTTTATTCGCTGTGACCTTTCAAAGTCGGCGGGATGTCATATCAGTCATACTGTGTCTCGCCGAAGCCCTTCGTGGGTTTGTATTTGATCGCCCGGACACTGTAATTCTCATACCGAAAGTCTTTCTGTCTGCAAGACAAACCTCATTGCCGAGAGCTCATAGTGAGCTCCTTTTGTCTTGCCAATTTTTTGTCCTATCGCTGAGATCTTTCCTTTCGGCGAGACCTTTCGTTGAACATACCCTGCTCCCGTCAAGTGCTCTTCGAAGTCGAGGAGACTCTGTCTAGTCAGAGAGACCTTCCAACAAGCTCACTACTCTTGCCGAAACCTTCGCTTTTGGCGAGACTCCTAACGATCGCCAAGACTTCATAGCGAGGCCTTCTGTTCTTAGCGAGTCTAGATCTTTTTCAGGGAAACCACCTATTGTCGGCCAGAGGTTATGCCGATGGAACTCTACATCGGCGAAACATTTCACAATCGCTAGGACCTCTAGCCGAACTCAAAGAATTTCATCGAAGGCCCTCCCAAGTCCATATCATCTCTGTGACAGTGTCTTTCTCACACCGAAGGTCTCTTTTGTTATATCACTAGTTGGTGAGACCAAAGCAATCACGAGACCTTACCCCGACTACCCGCTGGTCACATCGAGATGTTTGTTACATCGACGTTCGACAAGACTCTGCAAGTTCGCTGAGACATCATATAGATAAACTTTAGTCTGGCCAAAGTGATTACTTAAACATTGATGGTCAGTGAGACAAGGGCAATTCACTGTGACTTTATACCGAAGAAAATCTCTCATCGACATGACTTTCACATTCGCTTTCGGCGAGACGTGCCCCACTTGGCATGACCTCATCCCGAATGAAATTTGTTTGGCCAAAGTACTTGCCTTTGCACCATTTAGTCCGGAATTGTGCCTTAACCACGGATTTCTGTTGAGTCCGAATTTCTCCGAAATTCGTCGTCCCTCTAATTTCCCGAAACTGCTCTTTGGCTCGTTCTTCTCTGGAATCCGTCTCTAGTGGATTTTCCCGAAATTTGATGAAATGTGAAGGAACGTGGAATAGTTGGATTTGTTTACAATTCATGATGCATTTGATGATTATTTCATGTCATATTTGGATCTCCCATGTGATTTATTGATGAGAGTGATCAGGTTTGAGGGTTAAGTAGGTGTTTCTTTTTTTATTCCGTTGGAATCCGATCGGTCTAGAATTTCCCGAAATTCCTCTCTGGCCCAAATTTTGTGGATGGTCTTGAAACCCAATATTTGTTGTGGTCATTTTATATGAAGTTTAATAACACCTTGGCTATATGAGATGCATTCTAATGGTGTTTTAATGGATTAACATGACTCCTTCCTGTAGTTTTTACTGTGATTTTTGTGTTGAGTGCAGGCTGAATCAAGCAAAGCACCAGCTGGATGATGCGGCCACCTACCTTGTAGTTATTGACAAATACCTAATGTATAGGGTAGACTAGGATAAGTCAGTCAAATGGTCAAGAGAAGAGATTGTGTCTATTGAGAATTGACTTAGGGTTTTTCCCCTGCCACCTGTGGCCGACCTAGATGTGGTGTTCTTGAAAGTACATGAAGAGCCAGATCAGAATAGAGATAATAGGGAGGGGAGCTAATGATAAGCTGTGGCATGATTTGGGCTTCCCTATTATCTTCTCCTGCTTTGGTCTGAACTGAACTACGGCCATTAGGCCAACTTGGATGGGACGTGCATTTAGTGCTCATTTGACCAACCGTGGCTTTCTCTTGACCGAGTTGTTGTGCCATTAATGTTGCAAAACCCTTGCTTGGTTGACGGGTTTTCTGGGGGAGTTCTATATAATGGGCATTTCGCCTCTTTGTAAAGGGTTAGAAGGTTAGACTGTTAAAATATAGAATTAGAAACAGAGCAAATAGTTATAAGTAGAGGTAGTTAGTAGCAAGTAGGTATTCTCAAGCAAATGTTATAACAAAAATCTAGAATTGTTGCTACAGTGGACAATTTGAATACAAGAAATGACATTGTGATTTGGTGCTATATTTGTTTTCTTTTGTTTTGCATGGTTCTTTTTATTCTATCTTTAAAATTGCTTTGAGAAGGTTCGTGTTTAGATTAGATTTTATTTAATAATGTTTGTGATTTAATACTTGAATGTTGCAGCAATCCTTCAGTCCATACTTTTCACAACCAACTAATTGTTAGTTGCTTTGCAAAGTTAGCCTGGAATTCATATTCTGTGTGCCTAGTTCGATTGTGAAGATTTGTTCATTTCAACTGCAAAAGGGTTGTTGAATGAATGTTCATGATTTTAAATTCTTAACACGTCAGAAGATTGCACTGTTTTCTATGAGATTGTAGATTTATCTTGGTCAAGCAAAGATCAGTTTTGAAGGATTGGTCCATTTCGAGTGTTGGTTACTTTCATTGTTAATCTTAGGTTTAGCATTAAGTTTAGGAATCTCTTCGAAAACCTTATCCTTTTTCTATTTCTTTGATTATTGGGTTAAATCTTAGATTGAAGTATCACCAGATTGTTAGATCTGATAAAATTGATTCAGCATTTTGCTTGTAGTAAGGTCCCATTGTGATTACTAGCATTTTCACATTTTGTTACTGAGTTGTTTATGCACTGTCAAGACCTGACATTAGAGACCTTGGGGTTATCTCTTGAGGCTTGCCGATAGAGATTTACCTTTCAAGAGAGATAGGATACCATATTCTGTCTAGGTTGTTATTGTGCAGAAAACATGATCAACAGGAACTGGCGCTAGAAGGAGGGCCTAAATAATCAAGCTGGATCAATTTTTGAACGCCATCTCTCCTGAGAGATTCAGAAGAAGAACAAGATCCGCTCCAGGAGAGGAGGAATTTCAAGAACTACCAGACCTACTAGGTCAAGAAGGACTGACAGAAGGGGAGAATCATCGTCATCATCACACCATTCACCTCTCACATCTCCATCATCTCAATCTTCATCAGGTTCACTTGAGTCTGAGGGCATTCCCAGTCCACAACCTCAGCTGGTCATAAATCAGCCATTACCACCCCCCACCTCCACCAATGGCTTTCCTAGCAACCAATCCATCTCCATTGAGTTTCGCCAATTGCAATCCTATGCCTAAAATCCTTGAACACTTCTGCTCAAAATTCCATGCCAATGATCCAAATAGGACTGCGGAGGAGCATATTAGGATTTTTAAGACTACCCTTAAGGATAGGGGAATTAATCATGAGGATGTTGCATGCAGACTTTTCCCATATTCCCTTGGAGATGAGGAATTTTGTTGGTATAACCATCTTCTTGCTGGGTCTATCACTACTTGGATTCAGCTGGAGACTGCATTTTTACAGAAATCTCAGATCCCAATCAGTGCAAATGAGTTACTTTTGCGGTTTACTGGAATCAAGAGGGAAGTAAATGAACCGATAGTGGCTTTCAATAATAGATTCCATAGGGCTTATGCTAGGCTGCAGACCCCTTATGTTGTAGATGATGCCTCTTCCAAGGAGGTTTATTATGAAGCTTTGGATAGTTTAACATCTACTTTCATCAAATGGAAAGCAAACCCTCCTGGTAGCTTATTTGAAGCTTATGATGTGGCTGTTAAGGTGAGTACAGATTTGAGACAACACTTGTCTGGACCCTTGGCTAACCAAATACCTGTGATGAGTTCAGTCCCTCAATCACCCTTGGTTTCACACCCAGGTCATCCCCTGAGTCAGGCTACATTCATGCCAAATTACCATCCAAATATGAACCAGCCTGCATTTTTTCATCAACAAGCTAGTGTACCTGGTTACTTATAGAACTTTGAGATATTTAATCAACCCCTGAACCATGGGTCACAGGATGTTTATATGCAGAATTTAGCTAGTATTATTCCTCCATCAAACAGTGCATACAAGGAGAGGTTGGATGCACTCACAGAGCTAGTTGAGAGGCTGAACACTGAAGTCACTTACCTAAGGCACCAGAATAGTCAATCCCATGCATCCCAAAGAGGGATTCAGTCCAATTATGATCAAGGCAACATGGATATGATGTAGGCTCAAGGGAAAAACTTTGATAGAGAACAATATATTGATAGAGATCATGGAAGGCAGCCGCCACTTCAGAATAATGGAGAAGCCATAACTTCTCTGGATCATCCAAACAATCAGGGGAAACCTAGTGAATTTTATCTGGCAAAAAAAGCTCTTTCAGGATGGTGTAGGCTTCATAATACTAATCAACATTTTGAGTCAGACTATCAAGAATTCCAGGCTACTGTGTCCATTTTCCAGCTGAAGGTTCAACATGCCAGCTATAGTTCGAGTGGAAGGGAGATAGTGCCATCTAATCCTTATGACATATCAGTCGTGGTGGTGAATCATGTCCCATTTCCAAGAAGTGACAAGAATGAACCAGAAGAAGAACAGGATAAAGGTGTTGAAACAGGGCATGTATACAGTGAAGAATCTACAGTTCAATCCTTTGGAGGTAATGAGGAGAATGATAATGGCCCACCAGATGAAGAATAATATACAACTGAGGAAGTTCAAGCATTCCATCATGTGTCTACTCAGTATTTCATAAATGGAGGACAGTCTGATGCTAATAAAGGAGGAAGCATTGAAAATGGTAGGGATGAATTGATAGATAGCTCTAAGGGAAACTATTCTACCATGACTACAGAGCAAATAGGGGAGTATGTGATCAGAGAACTCAAGAAAGTCAAAGTAAGTCTCTCTACTCATGAGTTGTTAAAGGATCCTACCATTAGGGGTGTAGTACTAGGGTCTCTTGAAAAGGATATGCTAACTGAACAAAAGGGTACTTCAAGCCATATTGATGCAAATACTTTTAAGGAGGTATTCATGTCTGAAACAAGCTTGGGAAATTATGTACTAACAGTTGACCCTCAAGGATGGGAGACTAAGGAAATCCTCATGTTATATGATATGCCTATACATAAATCTGACAGTGTTAATGTTGAGGCAGTCCTAGAGGAGGTTGAGCTTTTGATTGAGGAGCCTCAACAGATTGCTAATGAACATTCCCTGGAGCAAATTGTGGGATTTAATATTGTGGGTAAAGAAGCTGCTTTTCCCAAGGGTTACGGTTGTAATCCAGAACCAAACAAATGCCAATAGGGGAGGAATTCAGGGAATCCCTTCACTCATCACATTTTGTTGATGAATTTAGTAAAAATTCACATATTTCTTGTATTAATGACAAGATGGCTATGGATGTGCAGGAAAACCCAAATGGTGTTGAGAATAACAATGTTGCAACCATCACTAATGAGCTTGATTATCCTACTTTAGGTAAAGATGTACTTGAAGATGAATTTTCATTCTTGAGGCCTCCTGACAAACATCATGATGAGGAAGTTACTATGCATGATGAGGCTTTTACATTTTCAACATTGTTCCCTCATGAAGAAGGAGGAATATTGCATCATCAGTGGAGACCTCCTGATGACATAGATATCAACCTTTTACAAGTGTAGGATGTTGGATACCACATTTAGTCTACAAAAATACAAAATCAGGTTGTTTCTTTCTTTACTGAAGATTCTGAGTCTTATCAATTTGATTATGGAGGTTTAGGAGAGACAACTTGCATATGGATTAATCATGGTCCTAATGAGTCACCTCAGTTATTGATTATCCCTGACTATGATGTTGAGTTTGAATGCTATATTATTGAGCCTTGTTTTGTTGAATATAAAGATGAATTTTCATTCTTGAGGACTATTACCATCACCTTGTTGCTTATTCATACCCTGAAGAGTCAAGTAGGGGTGGGTCTCAGTTCACCTTATCTGATCAAGAATGGTTATGAGTCTCTTGTACATAGTTAGGATAGATTGCTTTGGAATTGGTTTATTGTGGTTAGTTTAGGTTTGCTTTTGGTTTGTTTTGTTTTGCTCTGCTCTTGTTTTGGGGGTTTCTCTATTTTCACCTAGATGTGTTGCACCTGCATGGAAAATCTATCTTCTCTGGAATTGTTCTAAGTATTTCTTTGGTGAACTTTAGTCTTGCATCTTGAAAGGATGGTTGAGGTCTTTGCTATTGCCAATAGTCTTAATGTCAGATTTATAGAAGATTGGGTCACTGGCTTTGATTCAAATTTGAAGTACTCTGAAATCTTATATCTCTCATATATCTTAAGAATCCTAATGTCACTATAGGAATCCTTGTGAAGTTTTGTCAAGTGAAAAATCTTATTTCTGCTTCAGTGCCACTCTGGTTCTCAACCCTGAGTGTGAACTTCATTGTTCACAGGTTGAAATGAAAGTGACATAAAGAATATCAAAAGAAAGAAAAATGAAATATTAAATATCAAAAGAATAAATAAAACTTATCAAGGATACTTGAATATCTCTACCGGGGCTATGGACTCCTGGCTGGCAGTAGAGCTATGTTCAGGAGAGTCACAGCGATAACCTCATCGGGGCTATGGATGCCTGACTAGCAGTGAGACTCTATCCAGGTAGCTTTTGAAGTTAGAATCATTACGTAGCCTGACTTGACTGAACTTGGTTCCTGTAGTAACTTAAGGAGGGAAATGAACTCATACGCACACACTTGGATTTTCAGTTTATGAAAGGTTTGATCTATCCTTTGGTTCTGATTCTTTAAATCTTTGCATTTTGACTTGTTTGTTTGATGGTGAGATTGAAACTAGAGATTTTGGGTTCTCGATTCTTGTTTGTCACCAAATGCTCTGGAGCATTTTCCCAGTAGAAGTTGCCATTTGTTGTGCAGTTTTCGCACACACGCCCCGCTGAAAGTAGGGACCCTCTTTCGCTTTGGTTTTGGTGTTTTGGCCCTTTCTTTTGAGGTTTTGTCTTACCTAGGCATGTGCTTAAAATGTTTATTTTGAATTCCTAAGTGTTTCCCCAAGTTATTCTTTGAAAATCCTAAGTTCTGGATGAATTTCAGGTTTTTACCCTGATTCAGGATTTTCCACCCTGGTTGGATTTTCCCGAATCCCGCTTGGACTCCGACTGGACCTTGTTGTTCGGGGATTTTCGGTATTCACGGATTTCCGTGTGGGCCGGATTTTCCTGGATTCCACCCTGTCGTCGGCTTTCTGGGTTTTCTGACTGTCTTGTTGATTGCATTGTTGGCTTCGTCCATGCTTTGAGGGGTGTATCTAACTTGGTTTATGGGTCTCTTGGATTATTACATGCTAGGGTTGTTCAGTATTGCATCATTTGTCATCTCCTAGCAAAGTTTTGATCTTTCTTGTGCGCTAATGGTGGGTGAATAGGGTTTCGAACTGGGGTCAATGTCATTTCAAGTTATGTCATCTTAAAACGGGCCTAAAACGCAAAAGAAAATCTAGGAAAGGTCCATCCCTGACTTGTCCTGAGTTAAATTGTTGAAATTCTGCATTGGTTCAGTGTCTGGAGGAAATCGGGACTATCCATCCCTTTCGAATTTTATTCGTTGTGACTTTTCGAAGTTGGCAGGATGTCATATCAGTCATTCTGTGTCTCACCGAAGCCCTTCGTGGGTTTGTATTTGATCACCTGGCACTATAATTCTCATACCGAAAGTCTTTCTGTCGGCAAGACAAACCTCATTGCCGAGAGCTCATAGTGAGCTCCTTTCGTCTTTCCAATTTTTTGTCATGTCGCTGAGATCTTCCCTTTCGGTGAGACCTTTCATTGAACATACCCTGCTCCCATCGAGTGCCCTTCGAAATCAGGGAGACTCTGTCTAGTCGGAGAGACCTTCCAGCAAGCTCACTACTCTTGCCAAAGCCTTCACTTTCGGTGAGACTCCTAACAGTCACCAAGACTTCATAGCGAGGCCTTCTATTCTTAGTGAGTCCAGATCTTTTTCGGGGAAACCACCTGTTGTCGGCCAGAGGTTATTTCGATAGAACTCTACATTGGCAAAACATTTCACAATCGTTGGGACCTCTAGCCAAACTCAAAGCATTTCATCGAAGGCCCTCCCAAGTCCATATCATCATTGTGACAGTGTCTTTCTCACACCGAAGGTCTCTTTTGTTATATCGCTAGTAGGTGAGACCAAAGCAGTCGCGAGACCTTACCCCGACTACCTGCTGGTCACATCGAGATGTTTGTTACATTGACGTTTGGAAAGACTTTGCAAGTTCGCTGAGACATCATATAGATAAACTTTAGTCTGGCCGAAGTGATTACTTAAACTCTGATGGTTGGTGAGACAAGGGTGATTCGCTGTGACTTTATACCGAGGAAAATCTCTCATCAACATGACTTTCACATTCTCTTTTGGCGAGACGTGCCCCACTCGGCGTGACCTCATCCTGAATGAAATTTGTTTGGCCGAAGTACTTGCCTTTGCACCGTTTAGTCTGAAATTGTGCCTTAACCGCGAATTTTCGTCTAGTCCAGATTTCTCTAAAATCCGCCATCCCTCTAATTTCCCGAAACTTCTCTTTGGCTCGTTCTTCGCTAGAATCTGTCTCTAGCAGATTTTCTTGAAATCTGATGAAATGTGAAGGAACGTGGAATAGTTGGATTCGTTTACAATTCATGATGCATTTGATGATTATTTCATGTCATATTTGGATCTCCCATGTGATTTATTGATGAGAGTGATCAAGTTTGATGGTTAAGTAGGTGTTTCTTGGTTATTCTGTTGGAATCCGATCGATCTGGAATTTCCCAAAATTCCTCTCTAGCCCAGATTTCGCGGATTGTCTTGAAACCCAAAATTTGTTGTGGTCATTTTATATAAATTTTAATAACACCTTGGCTATATGGGATGCATTCTAACGGTGTTTTGATGGATTAACATGACTCCTTCCTGTGGTTTTTAGTGTGATTTTCATGTTCAGTGCAGGTTGAATCAAGCAAAGCACCAGCTGGATGTTGCGGCCACCTACCTTGCAGTTATTGAAAATTACCTAATGTATAGGGTAGACTGGGATAAGTTAGTCAAACGGTCAAGAGAAGAGATTACATCCATTGAGAATCAACTTAGGGTTTTTCCCCTGCCACCTATGGCCGACCTGGATTCGGTGTTCTTGAAAGTACATGAATAGCCAAATCAAAACAAAGATAATAGCGAGGGGAGCTAATGATAGGCTGCGGCACGATTTGGGCTTCCCTATTATCTTCCCGCGCTTTGGTCCGAACTGCACTACGGCCATTAGGCCGACTTGGATGGGACGTGCATTTAGTGCTCATTTGACCAACCATGGCTTTCTCTTGACTGAGTTGTTGGGCCATTAATGTTGCAAAACCATTGCCTGGCCAACGGGTTTTCTGGGGGAGTTCTATATAATGGGCATTTTGCCTCTTTGTAAAGGGTTAGAAGGTTAGACTGTTAAAATATAGAATTAGAAACAGAGCAAATAGTTGTAAGTAGAGGTAGTTAGTAGCAAGTAGGTATTCTCAAGCAAATGTTATAACAAAAATCTAGAATTGTTGCTACAGTGGACAATTTGAATACAAGAAATGACATTGTGATTTGGTGCCATATTTGTTTTCTTTTGTTTTGCATGGTTCTTTTTATTCTATCTTTAAAATTGCTTTGAGAAGGTTCGTGTTTAGATTAGATTTTATTTAATAATGTTTGTGATTTAATACTTGAATGTTGCAGCAATCCTTCAGTCCATACTTTTCGCAACCAACTGATTGTGAGTTGCTTTGCAAAGTTAGCCTGGACTTCATATTCCATGTGCCTAGTTCAATTGTGAAGATTTGTTCATTTCAACTGCAAAAGGGTTGTTGAATGAATTTTCATGATTTTAAATTCATAACACCTCAGAAGATTGCACTATTTTCTGTGAGATTGTAGATTTATCTTGGTGAAGCAGAGATCGGTTTTGAAGGATTGGTCCATTTTGAGTGTTGGTTACTTTCATTGTTAATCTTAGGTTTAGCATTAAGTTTAGGAATCTCTTTCGAAACCCTTACCCTTTTTCTATTTCTTTGATTATTGGGTTAAATCTTAGATTGAAGTATCACCAGATTGTTAGATCTAATAAAATAAATTTCAGCATTTTGCTTGTAGTAAGGTCCCATTGTGATTACCAGTATTTTCACATTTTGTTACTGAGTTGTTTATGCACTATCAAGACCTGACATTAGAGACCTTGGGATTATCTCTTGAGGCTTGCTGATAGAGATTTACCTTTCAAGAGAGATAGGATACCATATTCTGTCTAGGTTGTTATTGTTCAGAAAACACGATCAACACAACTCTTCTCATCTATCTAGGTATCACCCTAGCTTTGATGCTCCACTAGACACGATTTGACTGGATTTAGGTATAGCTTTTTCTCTCCCACCTTTGTATACCCCGCCAGTCTGCATGGTTGGGATCATCCCTTGAGGTGATGAAATCCCCAAGCAGGTCCCGCTAAAAGAGAACACTAACCATTTTTTCAGTTACTCCCCAAGCTCACATGAAGTGCAAGGTTAAAGCGTGAATGAGATAGTGCCCCCTTGGGTGACACAAAATACTTGCAAGAATGACAAACAATATTTTGACTCTTCCGTAATTAAACTATGTGTCAAGATTAATGAGCAAAAATGATAAGCAAACTAGACAAACAACGTAGGGATCGACTATCCTGCAAGAAAGTGTTAATTTTTTTGATTTATGCTCTTTGAAAAGGATGAAAAAAATTGCACAAATGTTAGAAAAACTAACACAAACACCAACATGATGGGTTAGGGGGTTAGTAATAATCAAAAACAACACAAAATAGAGTCTGAAAATAAAATTTATGCACTGTTTTTACCTTGCAGAACCCTTTGTTCAGGGCAAGTTCGCCCCTCTGTAAGGGAAAGTTTTCCCCTCTGTAAGGGTAGCTTTTCCCCTCTATAAGGGCAGGTTCATCCCTCTATAAAAAATAATGAGAATAGAAAAACTAAACTTCAAACTATTTTTTTACCTTTGTCAAGGGCAGGTTCACCCCTTTGTAAGGGCAAGTTTTCCCTTCTGCAAAAAATAGTGAGAAAATAGAGGTTTTGATACTTAGAAGGGTGACCTTGCAGGGCAGGTTCACACTTGTGCAAGTTGGGTTCACCTATTTGGGGTGGGTTCGCCCTTGTTCAGGGGCAGATTCGCCTCTCTATGACCTTAACCTACAAAATGTCAAAAAATAACAAACATAAAAACTAGGGACCCATTTGTGGGTCCCATTAGGCATGCTAGAAATGTGAACTAGTGCTCCTAACCCATTCAAAATCATGCAAAATGGAATTCAAAAGGAAATGAAAAGACACTAAACACCTCAAGATTAGGCCTAGTGAACTCAAAAAACAAAGAAAGATAACAAAAAGTAGATTTTTACCTTGTCTTGAGTTGATGCTTGGTTGTCCCTTGATAGTTGATAATGTGTATGCTCCTTCAATGGAAAAATGGATGAAAGTAGATTCAAAATGATGAGGGTTTGATTAGGATTCAAAAGGTGGATGTGGGTAGTTGAGAAGATGAACCAAATGGATGAAATGAAAGCTTGAATGTGCAACAATGGTGGTTGGTTGAGCTTGAGAGAGTTAGTTGAATGCTTAAGATTTTTAGAGATGAAGTTGTGAATGAATGTGTTAATGAGAGAATGAAAGGAAATTATTTCATTTTATGGAGAGAATCCCTAGAAAGATGGATGGTTGAGATCTTTCCACCATGGGCAAGATGTAGGGTTGTGGTGAGTTGAGGACTCACAAGCCCTCACATCTTGCAATGTGGTAGATGATGTGTCACAAGGACACATGAGATGGAAAGTGACACGTAATGGGAAGGTACTTGTAAGTACCTTGGTAAAGGGGATGATGTGACCTCTCAATGATCACATGGGGAAGAGGAGAATCTTGGATAAATAAAATTGAATTTAAAATTCACATGACTGGGGATATCTTAAGGATAAGACAAGGTTGCCAAAAAGGTAGGTGAGAAGTACCCTAGATAAGACAAGGTACTTAAAAAGGAAAGTACTTACCCATATGTGAGTGATGTGACAAGTCAAAGGTTCTAGAATACTTTGGCACATGTGATTGATGTGACAAGTCAAATATTATAGAAGACCTTGGCACATGTGATTGATGTGACAAGTCCAAAGGTTCTAGAACTTTGCATGGGAATAAGGAGAGTTTTGGAAAGATAAAAAGGAATTAAAAATTCCTTGGGGGATGGGGAGAGTTGACCAAGATACTAATTAGGCCTAACTGATTAATGATTAGAAGATAATTAGGGGTTAATGAGCATTAGAATCTAACTTGCAAAAGTTGGAGGATGTGACACATTCTAATCAATGATTAGACATGTGCACATCTCTAATGATGAGATTAGGAGGTAGATTAGGATTAAGAAAAGGGATGTGACATGTGAAGAATTAAATAAATGTCATATTTAGTTAATTCATTTGATGAAAGGGGGATTAAAGAGGGTAAGGTATTTAATTATTAACTGAATACCTTAGGGATTTTAGAAGGATTAAGGGTATTAATTAGATAATAGCAATATTACCTAATAAACACAAATAAGAGGATGTTTAGATGAAGAGGGATAAATTTGGACCAATGTAAGTGTCCAAATTTAGGTGTCTACACTATTATTTATTTTATTCCTATGACACTTTCAACAATAATTAAATAATCATTTTAAATTATTTTAATTACTCTTTATCCTTTTCTCTCTTTAATTAAATAAATATTTATTTATTTAATTTAATTCAAAATCTTGAATGTTGAATTAAATCATTATTTAATTCATAAAAATATTTATCCATAGCATATTCCTCTATAATTAGATAATCTCTTTGCTATCTAATTAGTCATTTATCACTTAAGTCTAGATATAATTAGATCATTCAATTATCTGGTGATCCTATTTGGGATGAATTTACCTTTGGTCATGATGATGTTCAATTCAAAGAGCACAATGTAATCCATAAGGATGCTATTGAAGGAGCTAATTGTGGGAAGTTTGATGATGAACTTGAACACAAATCTGATTTATCAATGCATGAAGTTGATTGTAAGTAAAGGCTTGAAAAACTTGTGGATTTTGATCCTCATCATGATATTGAGCATTTTCAACAAGTTGGTACAGGAATACAAGAGTCTTGGAGCAACCATGGAGGTGTTGATGACAAGAAAGGAAGTTGTGATTTTGGCATCCAACCTAACAGCTATACACCATCCTTGCATACTTATGATTGGAAAGGTCAATCCTTGGTTTCCATTGAAGATGAAGTGCAAGCTCTATCCAAATTTGATAGAACACGCAATTTAATTGGAGAAATCTATTGGAATGTTTAGATTAAAGAGAGATAGGAATGATTTAGGGAGGGAGTCACTCTCCCTAATCTACAACTAATCAAAGATTCATTGGAAACAATGAAATCAGAGTTCTTACACCCGATTAGAGATCGAGACTATGCCCTCGAGTTCACAAAGGAGGCTATTAGTGAATTCAAAGAAAGGGAGAGAAAGGTTGATGAACTTTCTCTTGAGCTTATTTCAACAAAGGACATGTTGGAGAATGCTTGGATTACATACTAATGGAGGTAGAATATCAGCTAGCCAATACCAATCTTTCTAGAGAACAAGAGAATGAACAAAGAGGTAAAGAAATCAAGCAAGTGGTTGATGAGTTTGATAATATTCAAGAGGAGTTTGACTTAGAGGATTTTCCACAAAAATCAAAAGTTACAAGTGAAAAATTGGATCAACAAGTTGGATTTGAATAAGAGAAAAGAAATGATTTCAAATTATTGATAACCCTCTCTTTGAAGTGGGAACAGAGGCAATTTATGATAACCCCCTCTTTATGATAGAAGATGAAATATATAGTGACAATGGATAGATATGGGATCTTGGTGAAGTTTCCAAGTATGAGATAAAATGCGGCTATCAACTTACTGAAATTTGAGAAAAAATCATGAGGGTGATCCGATCTTTGTGATTGACAATATTCCAAGAAGGTTGCTTGATAAAGAATGCATAAGTGGGGTTGATGATGAATTTTCCACATGGGAAGTGTTGGATCATGGTGACTTCCACATCTTTGACATCAAGGTGCTATCAAAACATGGTTTGATAGCAGCTTGAAATTTATTACAATAGCAAGGAAAGAAGATTTCAAGCTTGTTACTTATGAAGCTTGGGAGAAAGAAGGACCAAAATAGGATGTGTACATGTTTGATAATCCATCCCTTAGGTTGAGTGATGCTTTAAAGCTTATAATAATCCTTTTTGGAGATTGGGTTTGAAGACAACAATTGCTCCATGCTCCATAGTTGTTGAAGCTTTCATGGATGGGCTACATGGGTTTACCAAAGAATTCACTAATTTCTTGAGTATGCATTTGGTTTTAATTGGCACTTGGAGATGTGTTGTGTAATTTTCCCAATGTGTTGGAGATCATTATTGGTTGGGTATCCATGTTTTGGATCCTCAACATAGATTAACAAAGCTTATTGGGTATGGTAAGAAGGATCCTTGGAGGGATAAGGATCACAATTTTAGAATTTATGGTGTTGTCCCCTTCCTTACCAGCCATTTGGTAGCTCCAATTTTTCATCAACAAATGTATTGGAGAGAAATTTGAAGGGTTGGATAAATGAATGGATGGTTACTCTTGGGAGTGTTCCTTGGCAAAGAGTGGTTCAAATTTTTAGTCTTGAGCTTGTTGTTTGGCTGTAGGGAAGCCACCTCACATTTTGGGTTGCTCTCATTCAGGAGAGTTGGAACATTATTCCTTTTCAAGGAAGTAGAGGGTTTTAGTTGGAGATTTTTTTGGAGTGTTTTACAATCACTTACAAGTTGTTTGGGTGTACTTGGGAATCCCTTTGGAACTCTATTATCCCATGTGTAGAGTGTGAAAATATGATTGTACCTTGTTGAGCCCATCTTTAAATACCAGTGGTTATTTGTTTCTCCAAACCTTTCAATCTCTTAGAGTTCATCTTATGAAGGTTTGTGATGCAAACTTTGATAGTTTACTCATGGTGTTGGTTTAGGATAGAAAAACTCCACATCCTCTAGCTCATCATTTTGAGACTTTTGGAGTTGGAACAGTTAGTTTTCAAAAGTCTTCATGGTTATATGTGGTTTTATGGTGAGGATTTTTTTGAACTCTTTCGAAGGATTGATTTCCTTTTAGCAATAAGATCTAGAGGAAGTCACATTTGGTATGGTGACTCTACATAACACCATGAGGAGATGTGTTGAGGATTATGGTTTTAGGTTGAGCAGACTTACATTCCTATTACCCAAGATCATGTTAGCAAATGGGAATACAAATAAGGACTTCTCATATATGCCTATGTAGGAGATGTTTCATGGTATAGATTTTAGGTCTTCTAATTATTTTAGATTGAGTCTTTTGGATGGTAACATTTCAGGGCTACAAAAGAGGATAGTGCAAATTTGGCACGATGGTTTTACAATTGTGATCAGGGTGGTGCAGTGTTAACATGGTGGGTCCCTTTTGTGATGGACGTGGGACCCTATGATCTTACTTGGTTTCATGTGGATTGTTCTATTGTTTATGGAGTTGTGGTGGCATTGCTTGAGGAAAATCATTCTTTGGGAAGGGAGGACTGTAATGTTCCCTTTTTAGCCCTTTGCTTTGTAGTGGATACAGGAATTTCCTTAATTTCCTATAGCAAAGGAACTTCAATCTGTAATTGTTTAATTCTGTGTATCAATGCAGTTTCCATAGGTGAGGTTGTTTTCGGAGCATCTTTCACAAAAATTGGTTTCAGATGCTTCGAAAAAGGTGCTTTGGTTTTGTCTTTACTCACGAGATTCTTCAAAAGTTTATTTGGAGACTGACCCTCCTCCTCCTCCTAAGGTAGGTCAAAAGCTCTTGCTAAAGATGGCAGGTTGGGTTCATGTTGCGTAGTGTCTGGGATTTTTTCTATGGATGTGGGTGTTATTGTATTTTTCTCAACAGACCTCTTGATAGGTTCATCTATGATTTCTTCGATAGTCGGTTGAGAAAGTGTTGTCCAGACCTCAATTGCAAATTCCCACAATGTATGGCATTAAGTCCAGTGACATTATCTTTTTCTACAACATATACTGGAGTGTTTTGGCAATTGTTCTTTAGGTTCGGAACTGGTTGCACCAGAAGTGGTGGTTGGTTAACTTGTTCAACCTATTGAGTGTTCTAGGGAGGTATTAAGAGAGTCTATTTTTGAGTAGGAGTCCTCCTGGGACCATAATAGAATTGATGTTGGGGTTGATTCAATTTAGGAATGGAATTTTGAGGGTACCACTACTGTTGAGACTGGTTGGGCCACTTAGGGTTACCCCAAGATTGGTTTTCCCATTTTGGTGGTCCCCAAGGATATGTTCCCCAATTAGAGGGTACTGGAGGTGGTTCTTGAGGCTAGGGTGTTTCCCATTGATTATTGTTTCAATTTGGTTGGGGCCACCAGTTAGGATTGGAATTCTGGAAATACCAAAATTACCTCCAGTTCTTTGGTTGACAACGTTCACTTCTTCCTTGATTGGGGTTGTTCTTTTCTTGGGATTTTTGATGGAATTTAGTAGCTCACACTAATCAATGGGGTGATTTTTGTCACACATTTGAAAAATGTCAATCTTGTCAACTTTTTCCAAGGGACATTCTCTTAGCAAATGTTTGTTTCGGTACCTCAGGAAGTAAATAGGCAAGGTCTTAGGATTTTAGGTTTTAGCCTATATGCCATATAAGGTGGTGTTTAGTTGAACAAGGATGTCAATTTTGAAGTTGGCCAACTCCTCACAAAGTTTATTTATGTCATTAGAACCATGTAAGGGGTTGAAATTCTAGATACCTCCATGAGTTCGAGAGAATTTCTAACATAATTATGTAATTTCTTCTAGTCTCAGTTGGGACACGTCTCTTTTTCCCATTAAATCTAAACTCCTCTGAGCTCCGTCATCAATACCTTTGAGGAATAAGGTCTTCAAAATATCAAGGCTTATAACTTCTCCACCACAACATTTGGATAAGAAAATAAACCTATATAGGTAATCCTCTAAACTTTCATCCTCATTTTTCCCTATTTTGAACAGTTCTTTCCTATCACTCACCCTACAATAACTTTGGTATTTCTCCAAAATTTCAGACTCCATTTCATCCCAGGAGGTTATCAACTGAGAAGCTAATCCCATAAACCAATGCATAATTGAGTCTTTGAAAGTGGAAAGGTAAAATATTTAGTTTTTTATTATCATTCTTGTAGTCATATGTCTAACACAAGACTTTAAATTCAAATAGAAACTGATCAGGGTCCTCAATAGACAATCCTCGAAAGGTTGTCAAGAAATCTGGTGAGGCATTTCTATGGTCACCCATGATGTTGAAGGGAATGTGATCCTCTTCCAAAATTTCCTTAGTGGTATGAGGTTCGGGAGTTTTCAAAAGAATATGCTCCTTGACCATTATTTTTTCTCTTTCTAGGGTATGTGGGAAGGTCTCAGGTTGACCTTGTTAGGTAAATTCCTCAATAAGTTCTTGATTTGAGTTCCCTTCCTCCCTACTTGTTGGTATGTCAACTAGGGGGGTTTTTGGTATGAATCTTCCGTGGGGGCCTCATTTCTTGACCATGCAGAAAAGAAGCCAAAGAGCTATTCCTATCCTTAAAAGAGGTATTCAAGATATTTCCTACTAACACTAGAAAAAGGAGTCCCCGACAACGACGCCAAAAAGTGATAGGATGTCGTTAGGTCCTAACACTTTAGTTAATAAGCATATGAATATATCAACCGGGTAGTGTCCAAAGGTTGTATGCAATAGGAGTCATCTTAACTATCTCTCTCTTAGGCTCTCTAACTACCAAACAACTGAATAAAACTCTAAAGTGAAAAGACTCTAATCTTAGAAATCAGTAAATCATTTATCTAGAAAGCATGAAAATGATCAAACTGAGAAATGTATAAATTATTGAAGAAGTAAAACTAGTAAAGAAGCTATGAAACATTGGGCTAACCAAAAGATAACAATATAAAACAACTAGCATCAAAAAATTTAACAAAAATAACCAAAGGAAGGTGCTCCAAAACATTAGATACTACATTCAGAAACCATGGACTTAGCTACAACCTACAGGGTTAATACTAACAGCATGACAAACACACACATGGAAATGAATTCCAACTCGACTTTTATCTATTAAAGAAAAGTATAGAATAAAAAGTAAAATACTTATCTATCTATAATCCTTGAGTGGCCAGCTCTCGGGTGTCTTTATAGCTATCTCAGATCACATGAATTGGTAATCTTCAAGTTACTTCATTCAAAGGACTCCATTCACATTGCTCAATAATTCAAAGTATGGCAGGAAATGATGCAGGAGCATCCAGGGTGTAAGACCAATCTTGCATCACCCAAAAAAAATGTTGTTTCTTTTCAATAAGGGCTAAATTTGGTAGGGTTACTATTTTTGTAAGTTTGCATTTATGCATAGTTAGACACAAAATATTACACAGACCTCCAAAATGGTAAATTGAAGCCAATGGTGGAGAAATCACTTCAAAACTATTTGTCATTCAAGAGATTAAAATTTTAATTTTTGAAAATCCTAGTAAAATCTTTGGGGTCAATTTTGAGGCACTTAGAGGCTCCGAATGGGCCTAAAAATTGGTGGAAAATTAAAGTGGATTGCCTTTAGGGCCTAATTTTTGACACAATATTTCCCGAGAGCTTTCCAAAAAGGTATTATAATAGAAAATCCAATGGTCGGATCAAAAGTTATGATCCTGCGAAGTTGTAATACCAAAATTAATAAAATTTCAAAATATCTTCCTAAGGAAGTTACACTTTCCAAAAGATTCTAGGGTGGCTACACCTTCCAAATAAAGGGTGTAAAGGGAGACTACAGAGGGGAGGGGAGAGTAGAGTAGATGGTGGCTCTGATTTGCAGACTTGCAAATTTATGTAATCAGAAAGCCCATGTGATGGCAAATATAATGTTGTAATTTCATTTTATTTTAAGTGATAATAGAAAATATTTGTTTTCCTTCTTGCATTTTGTTTGTGCCATTATCTATTATTTTTGTGAGTTTTAGATTGTAAGGGGAGTACCCTTCATCAAGAAAACTCATTTTTATTCATATAGAATTTTTTCTCAAGAAAACATATCAACAACATTATTATATTCTTCTATATTCATCATTTGCAACAACTACATGTTTTTATATGAAAGTGACTAAAAAAACCCTACTTTCCAGTCGATAAAGTCTTTAACAGATTGTCAATAACTAATGGACTTTAAAGCCCATGACGTGAAGTATTAAAGAGGCTTGACATGAGCCATAAAGTTTTTGAAACTAAAAATAACATAACTATAAAAATTCAGCCCATATCATAAGGTCCTTCAATTCTAGTGCCCACTCGCTGGTTTTCAAAGGTGTTAAGATCCATGCTCATTTCCCTTTAACTGGAATGGTAATCGAGAGTGGGGATTGACCTATGAAATTCTCAAGACTAAACCATTAAATCAACATAAGTTAGTTTAATTTGAATAATTTCAAGAAGCAAAGTTTGCACGTTTATTCATAAAAAGAGAGCAGTTATTTATCCTAAAGGTAATTAATTGGCAAGGTAAATTAGGCTGAAAGGTATAGGTTTACATATTGCGCCCATTATAATGATGATTTTATTTTTACATCATCATTGTCTTAGGCGCACATGCTTATTTCCAATCACTTGTGTCATTGCTCATCGCCGAAGTCATTCTTGTCATTGAGTTCTTTTCTGTGATAAGTGATGTGCTCTCGAGTTCCTCTTGTATCGCCTGTAACTGAAGTGTTTTGGCCCTTTGGTTTCATTACAGTGATGCACGATGGGCATCATATTCTCTTTGTATTTTATCATCACCAAATTATTTCAAGGATTTTCTCAATTACTATGATGAGCAATGGAAATGAATTGAAGGGAGCGGTGTGATCTTTCCATGTGTCTGAGTTTGGTGCTATCACTAGGATTTCCCATCACTTAAAGTATTCTCAACTCCAATTTAGTTATAGTGATATGTGATGGCTAGTTGGTATATTATGAAATCACTGGAAAGTTCTCTCCAAAACACCTATGTAGTCTTGTCACCTTTCTGCGAAAAATGATAAGGGATATACTAGGGAACATTCCCTTTATGTGGGGTGTTGTTGCATGTTGCCAATGTTTGGAGGTGGTATAAGGGAGTTACTGTGATAAGTGATGGAATGTAAAAGATGTAAATATGTGGATAACTACATGGTGATTTTTTAGGGTGTCATCACTATTTCCAGGTACAGATGAAGAGGCAAGTGGTGATAATTTTGGAGCATCCTTGATTATGTTTTAAATAAAAAATGATCAACAACTAGGATTCAAAATTGAGTGGTTGGTTTTCAGCTCGCTCACATGAGTCTTCTTTGATCATTAATGGCTACATGCTCCAAGTGCTCTACTTAATGAGGATTGCTTACTGTATTTTTTCACCATTTACAGATGTCAAAGAGATGAGGAACTTTTTTGGAGCCAAAGAAGAAACATGTGAATCTAGAGCAAGTAACTACAAAAGTAGTGAGGTAGTTTCCCAAGTAAGTGGGTATTCATACATTCCCTATTTCAATTATGCATGAGTTAGCTTGTGAGTTCTAATTTCCTAGGGTGGTGAGGGTTTTAATTGCTTGTAATTGCTATTTGGGCTAGTTTGTATTGTGTGAGTTTGAGAGTTCTTTTCTAAAATTCAGTTTGAGAGTATAGGCTAGTGATTTTTCTACAAGTGAGGTTTGCTAGTCCTTGTCCTTTCCTATTAAACACCTTGTCCATTTTGTTAACCTTTTCCTAGAGATCGCAAAACTAAGTTAGATAAAACTCAATTGGCTTTCTTTCAGGCTGCATTTCTTCATCTTGGTCCTTCATTGCAATCCATCCCACATTGACCATGGCTTTCATAATCACATCTTCAACATCTATTAGATTTTTTTTTTCACCTTCTTCCTCGGCATCCTCATAATCTTGCATGAACTCTTGATCAAAGCCCTCTTCCTCATCTTCTTCTTCATTTCTAATGGAATCCTCCTCAAGCTCCCCACCAAGAATCAAAATTCAAGTTCCTTCTTTATTAGGTCTAGTGGAGCCTCTTCTTCCAAGGATTCATCTTCAGGTTCTTCATAGCTTAATATTTTTCCTTTGGTAGATTGACCTACTAGCCTTACCGACCTCCTTCCGCCTTTTCCACTACTAGTGTCATCTACATTGCCCTATTCTTCCACATCACATACTTTAATAGTAACTTTGTTTTTCATTTTAGGTTTAGATCTATCATGGATTTTCCTCTTAATGCCTATAGGATTACAAGTAGGGTTACCAATACTCTTCTTATCTTTCACAGTTGAGACAAAAGGGTCCTCTTTAATTAAGAGGCCTTTAATGGAGGACTTTTTTAGCACAATGGGTTCACCTAGGGGTTTTTTGAGGGGAGGTTTAGCTGAAGAGGTGCCCACACCAAGATTTTTACTGGGATTAAGATGATGGTGGGGGTCTACTGGAAAATATGGGATTTGTTAACATGGGGTTCATTATCCAAGGATGGTCCAGGCATGAGCATGATAGCAAAGAAATAATTATAGAGAAATTGGATAAGGCCTTGGTGAAGGGGCGGTGAGGCCCCTTTGGACTTACACTGGTTTAAAGAAGACAACATAAATAATGGAACGTTTATTTTCTCATTCCTCCTAATGTGATAGAGAAAAGGGAAGTGATAACTATGGATGGAATTGTACCTACCTTCCAGAGTGAATTATTTCATGAGGTGCACATTGACCACCCCATATGGAGCCAACAGCCTTTCTCTATCATAACCACTATGGAAATGTTGGAGTTTCTCCTCCCCCTTGAGGAAACTATCAATGAATCTTTGATAGTTTCCATTGCTTATTTTTTCGACCTTTAGACCACTATAATAGAGACCAATCACCTCCATAATTAATTTAGGGGTCATCATAAACCTTTTACTTCTAGAATTTGCACTCTCTCATCCTACCAAGAATTATAGAATTTAGCAATAATTTCATTGTTATATCCCCTCATCACCATGAAAAAATGCATCATACCAACATTTTTAAAGATCCTCTAGAGATCTACGTTCTATCATAGTGGCATGCACGAAAGTGGCTCATATTGCTTCCTCGGACCCACCATGGAATTATTGTGAAAATATTTTTTTTTTAACTTTTTACCTTCATGACTGTAATAGTTAAAGAAGGACTAAGAGTTTGCAAAATATTATAATTGTCATAAAAATTTAGGAGAAATATAAGGGACCTCACATCCACTAAGAAACCTTTTCCAAAACATCTGCCATTGTGGAAAGATCTATCAAATTCTTTAGTTAAGGTCTTTTTAAAGAATAAATCTAGATAAATCTTAGGTTGGATATTTGGCATCTTAGGCCAGCACCCAGAATCTTTATGATTAAAGCCACAACTAATAATAATGGATATTAATATCCATTTGCAACTCAGGGGCCTTTTGAGGTGACAACTAATTGAAGAGGCTTAGGAAATGTGCTACTTTGTAACCCAAAAATTATTATTAAAATAAGTCCCAAGGCCTTAGTGAAAAGAAAAATAGGATCAAAGGTCTTGTCAAATAACCCCCCCTTATAATACCCAATCTTAAATAAATGATATCTCATAAGGGAAATAATTATATAAAGGTAGGTCCTGATAAAAAGGTAGTCTTTTTCAAGATCATGAGATCATTAGGGGCATTATGAATGAGGGGAAACTTTGCCTTAGAGAAATTTTTCATAATCATTTGATACTTAAATATTCATTTAACCATATACAAGCACGTGGTTAGAAGACATAAGCAAGTTGACATAAGCATAATATCTTTGTTTGCCACCATACTTTCACCTCTTTTACACATCACCATCTAAGCTGACAGACATATGATTAAGAGACATAGGCAAGTTGACATCACAATAACCACTTTGTTCGCCACCAATATTTCACTTCTTTTACACATCACCATCTTAGCAAGACTATTTAGATTCAAAAATGGGTAGGAAAAGCTAAGACTTAACCCAACCCTTGGGCTAGTGAACCACTACATGGTCAGAGTTGATAGAAGCTTCATTCTCACTATTAGTACAAACCCCTCTCAATCGATCCTTCAAAACCCAGTCTTTAAAACTTCTAAAAAAATATCTTCAAACTTCCAAAAAATCCATTAGGGATTAGAAAGACCCATGTTGGAGACCGATTCTGCAATAGTTTTTCCCTCTCTAAATATATGAGTCATGGAGTACCTTTCCATAGAATTGATCACATATTTTCAGTCTTGGAATAAGTTTTCATTTTCTAGGGGGCTCAACCTAACCTTTAAGAAATTCAATAATCAATTTAGAGTCCCAATGAAATATGGCCTTATTCAAACCAAGTTTCTTTAGTCTCTTTATGCCTCTCCAGGTAGCAGTAGCCTCCACTTCCGCACTAGTAGCAAATCCCAAATACTTTGCATAAGATTCAATACATCTTCCTTTGTTGTAAGTTTAAATGTTAGCCCAATTAATAATCACTAAATAAAAACCCCATAATTATTGAAATAAATTTAAAATATAAATATTTTTGTGTTTATCATAACATTTAATATACATAAATATACAACTAATATCTATTATTTGTGTGTATTTATGTTAATTTTTAAAGGTTTTAATAAATATTATATTTTAAAGAAAATATTTGATATTTTAGTTAAGTTTTCAATAAATTCATTTAATAATTATCTACTCAATTGCTATGTAATAATTCATATGTTCTATTTGACTATGCTATTGTATTCCACACCCAAATATTAGATTGCAATTTATTACAGTGGTGAAGAATATATCTTTGATGTATTTTATGTTTTTTCTTATTTAATTTAAGGTAATATATTAATATTTATATAGTTTCAAATGACATTTTAAAATATGTGGGCCTCTTTATGTAGGTTGGCATACAACCCCAAGTTTAATTATTGAGTGTCTAGTCTATGAAATTTGACACATGTAGATTCTTGAACCAACAAATGTCATTGTTGCTAGGAAATATTTGAATTCATTTCAAACTTATTTTTTGCATTTGCTTTAGTATGAATCTACTAGTGAACAAAACCAACCTTATTTCCACTATTGGAGACTAGTCTTATCTTTGAGGTTTTATCCTCTATTTTAAATTGGTCACTCTATTGTTATATTTTAGAATATCTTATTGCAATGATATTTTCTTTGTAAAATGTTGATATTGCAACATGTTAGAGGACTTTGGATTATTATAAGGTATATTAGACATTGAACTTTAATGACATTTCTAATTTTACTCTCTATACCTAGAAAGTTCAAAAAAGGGTTTAAACTTCTATGGAAGATGTGTTGAATCTGGTCACAAACATCTTTAGGCTTTGTTATTTTGACATATAAGTGTGAAGAGAGTGATGTAGTATTTGTTGGTTATAAAAATTTAATTCTCTACAATTTTATAGAATGCACACTATACCTAATCCTAAGTATGTATGTGGGCCTAGGAACAAGGAGCAAGTGATATTATCAACCTCAATAAGTAATAATGAACCACTTGATAAGAGTGGGAAACTCCTCTCCATTTCATGGTAATTACATTATTTGGCCCCTTTCATGGTTTGGCACATGTGTATATATTTTACTACATTTATTCACACTTTAGAGAAAGTGTAATATCTTTTGACACATTTTTTATCTTTCATTATATCTAGTAAATCAATCAGTGCACCTAAGGAAAATGAATGGTAAACACTAAACTACACCCTTTGAAAATTCTAAATATTTTTTGTTGTTTGTATTCCTATCTTAGTATCTACATTTTGTTTGTATAATTCTATCTTTTTCTTTGGTTTTTTGCATTTATCTAATCATTATTTGTAGCTTTCTAGTGTTAACACTCTATTTTTATAGCATTTTTCTAGTCCAATACACCTTATCAAAATTACTAACTTTTTTGTGTGTATCTTCTCTTATCCAAGAATCTACTATTTATAAATAATATAGTTGCACACATGCATGATAAGGTTAATGAAACCTTCATGGGTAGATGGGTGGGTGACTTGCCACATTGGTGGTGGCAAGTCCATCTTGAGGGGTGTGGTTGTGGTGTCAGGTTGGTGTGGCCAGTTGGCGGCCACGTCATTTGTAGGGTGTGCCCCCCTCAAATTTTGATGACAAGAACTACAATCATCAAATGGTATTTATGAACTGCAAGCATCGGTAATGGGGATCTTTTCATGGGATTTCGTGGTCACTTTAGGACTATCTGACATCATTTTCCCACAAGCCCACTTATCTGAATGACAACAAATCAGGACTTTCTAGAGGATTTGAGTTGGCATGTTGCATAGCATAATAATGAAAGTGGCATCTCCCTTCTATTTGAGAAGTTGGCGAGTTGAGAGAAACTATTTAGTTTCCTTTTCTTCCCATGGGCATAACACTTTATTGGAGGTAGCAATGGTAGAGCATTCTAAATTCATAGTGGAGATATCAGTTGAGTTGGTGGTTTGTTTCATGGTGGGCACCCCAGTTTCCCTCTACACTAAGGACAAGGAAAATCCTTTTTGATGGGTCATTGACCAATGTCTCAAGCACATTTTTCTTAATATTGATCCTCTCACAATGGTGGCTATGAAGATGATCCTAGGTAAAGGGAATTTGGTGGACAAGGAAAACTTCAGGACTAATACGTAGATTGTGTCGCATTTTTTGGCATTGGTTTTGGACAACTGGACACCCAAGGTGGAGGTAAAGGAACTTGTGGGAAATCCTTTTAAGAAGATTTTTCTTGGTGATTTGGAGGAGACACTGAAAGATACCTTTCTCAAATACCACAACTCTAGGATTTGGAGATGGTTAATGCCCAAGGTGAGGTGCTAAATCTCTACCCGTTCCTTATGGACTTAAAACATATGTTGTTAGTGAAGCATAGAATGATTGTGGCAATTGAGGTCATCTTTCTAAAGAATATTTTTTCAGATAGAGATGGTGAATGAATTCGAATGGGTCAGGGAATTAGACCAATTTTCTAAACAAAATGGCTCCTCTGAGGTTCGGGTGTCTTCTATATATATATATATATATATACCAACCTAGGAAAGATAGAGGAGAGATATAGATAGAGGTAGAGTAAGGTAAAAGGGGGGAGAGAGGCAGACAAGGTGAATGTGTTATCCTTGAATCCAGTTGAGCTTGATTCACAGGATAACCCCTAGGAAACTTGTTTGTTTCATAGTCTTGTGCACTCTAAGCAAACAAAACAAGTTGAATTTAATTTTTTCTTTATGCATGGTCATAAGCCTCGAATAGTCTGCTTGAGCACTTTCCTCCTCTCATTTCTTGAAAATTTTCAAAATGAGTATTTTGTCACATTTTAGTTTTTTAGTGTTAGAAAAAAATTTCCTCACACAGTGGCATTGAAATTCAACGCTCCTACATGGGAGATGGGAATTTTTTTTTAGGTGCAATGACGATTTTTTTTAGTGCCTTTGCATATGGAAAAAAAAAATTAAAATGTGTAGTAGTGTTGTTTTTCAACACATGTGCACTCTTCCCACCTTTGCACACTTGAAATTAATGAACATGAAGTTCATTAATGTGTTTTCATTAATCACTTTTAAATAGATTTTCAAGGAATTTGATTTTTCATTTGTGTTTGCTCAGCTTCTTTTCTCCCTCTACATGATTGATATTCACAGATTGGGAAGCTTTCAAAGGTCATTTCGTGGATCTCGTGGCATTCATTGCTAGGGTTTTCCTCCTCTATTTTTTTCCTTGTCTAGGGATGTACAAAAGTTTTCCATTTTTTCTTTGAATTTTCAAACATGTTATTAATCCTTTGTATTTTAATATTGATTGTTTCTCTTTATATGTGAGTAATGATTAGCTAAATTATTTTTATCTTTTGGTTTTTTTGGTTTCCAATGCCCATCAAAACCCTAGCTTATGAAATCAATATTTGTTTGTCAACTTACTTAGGGTTTTTATCTATAGGTTTACCTCTTTTTTTTGTTATTCAAACGATTGTTCATAGTAGATCTCCAATGAATGTCATCAATAATAGATGGTGAGTTATTTTTCTTCCCATGTAGGGTTGTTGGAAAAACAAAGACAAACAACTAAGAGGGGGGATGAATCAGTTGTCACAAAATATTCAAACTTTTCAACTTAACTTTATCTCAGATCTAATAAATAAAAAATAAACCATAAAAAATCAACACATCAGAAACACAGAGAACACCAATATTTTTACATGGAAACCCTATTAGGACAAAAACCACAGTGGAGGTCAGTCCACAATATTATACCTTGATAAAAGTATAAAGAAGTATAAATGGAAATGCACATGCATTCAGGCACACTTCCTAGAGATCACTACTCAATTACAAGAGGGCTCACTACCCAATTACAAGAGGGATCATTTCCCAAGAGATATTTGGATTTAAACCATCCGGATTGTGAACTGAGAAAATAGCATCTACTAATGCCTGATTACAGTTCCAATTAAGCACATGAACACTTCTTCAACCTTCTTCACTCTTCTTCACTCTTCTTCACACTCTGCTCTACCTTCAAATGATCTGAACAATATTCACACATAGGAGTCACACACTACACACTTCAATCATGCACACATTCCTTCAAATGATAAAACAATCACCCTTATATATCTACAACATGGAATTACGTCACTACCAGTCGGCTACAAAGAAATAATAAGGTAATTAAAAACAGTCAGCCCAAAATACATAATAATTTACATGTGAATCCACCAAGGTTGACCACAACATAGTGGAGACCCAAAACAACAACTCCAACACAAAAGTACTCCAATTAATTTCTCCTCAAAGATCCACAACACGCTTCAACACCTAGTCATCCATGAACATGAAAAACATGAACACGCAAGACAAAATCTCAGATCACGAGCACAACGATCAACGTGGGCATGTAACACAGATAGATCACCAACTAGAAACATCCACAAACACCATAAAATACTAGAGAAACATCCCCAACAACTAAACTTACAAAAATTGCATTATCTTCCTTCAGGAACACAGACTAAAGTGACAGAAAAACTATCAGAATACAGATCTTCATAACTTGACCAAAACTTCACACGGATCTCTAAAACTTGACATGGATAATCTAGACACGCTCAGAAAGAAACCCGTTAGTCCACAACAACTGATCATCAACGTGTTGAGCACACCGACAGATTGAACTTCACTACTCCATTGACAACCTAAAGCACTTCTTATTACAATTTTCTCAATATCCTTGACATATGCAACTTCAAATACACCAATTCTAATAGTGTTGACATCAATGACAACCAAATATCAGTAACACAACCACAACATCCAACAATCTCCCCCTTTGGCATTGATTGCAACACACATGATGTGAAAAATACCATCGACACAACACTTACTCTTCCTTGGGTACTGACTCTTCTCCTCAACTTAGAAAGATTTTTCACATTGCACTTCTCCCAAAAAATATTTTTCGCATTGCTTTTCTCCCCCTTTGACATCAATTTCAAAGATCTCTTCTATGCAAGATATGAAACACATATCTGTACACCTAAACATCTGACTACTCCCCCTGAGTACCAGGCACCAAAACATCAATTTGGATTAGAATATGATCATGAATCACATGGATTGATGCAAATCAATGCATCTCTTGTTCATATCATGAGCAATAATCACCCCTAGCATCCCTCTAAGATACTCAAAAGTATCCTTTGGCAACGGCTTGGTGAAAATGTCTGTAATCTATTCTTTAGTAGGCACATACTCTAATCTAACTTCGTTCTCACTCACTTTCTCCCTCAAGAAGTGGAACTTGATTGATATATGCTTGGTCTTAGAGTGTAGCACCGAATTCTTTGATATGTTAATTGCACTTGAGTTGTCACAGTGTATGACAATAGGCTCATCATAAACTACTCTGATATCTTTCAGCATCTACTTCATTCACAACACTTGTGTACAATTATTCACAGCAACAATATACTCTACCTCAGTAGTAGATAGAGAAATGGAGTTCTTTTTACTCAACCATGACACCAGCTTCTTCCCTAGGAAGAACGAACCACCACTAGTGCTTTTCCTGTCATCTACATCTCCTACCCAATCCACATCAGTATAGGCACTCAAGATAAGATTATCATCTTTAGGATACCAAAGTCCAAAATCAACTATTCCTTTCAGATATCTAAAAATTCTCTTCATAATAGTCACATGAGATTCTTTTTGATCTGCTTGAAATCTAGCAACCATACACATAGCATTCATGATGTATGGTTTGGTCTGAGTCAAATACAACAATCTACCAATCATTCATCTATATATGGTTTGATTTTCCTTGGGAGAATCATCATTCTATGTCAACTTGCATCCGGTTATCATGGGTGTACCAACATGCTTTGAGTCCTCCATGCCAAACTTCTTCAAAAACTCTCTCACATATTTGGATTGAGATATGAAAATCCCTTTGTGTAGCTAAGTAACTTGCAATCCCAGAAATAATTTCATGTCTCCAATCATACTCATCTCAAATTCACTTTTCATTTTATCAACAAACTTCATACATAGATCATCATCTCCTCCAAAAATAATGTCATCAACAAAGACTTCAATAATCAACTCTTTATCATGATCCAACTTAAAATACAATTTGTTGTCCACATTACCTTTACTGAATCCAAGCTCCAATAAGTATTTATCCAATCTAGAATACCAAGCTCTAGGGGCTTGTTTGAGTCCATACAAAGCTTTCTTCAATCAGAAAACCATGTCTTCCTTATCATTCAGTTGAAATCCATCCAGTTGTTCATCATATACCTCTTCTTCTAATTCACCATTCAGAAAAGCATATTTTACATACATTTGGTAGACCTTGTAGTTCTTATATGTAGCATAAGCAAGAAATAATCTTACAGCTTCAATTCTGCCAACAAGGGCAAAGGTTTCTTCAAAATCAATACCTTCCATTTGTGAATACCCTTTACATACCAGTTTTGCTTTATTCTGGACCACTTCACCTTGTTCATTAACTTATTTTGAAAGACCCATTTAGTACCAATCACATTTTTATCTTTAGGTCTGGGAAGAAGAATCCATGTATCATTCTTTTCAATTTTCATTAGTTCTTCCTTCATAGCTTTCATCCAGTATTCATCATTGCAAGCTTCATTGACATTGTTAGGCTCAAACTTGGAAATTAGACAATAGTCCTCTGTAATCCTTCTAGTTTGAACACCTTTATTCTTATCTTCGATGATTTTATCTTCAAAATGATTTAACCTGACATACCTCAAAAATTTTGGATTCTCTCTCACTTTTGGCTCTTCTGATCTTTCTTCTACACTTCCACTTGTTTCTCCTTCCTGAATTTCTTGATTCACCAGAACAATTTGAACTTGATTTTGTGTCTAAGCATTCTTCCCTTGGTTTTTACTAACTTTCTAGTCATCTAAATCATATGCACAGTATCTGGATGATCTAGAAGAGTCCTCATCAACTCTAACATTTTCACTTTCAACCATTTTCCTCAATCTTCTATTATAGCACAAGTAAGCCTTGATTTTAGTAGAGTAACCTAGAAAGATTCCTTCATCACTTCTTACATCAAAATTTCCTCTGTCCCCATCTCTCTTAATATAACACTTGCTTCCAAAGATCTTGAAGTGTTTAATAGTAGGCTTATAACCAAACCATAGCTGAAAAGGAGTCTTACCAGAAATACCATTGACATTTACCCAATTTAGAGTGTACACAACAGTGCTTACCACTTTTCTCCAATAGATGTGAGGCACATTTCCTTCTAACATCATTATTCTAGAAACATCCATAATTGTTCTATTCTTTCTCTCTACAACTCCATTCTGTTGAGGGGTTCGAGGAGTAGATAAATGTCTTTTGACTCCATGCTCTTCACAGAAAGAATTGAACTCTTGGGAGGTGAACTCACCACCTATGTTTGACTTTAGACATTTGATCTTCAAACGTATCTCATTCTCTGCCATAGCTTTGAAAATTTTGAACTTCTCTAATGCTTCACATTTTTCTCTTAAAAAATCAACCCATATCATCCTAGAGTAATCATCACTAAGCAACATAAAATACCTTTCTCCTTGTAGACTTCTGATTTTGGAGGGACTGCATAGATCAGTATCTACCAGATCCATTATTCCATTAGAATGATGTTGTTTTCTCTGAAAATAAACTTTAGTCTGTTTTCCCATTTGACATTCCTTCCATATTGTGTTATTAGGTTTCACTAGCATAGGTATATTTCTTACTACTTGAGTAGAGCTTGCCTTGAAAATGTTATCAAAACTCACATGACGCAACCTCCTATGCCATAACCATCTTTCATACACATGAGCAATCAAACAAATTACATCAGCACTTAGGTGAAATATATTACCTTTTCTCTTTGCACCTGAAGCAATCTCACTTCCATAACTTCCAAGTATCCTGCATCTTCCATCTTTGAACTGAAGATCGTAACCTTTGTTCACCATCTGTCAAACACTCAACAGGTTTTTCTTCAAGCCTTCAACACAAAGGACATCATCAGTGTTATTTTTACCACTAATACAAATAGATCATTTTCCACAAATCACACCAGCATTGTTGTCTCTGAATCTTACAACCCCACCTTCATATTTCTTTAGACTTACAAATTTTCTTTTGTCACTAGTCATATGATGTGAGCATCCACTGTCAATGATCCACTCATCCTTTTCTTCAATTCAGGCTACAAGATCTTTCTCAACTTTAGAAAATTTAGTAGCCACCAGACCATTTTCCTTGATAGCAATGGAATCCCATTCATCTTCATTTCCATTCTCTTTATCAAATTCTTCATCAATCACACCTTCTTTAGCATAATAGCATTTCTTTTGAAATTTGGGTTTGTAAGGCTTGGACCTACGAACTCTTTTAGGACACCTTGAAGCAAAATGACCTATTTTAATGCAAGAGACATTTAATAGGCAACTTTCCTTTGTACTTAACTTGTCCTCTGCCTTCTTTCTTCACAATCAATGTTTCCAACTCTTCTACCTCTCTTTCTTTATCTTCAAGTTGTTTCATCTCTTCCTCATACTTGAATGTCTTTTTAGAACATTCTCCTGGATCATATCTTTGCTCATTTCTTCTAGATACAGAAGCCTTAAATATAGATTCAGTCTAAGGGGAAAAATCCCAAAATTCATTCAACTCAAACACAACAAGTTGTGCCATCAAAAAATGGTCCCTTGTCATTTTCATGGTCTTTTAGGTCTTGTTTCATAGTGTTGGAGCTATGTTGCTTTGATTTTATGATGTATCATGGCTTGAACATGCTTTTTTTGGTGCTAAAACTCAAAGAACGACGTCTTGTGAAGGTGTTGTGAATTGTTGTAAGAAATTTCTACATTCTTATAGACTCCATTCAATGCAATTCACCTAAAAACCACCTATTTATTCATTAACAAGTCTTATTTTGAAGTTTTGGAGTCTTGTAACAAGGTTTCACACTTTTCTAGGCATATTTTCACATTTACACCTTTCTCATGCTTTATTTTATCTCTCTATACCCTCATACACTTATATTAAGTGTATTTTTGGGTCTTATCCTAACAAACAACATTAAAAATGACTTTATTTCTGACACTTGGTTGTGGGTCCCAAGTGGGACTCATTCACCAAGGGTGGCGAATGAGTACCCTTTGGCCCCAAATTCAAAATTTTACAAAATTTCTTTTAGGATTTTACTCAAATTCACTTCATGCCGGCCTGTGATATGGTATGAACGGATACTAAGGCACAAGATTTGTATAAATAAGTGATTTTCACGTCATTTCAACCCCCATTCATTCAATCATTCAATCTCCTCATGCAAGTATTCAATATCCTAACATATTCAAGCAATCAAGCATCTTGCATCATCAAGTCAAGCACTTTCAAGCACTTTGGAGCAACCATTGACATCATTTCAGATTTGCATATTCAAGGATATGGTAATTTTGTAATACTTCATGTTATTCATTTATCATTTCCTTTGCATCTCATTCATTTCTATTGGTTTTGATTACCAAAGTGGGGTTTGACCAAGGCAAACCCCTATTCACTAACCCTCCAACATTTTCCCCCTTTGTGCATGTGTGTTTGCAGCTTTGTTTTGCAAATTTAACAGGTTTAAAGGTGTTGAAAAGTGGAATTCAAGTCAACTAGGCTCTTCAAATCAATTCATCATCTATTCAAGCATTTTTAGCACTTTCAGCCCATTTTCTGCAGAGTTGACCCCAACAATCCAACATTAAAACTTTGTAGGATCTGGAGTAGCAGTGTTGACTCTTGAATTTTTAGAAATCTTGGGGAGGACTTATTCACCACCCTTGGTGAATGAGTCGCACTTGAAATCTGGAAATTTCAATTTTGTTAGAAATCAACTCCCGGCTATCAGAAATCAGCTCCCAACACTTTTTCAACAATCAGAGGACTAATTCACAACCCTTGGCGAATGAGTCTCACTGTGAAAAATAAAAAAAATTGATCAGCATTCCAGACATTCCAAAAAGCTCACACATCATCCAGGTGCACTCAGATTTGACCGTGTACTTTTTGTTTTTCATATTTCTTTCAATTTCTTCATATTTCATAGTTGTTTGCATATCACACTATGGTTTCAAACATAGCATAAATTGCATCTTTTTATTCATTTTAGATCATTTTAATCAATCGATTGCACTTATATTAGTTCATTTACATAACATCATACTACACATATCCTTATTGTAAGGGAAATAGAGGGGCATCTCAGAGAAATCTCTAAGAACAGTAGTGCCTTCGGTAACTTTCATTTCGATTAGGTTGCCTCAAAGACACGTACAACTATGTCCTAAAGCGGAAACAGACGTAGTTTATTTCCCACATCGATCCTTCTGAGAGAAGCACATGTAAATTCAATGGCAAGCAATAACAAATTCTCTAAATAGAACCAACACAGATGAAAGATAAGACAGAAAACCAGAACACATAGATTTACATGGGGAAAACCCTTTCAGGTAAAAAACCCCACACTCCAAAGATCGATCCATTGTATTATTCAACAACTGAAGGTTACAATACAATTCAGGCTCATATCCTTTTCAAACATTACATCTTGTTCATTCTAGATACAATCTGGTAACCAACTCTCCCTTTGTACATTTCCTGATCAACCTCTCAAACCAAACAATCTTTGTACTATTGCAATACCCTCACACAGTATACAATACAGATCAACATGAGAGATCAACCATGTCATTCATGATCAGGAGAGATTCCAGCAGCATAACTCTGCCTCTCTCACTCTCTTCCTTGGCCTCATGACTTCGGCCTTTCAGCCAGCCACTCAACCGTTACTGTTCACTCGCTCGATCTTCTTTATCTCATCGGCTCCGGCTCTTTAGCACCAGCTATAGAACGTCCAATGCATACATATATGCATTCATTCTCAAACAGCCTCTATGAAACAATTTGTTTCCAACTATTGGATCACAACTGTTGATCATCTAGCTCAGCATCATTATCATCGAAGATGTTTCCACTTCCTCGGTTCAGCAAACGGTTCATGTTCTGCCTTCTTTGATAGGTCCAAATCACACCACATAGGACGATCTTCCAATGGTCAAAGGCGTTCAATCTGTGTCACATGTCGGTGATACACTAACCATGTCTCCCCGATGCCACAGGACCGATTGCACATTCATCACCAAAAGTCTTCACTATTGGCAAGAGGTTACATCGAGTCCAGAAAGCTATCGCTCAGACTTCACCGTGTCACCAAGACATCACTCTGAAGATCACAAGGTATTCTGAAGAGTTCATCAGTTGGCAAGACTATCTCTCTTCACCCAAACATTACACCGAAGTCTTCAAGTCACATCGACCTCAGCATTCTCATTGGCGAGATAATCTCCATTCGATGAGACATCATACTGATGTTCAAAGGTCATATCGATGTTAGCTTTTCCATTGGCAAGATAACTGTAGTTCGCCAAGAGTTCACATCGAGCCTCTTCATGTTATACCAAAGCATCTGACAGTCGGAAAGACATTCATCTTTCACCAAGACATCCCACCGAGCACAACATGTCATCCCAAAGACCTTTTACTATTGGTGAGACTTACCGCTTTCGCCAAGACATCACGCCAAGCCTTCATGTGTTCCTCTGAGTCCATACCGTCAGTGAGACATACCACCTATCGCCAAGAGTTCACAGTGAACCCTTTTGTTACCCCAATGACTCCAATCGGCAAGACATCTTTATGTTGCCAAGACTTCATGCCGAAGTCTTCATGTTACCGCGAAGACTCCAAATGTATACCCGTCGGAGAGACATACCACTATCAATGAGACATCACACCGAAGCAAGCCTTTTGGCCAAGGGTCTCCCTGAAAAAATTAGTCACCAAGAGTCTCCCCGACATCCGCTAGGAACCAAACATGTCGGCCAGACATCTCCCAGTTGCCAAGACTTCATGCCAATAGGAGCAAGTCATGCTGATAACCACATCGGCCAGACAGACCAAAGGTCACGCTGATATTGGCAAGATTTCCTATTGTCGCCGAGACATCATCCTGACTGTCCAAGGTTACGCCGAAGGTTTCAAATTTCGATCACCAAGACATTTTGGAGGTCACAGCGACAGTTCAAGATCTGCTAGTAGGTCGGCCAAACATCTCACCAGTCTCACTGAAATTTCTCACAAGAAGTTTCAGCCTGTGGGATTGAGGCACACAATTCCAACAATCTCCCACTTCACGAAGATCACACAGTCACCTCCAAATCAACCAGAAACTAAGATCACACTAGCTCCACCAGTTCAGACCCCGCAATACTCAAGACACCCAATCAACAAGATTCCACAGATAACAGTCCACCAGAAAATCTACAACAAAGACTAGGCATCCAACTGTAACTCACTGTCCAACAAAACAACTAAAGTGCAACTGATCACAGCCTTCTAGGAAATCACATAGACCTCAAACATTCTCTCATGCTCCATCAAGAATTCTGCTCCAACATCCAAGATGTCCACCATTTAGGCAACAACTCTTGTCATCTTCCAACATGGCACATGTGGAAGAAAGATACAAGCCAAGGTGAATAAGCACCATTCTAATGAACACAAGCAAAATATCTGAGTGATATCAACAACAAGATACTACTACCAATTCACTGTGCTCAAAAGATATATAGAAGTAATATCAACTTCAAAGCTTTAAATAGAACACAACAGTGAAGTCATTCTCCAAAAACAAGATAAACAACACCAGTTAGAACTACAAATAGACTTAACTGCTTCCATCCAACTGATAAATCCATGCGACTAAAAAATAACACCCACAACTCGTGCTACTCCATCCAATCTCACATACCTCAACAGGTATGAACATTAGTAAACTTATGCCAAATCAGAACCAACTCATCAATAGCAAATACACGCTCCAAGTGCCAACCAGTCGAAGAAGACAAGACACATACAGGAACTCCCACTGCTTGAGTAATCCAGATCTGAAAGATCAAAAAACATCACAAGTCTACCAATAACAGCACATAGAAATGTAACCATGTAGTACCAAGGAAATATCCACAATGATATGCACAACCTGCAACAAACTGCTACAAGGAACATTTCTCTCACCACAAACCTTCAAGGCCATAGAGAGAAACTCTACACATCATCTTCCTATAGAACATCCTCCTACATACACTTCTAACAGCCAACTATGACAAGAATGATCTTCTTCACATCCCAAAATAAAAGCCTTGACAACATCCATTCGTTCAATCACGAAGATCAAACCGACTTTAAAACTAACATGGATGTAAGCATCTCAAAGAAGATCAAATTAGTTCATTTCCCATTTCAAGAAATCAGCCCATACATCATCTCCTACCAATTATCATCAGTAAACAGAAACTCAAGGAGATAAAAGAAACTATACAACTTCCACTATGAATCCTCTAGAACCATTAAACAACAATTCAAGATCCATATCATGAAAGTAAACATAAAACACATCTGAAAGATATAAAGGGCCAAATACCTCTTAGATAAACTGTCGAGTAGACCAAGAGTGGGAATGAGAATACTCCTTCAAGATATACAAGCCATCATGACTAATCCAAGAGCTATCTCCTCATAGGTCTCTTATTGAACTCACGTTCAACCAAGGTGTAGGCTTCTCAGAATTTCTACTAGAAAAACTTCATCAAGAATACCAATCAACAACACTTCTCTCATAAGAGAAAAACAACCTCACCTTATTCTTCATGTATCCATGAGTACTAGCAACTGATCATCTCATGCTAAGCTTCAACTGCATTACTGCACTATCACGAAGTATCAAGCAAATAATCAAAGCACCCAATACACAAAGAATTACCAGACCACTGTCAAAGCTCCAATCATATGAATCAGGAACTTATTATGACACCATGATCTACATATCCCCATAGGAGATACCATGCTTCAAGTGACTTCTCCATTGTCTCAAGTACAATGCACAATTCTAAAACTCCAGTACACAAACAAGAGTATACCATGACATACAACAAATAGACTCAAAAAACAAACATCACCTGTCAAGCACCACCAACACCTCAGCCAAAGACTCCAAGCATCTTCCATGGTTCCAAGATGTTGCACATATTCAAGTAATTTCCATGCAAATGCAAAAGAACCCTTCTATAGCAATAGGATCTAAGAGCTCTCCCAAGAAACATCTGCAACACTAAAGAAGACCATTCACCAACACATGATGAATCCACAGTCACTACTAAAGCTCCTACTAAAATGTGACATCCGAGCTCTCCAAGCATCATGACCACCTACTTCAGGTTCCCATAACTAACTATTCAGGTACTCAATAGTATCCATCCTCTCATCTCAAAGAAATCACACCAATGCACAAGTGACCAAAGACAAGGCCAGCTAACAAATTTGCACCAGCAATGAATCAATCTCATGGATAAAGATAGTCCACATCCAATTTATCTCACTGTAGCCAATGGGTAGCTAGTCCACCAACCGCATAACTCAAAGATCACAAACATCAAACATGCAAACCCATCATCACATTGGAAACTACAACAATGATATTTCAAAGAAAATAACCATGTAAACAATATGACTCAAACACCAGATCACACCAGATCTGATTTTCCAATAATGTCCACACAGAGCACCATAATCAAGGAACCCCCAAGCACCACCACAAGAATTTTGAGTGACAAATCACGTACCAAAACTCCCATGCAGAGAAGAAAACACACCTCCTCAAACCATGCACAAAGCATGCATGCAGAACTGCAACTATCTCATGCAGCAACACCCCAAAATCCAGGCTCTAGAAAATAGCTTAACAACAACTCCACATAACCACAAGTTTTGCTTAACTATGTAAAACCTGAAAAACCACAGAACCATGCAAGTATAAAGCATCCTTAAAAAAGGAAACAACAGTTCAGAAAATCCAGGCCCCTTTCAAGCCAAATCTAAACCATGAACATGTACATGCATCTGAGAAAGAGAAAGGCTATTTCAGAAGCTTGCAAATCATCTAATGATTAACTCCATAGCCTTTATGTATTTGAGGTTAACAGGAAATCATGCCTTCCAACACCAGGGAACACCATCTAGCATAAGCACTCTCTTCCATGGCTAAGAAACAAACTAGGCTTCTCCATATCATCAAGGAGCCTCTCAGACAGACACCCAATATGAAAGCTTCACTGCTACACAGCCACGGAGAAAATAAATCCACCTCATACACCAAGGTTATACCTCTACCATCCAGGTGATACAGATCACAAAAAAAACAACATGATCAACTCCCTTCTCCATCTCCACCATCCTTCAAGTTGTGTGGTCTTTGAATATCACAAGACTTCCACTCACCAAAGGATCAATACACCAAATGATTCCTCCAGATTTCCTCCAGCCACAAGCTAAGAAATCTTCATAGGAGAAATACCCAAAACCAACAACCAAAAGAAGGCTCTGATACCAATGTAAGGGAAATAGAGGGGCATCTCAGAGAAATCTCTAAGAATAGTAGTGCCTTCGGTAACTTTCATTTTGATTAGGTTGCCTCAAAGACATGTACAACTATGTCCTAAAGCGGAAACAGACATAGTTTATTTCCCACATTGATCCTTCTGAGAGAAGCACATGTAAATTCAACAACAAGCAATAACATATTCTCTAAACAGAACCAACACAGATGAAAGATAAGACAAAAAACTAGAACACACAGATTTACGTGGGGAAAACCCTTTCGGGTAAAAAACACCACACTCCAAAGATCGAACCATTGTATTATTCAGCAACTAAAGGTTACAATACAGTTCAGGCTCATAGCCTTTTCAAAGATTACATCTTGTTCATTCTAGATAAAATCTCGTAACCAACTCTCCCTCTGTACATTTCTTGATCAACCTCTCAAACCAAACAATCTTTGTACTATTGCAATGCCCTCAAACAATATACAGTACAGATCAACATGAGAGATCAACCATGTCATTCATGATCAGGAGAGATTCCAGCAGCATAACTCTACCTCTCTCACTCTCTTCCTTGGCCTCATGACTTCGGCCTTTCAACCAGCCACTCGGCCTTTACTGTTCACTCTCTCAGTCTTCTTTATCTCATTGGCTTTGACTCTTCAGCACCAGCTACAGAACGTCTAATGCATACATATATGCATTCATTCTCAAACATCCTCTGTGAAACAGTTCATTTCCAACTATCAGATCACAACTATCAATCATCCAGCTTAGCATCATTATCATCGAAGATGTTTCCACTTCCTCAGTTCAGCAAATGGTTCACGTTCTACCTTCTCTAATAGGTCCAAATTGCACCACGTAGGGCGATCTTCCAACGATCAAAGGCATTCAACCTATGTCGCATGTCGGTGAGACACTAACCGTGTCTCCCCAATGCCACAAGACCGATTGCACATTCATCGCCAAGAGTCTTCATTGTTGGCAAGAGGTTACATCGAGTCTAGAAAGCTATCGCTCAGACTTCGCCATGTCGCCAAGACATCACTCCAAAAATCACAAGGTATTCTGAAGAGTTCATCAGTCGGCAAGACTATCGCTCTTCGCCCAGACATTACACTGAAGTCTTCAAGTCACATCGACCTCAGCATTCTCATTAGCGAGACAATCACCATTCGATGAGACATCATACCGATGTTCAAAGGTCATATCGATGTTAGCTTTTCCATCGGCAAGACAACCGCAGTTCGCCAAGAGTTCACACCGAGCCTCTTCATGTTATACCGAAGCATCTGACAGTCAGCAAGACATTCATCTTTTGCCAAGACATCCCACTGAGCACATGTCATCCTAAAGACCTTTTACTATCGGTGAGACTTACCTCTTTCGCCAAGACATCACGTTGAGCCTTCATGTGTTACTCTGAGTGCATACTATCGGTGAGACATACCACCTGTCGCCAAGAGTTCACAACGAACCCTTTTGTTACCCCGATGACTCCAATCAGCAAGACATCTTCCTATCGCCAAGACTTCACACCAAAGTCTTCATGTTACTGTGAAGACTCCAAATGTATACTCGTTGGCGAGACTTACCGCTATCAATGAGACATCACACTGAAGCAAGCCTTTTGGCCAAGGGTCTCCCCAAAAACATTAGTCACCAAGAGTCTCCCTGACATCTGCTAGGAACCAAACCTATCGGCCAGACTTCTCCCAGTTGCTAAGACTTCATGTTGATAGGAGCAAGTCATGTCAATAACCACATTGGCCAGACAGACCAAAGGTCACGCCGATATCGGCAAGACTTCCTATTGTCTCCGAGACATCATCCCGACTTTCCAAGGTTACGTCGAAGGTTTCAGATGTCGATAGCTAGGACATTCAGGAGGTCACAGCAACAGTTCAGGATCTGCTAGTAGGTTAGCCAGACATCTCACCAGTCTCACCGAAATTGCTCACAAGAAGTTTCAGCCTGTGGGATTGAGGCACACAATTCCAACACTTATTTGAGTGTGACATAAGCATTTTAGGACATAAATCTATCTCTTTCTAGGTGAAAAACCCTAGGAAGAGAGATAAGCATTTAGGTTCCCAAAATCTATCACATTTTGGTGAACCTAACTTTTGAACATTTTTAAACTTCTAATTATATACATATCTTGTATCCTGGTTTACATTTGCATTGATATTCAATTAGGACATTGGATTGGTTATTGCATTCTAGGATCTTTCATTTTTCATTAGTGAAAAATTCATTTAGTTTTCATTCTTGCATTCAATATCATTTTTAAAAAAAATGAAATTATGCATTTTGTGCCTATTTTTGCATTCTGAAAAGCATTTAAATCATTCTTAAAATTCTAAAAAATACAAAAAAATTGCGTCCTGGGACTCACTCGCCACCCAGGGTGAATCAGTCCCTTTGCACATTTTAGACAGTAATTTGCACTATTTCTAGCATTTTCCTGCATTTTGTTTTATGTCTTTGCATCTCTATTACAGTTAGCATACTTTCTATTATTAGCATTTTACATTCTTAGATTAGCTTGCATTTCCATTCACCCTTCCTTGTGGTACTTTCATGAGTGTTTGGTGCCTTGTTGATATTACTTTAGTGAGAAGAAGTTCTAGACTCATGGCATCCCGCGATAGCACTTTCGTTGTGGACCTTGGGATCTCATTAGCTCCTACTCCTTCTATGGACAATGGTGCACTAGGCCCTAGAAATACCACTTCCATGCCTTCCCCTTTCCATCCTATGCATGTTGAAAATCAACAAAAATCTCTCTCACAAGAAAAGGTTATTAACATTCATGAGAATTTTGCACATTGACAACAAGACTTATCCCTTGAAAACAATTCCACCACTGCCATACTTACTATTGAGAACCTTCATCGCTTAATTGAAAGTGATGATGGCTTGCAAGTGCTAAAACAAATAGCCAAGATTTACAATAAACATCCCTCTTCTAATACTCCACCAAAAAACATTCTTGTCACCCAAGGAACATCTCAAGTTCCTCCTTCTTCAACTATAGCTTCCATTCCAACTTATACCAACTTGCAAGTCCATACAACTTTACATCAACCTAGTTATATAGCTACTTCTTTCCTGATTTCCACTAGCATTCCTACTTCCGTTGTGGCATCGCAACCTCCTTCCACCACTTTGACACCCCTCACTATTCCTTCCACTTCTCCTAACATCACCTACACTCCACCATTTTCCCTTCCACCTCAACCCCATTATCTTGATCCCTTTATGACACAACTCATTAACACTGTTTCATCCATGCAACACCAACTTGCCACCATTACTCAAGCTCAAGCCACTCCACCCACATATCTTCTTCATAGCAGCCCCTTATCATTAGAAATCTTATGTACCCTAATGCCACAAGAGATAGAAATGCAGAGATTCAAGAAATATGGAGGAAAAGGAGATCCTATCAACCATGTTAATGCTTTTACTACCTGGTGTTGTGACTTTGTCCTTGACGATAAACTTTTAGAAAAACTATTTCCAAGGACCTTGAAGGATATTGCCTTGGAATGGTTTTCTAACTTGCATGATCATACATTCCATTCATTTAATGAATTGGTAGAAGCTTTCATTAATCACTTTCAAGTGCACATGACACCTAAAAAGACAATGGTTGACCTTATGCGATGTAGAAAAAATGATGATGAAAAAGTAACTAATTTCATCTCTCGTTACCAGTCCTTGTACACTCAAGTTGATGTCCAAATTCTAGATGCACATTTGCAGAAGATGTTTATTGAGAATTTTCACATTAACCTTCAACATAAGCTTACGATGATGAAATTCCCTTCACTCATGCATTTGTGCACAAGCTTATGTGAGTATCAAAATTCAATTTCTATTCGTGAGTCAAAATCTTCTTCTAACCAAATGGACAAACCTGAAAAATAACAATCAACACCAAAACAACACACCAAATTTCTGCAAACCTAACCAAGGTTTCTTACAATTTAGTTCACCTCCTTCATCCCAACCACAACCAACTTCACAAATTCAAAATTCAATGGTCACCTCTAAAACAGCTATGCCTTATCAATATGGTGATCCAAATAGACATTTCACCCCTTTACCTGACACCCTCCATTATACAATGAACAAACTCATCCAAAAATGTATGCTTACCTTACCACCTAATCGACCACTTGATCCTAATCAACCCCTATCTCCTACCTTCAAGCCTAATGCTTATTGTCATTTTCATCATCAAAATGGCCACAACACTGAACATTGCAAGCGTCTTAAACATCTAGTTCAAGACCTCATTGATTTGAATGAATTGACCATTATGGGTGTTAATGATCAAGGCAATAAGTCTGTTGCACCCCCTAACCAAAATCTCCAAATTTTCACCAACCCTATGACTAAACATACTACCTCATTCATCAAATCTAGTTAACCTTCCAAGCCTAACATAATGACTATTGATACACACATTGAGCAATTAGACACATCTCCTCCTATTCCCCAAGATAGTCCTATGGATGACCTTATCGCTACAATAGACGTTATCCCTCGCAAGGGCCAAACCACTCAATCTCTTGATATTACTTTTTCTGCTAAAGACATACTACAAAAGCTTCCTAATGGTCCTCTCTACATATCCGGAATAATCTATGATAAACCTAATAATGGGATATTAATAGATCCCGCTTGTGGTGAGAATGTGATCACAAAAGAATTTCTAGTATTACATGATCTATATCAAGATAACTATAATCCACCAACAACATGGATCTAAACACATCATGGTTTTGCATGCCCTACGATTGGAATGATCGTACTTCCTTTAAACAAAGGACCTAATACTTTGGAGGCAATATTTTCTATTATTCCACAATCTGACCAATTTCGTTTGTGGCTAGGCCTTCCATGGCTTCGCTCAATGAAAGCGATCCTATCAGTCATTTACAAGTGATTAAATTTTTTGCATGGAAATGAGGTAGTCACCATACACCATATTGGCTTTAATCCTTTATCTCCCAAAGGTAAATTTTCATTAGAGTTATTTTTTCCTACACCCATCGAACCTATCACTCCTCGAAAGGACTTCTTTACATCGCCTATCAAAAGTTTAAAGCCAAAAATATTGTTGAATTATCTCTTTATAATGCATCTCTTCCCACTTCTACTCCTCTGGTCTTAGATGAAACCATGATTACACCTAAGTAAGAAATCCAACTAACCAATACAACTTAAAAACACATCCCTTAAGACTCTTCCCCACCATTGTTTAAACAACAAAGGTAACCTAACACAAGCCCTCTTCAGCCTCCTCAAACCAAACAAGTGTATAAAGAAAAAGAGAAAGTGGTTGATCCTTCTTCTTCAATTTCCTCTGTTCTTCCCCCTTCACAAGTAGACAAACCTATACCAACTCAATCCACTCTTACACCTCAACAATTTCAAAACCAAATTAAATGTAATCGTGGTACTAGGGAGTGAAGACATCGCCGTCGTCTCCTTGCTCATCAATCTTGCCTCATAGACAATAAAGAAAATCAACCTATACCCTTGACATAAGTAATAGATGATCATCTTCCTTCTCCTGACCAACCACATGACAGTCCTATACCACCATCACAACAAAATTAACATATTCAACAACCAACACTTTTGATACATCCATCCTTAGACATCACCATTCATCCTCCCACTGTTATTAATCTTGATGATGATGATGATGATGGTGAGATGATTGCTAAAATAGATGAAGAAATACACAAGGATTTAAACTTTTTATTTTCATTTACAATGAGCTTAAATGATACATCCTCTCCACCAAGTGAAGAACCTAGTACAACCCCTAGTTCGGCACTTGTGATTCCTCCTTTGGACAGTCAACCTCCTTTGCATTGCACTAAAAATGATTGGGAGGCGGATGACTTGTTAGATGAGTGATTTTCCTTTTCCTAGCTTTTCTTTTCCCTTTTTCTTCTTTCTTTTTCTGTGTGTATCATGTTCCCCTGTATCATGCATTTGATGTTTCCTTCTCTTTGTACACTTATTCTATACGTATCTCTATTCTTCTATTTGTTGTGCCTTTTACTTTTCACTTTTTTTTGTGTTTTCCTTTTGGGGATAATGCAAAGCATTGAGATGCCCTATGTCTCTTCCATGTTGACCCAAAACCCTATCCTTTTTCTTTTTCTTTTTCCTTTGAATTTTCTTGTGTTTTCCTTTTGGGGATGATGCAAGGAAATTGAGACTGAAATGTCTCCTTCATGTTGACCCAAAAGCTTTTTTGTCTTTTCACTTGTGTTTTCCTTTTTGGGATGATGCAAAGTGTTGAGACTTCAATGTCTCTTAAATGTTGACTCAAAATGGGCTTTTTCCTTTGCTTTCACTCTCTTTGTGTCATTCTTCTAGTTCTATGTGCTTTGGGGAATGATTATAGTTCCAAGCTCTTTAAATCAAAACACTACCACAAAAAACATACTAACCCAAAATCCATAGATCCCTTATGTGTTTGGTGTGCTTTATTTTCTGGGGGGAAATTCCCTTCTTTATTTTCTTTTCCTTTCTCCTTGACATGACGCAACTTAACTTTGAAACATATGACTTGGCATATAGCTTTCCAGGTTGGCTCTTGTGTCTTGTTTTTCTTTCTTGCTTTCTTCTTCTTCTCTACTTTCAATTAATTGCTCACAGAACGATGTGTAGAAATTCCTTTAAAGTGGGGGCCATACATTACCATTATTTCATTTGCATTCTTAGCAAAGCCTTGTCATTTATGTGATGCATTTGTCACTTTGTGGATGAAACGGGTATGATGTCCTTCATAAGTGTGATATATCTTATCATATTACATTCCTCTTGGTGGTTTGATGCGACACACTGCATCCCCTAAGTTGTGAATATACTATTCTTTTATTGGTCCCCTCTCTTGGAGACATTAGACACAATGTTCCCTAAATGACTGGACTTGCATAAATTGAATAAGACTCCTTTGAACATATTAAACATAACATTCTCATTTAGCCACCTTGCATAACACAACTTGCATGCATGTGTAGTTGTCTTATTTTTTTGGCCACCTTGCATAACACAACTTGCATGCCTATGGTACCATCCTATTTTTCTTACTTTATGAAACTTAAACCAACATTTACATTTTCTTTGGCTTTGTGGCACCTTGTTAAAGTTATCGAATGGGTATAACTTTGGCATGGTTGAGTGGGAAGCCCAACCAGCAGCATGACTTTTCCCCATAGCCACTTTTGTGTTTTGTGAGTTCATACCAACTAGCGTATGTATCTTACTTTTCTTTTTGGGATTTCTCACCTCACAGAAAACTAGTTTTGTGGCCCCAAAGTGAGTACACATTCTTTCTTTTTCAAACAATCAGCCTAGATCTCTTTTCACAACTAGTTGGATTGATGATCGAAGCTTCACTCAATTCCTCTCAACACTTGTGTGTTTCTTTGTCCTTATGTTCAGTCTATCATGGGATCTTCATCTTGGGGGATTGATCATCCCTCTTGTTTGTTGCATTCCATCTTGCTAACTTAAGTGCATTTGAACCCTCTTCTCGATGTTCATGGCTACTTTAGTGTAAGGAAGCAAGTTTCTCTCACTAAAGTGGGGGCTCAATGTGCCATCGAAAAATGGTCCATTGTCATTTTCATGGTCTTTTAGGTCTTGTTTCATAGTGTTGGATCTATTTTTCTTTCATTTTATGATGTATCTTGGCTTGAACATGCTTATTTTGGTGCTAAAACTCAAAGAATGATGTCTTGTGAAGGTGTTGTGAAGTGTTGTAAGACATTTCTACATTCGTCTAGACTACATTCAATGAAATTCACCTAAAAAACACATTTTTATTCATTAACAAGTCCTATTTTTAAGTGTTGTAAAGTCTTGTAATAAGATTTCACGCTTTTCTAGGCATATTTTCACTATTTACACCTTTCTCGTGCTTTATTTTATCTCTTTGTTCCCTCATATTCTTATATTAAGTGTATTTTTGGGTCCTATCCTAATAAACAACATTAAAAATGACTTTATTTTTGACACTTCGTTGTGGGTCCCAAGTGGGACTCATTCACCAAGGGTGGCGAATGAGTCCCCCTTGGCCCCAAATTCAAAAAATTTCAAAAAAAAATTGGGTATTTTACTCAAATTCACTTCATGTCGTCCTGTGATGAGGTATGAACGGATACTAAGGCACAAGATTTGTATAAATAAGTGATTTTCACCTCATTTCAACCCCCATTCATTCAAGCATTCAATCTCCTCATTCAAGTATTCAATATCTTAACATATTCAAGCAAACAAGCATCTTGCATCATCAACTCAAGCACTTTGGAGCACTTTGGAGCAGCCATTGACATCACTTCAGATTTGCATACTCAAGGATGTGGTAGGTTTGTATTACTTCATGTTATTCATTTATCATTTCCTTTGCATGCCATTCATTTCTATTGGGTTTGATTACCAAAGTGGGGTTTGACGAAGGAAAACCCCTATTCACTAACCCCCCAACATTTTCCCCTTTATGAATGTGTGTTTGCATCTTTGTTTTGCATATTTAATAGGTCTAAAGGTGTTGAAAAGTGGATTTCAGGTCAATTAGTCTCTTCAAATCAATTCATCACCTATTCAAGCATTTTCAGCATTTTCAGCCCATTTTCTGCAGAGTTGACCCCGACAACCTAACATTCAGACTTTATAGGATCTAGAGTAGCAGTGTTGAATCTTGACTTTTCAGAAATATTGGGGAGGATTGATACACTATCCTTGGTGAATGAGTCCCACTTGAAATCTGGAAATCTTCATTTTGTCATAAATCAGCTCCTGACACTTTTTAAATAGTTAGAGGACTGATTCGCCACCCTTGGCGAATGAGTCCCATTGTGAAAAATAAAAAAATTTGATCAGCATTCTAGACATTCCAAAAAGCTCACACATCATCTAGGTGCACTTAGATTTGACCCTGTACTTTATGTTCTGCATATTTCTTTCAATTTCTTCATATTTCATAGTTGTTTGCATATCAAACTATGTTTTCAAACATAGCATAAATTGCATCTTTGCATTCATTCTAGATCATTTTTATCAATCTGTTGCACTTACATTAGTTCATTTACATAACATCATACTACACACATTCTTATTTGAGTGTGACATAAGCATTTTAGGACATAAATCTCTCTCTTTCTAGGTGGAAAACCCTAGGAAGAGAGTTAAGCATTTAGGTTCCCAACATTTGTCACACAAGTTTACCAATCAACATATCTCTAGTCACAGTTGTTACTGTTCTAAGCTCTTCAATAGCATGAGACTTTGATTTGTAAGAAGGATGCAATGATCTAAGCACTTTAGCTACAATTTCTTGTTTATCCAAGGCACCACCAGCACATCTAATACCCTTAACAAGTTCATTTACTCTTTGCATAAAAGAAGAAATATTTTCATCTTCACCTATCTGGAAGGTTTCATAAATTCCTTTCAAACTTGTTAGGTTAGAGACCTTCACAAGAGTATCTCCTTCATACAAAGTCTCCAACTTCTTCTAGATCTCATGAGTTGTCTTCAGATCCATCACATTTGTCATTTTTGAATCTGTCAGAGCACTCAGCAAAGCTTCAATAGCCCTGATATTAATTTAAGCTTCTTTAATTTCATCAAGAGTGGAAGGACCATTCTAAGGAATAACATATCTATTTTTTATAATCTTCTAGAAGGGTTCACCAATACACCTCAAATGACATTCCATTTTGGCTTTCCATATTTGGTAATTTGTTCCATCGAATCTAGGACATTCCTTCTTGTATGATGCCATCTTAGATCACCTCAAGCTTTTTAAATTTCTTCAGAGGAACCTACTCTAATACCAATTTTTGGAAAAACAAGGAAAGACAACTAAGAGGGGAGGGTGAATCAGTTGTCATAGAATATTCAAACTTTTCAACTTAACTTAACCTAATCTCAGTGTGCGTGTGTCAAATGTGTAGAGTGAGTTATTCTAATGTCAACACAAACCTTAATGAGACGGTTTACATTTACATTTTGAAGCAAGTAAAACTACTCTATTTGTAATACAATCAAACCTTTCAAATACCTATCATTGTTCTCTATTTCTAGGGATTTATTAAACCATTTGGCCCTCAGATTTCTATGGGCACAAAGGTTATTAAAACAACTACCTAGAAAATGAGATTTGATGCTTAATATGCAAACTAAGATGATTTCAATGTGCAAATGTGTGGTGGAAGGATTAGTGGTATGCAAATTTGTGTTGGAATGATTAGTGGTATGCTCATAAATGAAACAAAATGATGGAAAGGATAATGGATGCAACGATAAATGAAAGGTGATGTTGATGATAGATGAACAAGTGGAGATGAGTGAGATGATATACAACTATAGTGAGCTATCCATGATTATGCATATGCTCAAATACAACAAAAAAGAAAACTAACCTAAAATGTAACTATGATGCAATGGAGATGGTAAAATGGAACTATGAAGCAATTAATTAATCTAATATGAGAATGCAAAGTAACATATTATATGAAAGCTAATTATAAGACTGCATGAAAGCTCCAAGCACCTACGAAAAACCTGCATGGTAACAATACTCAAAGTGTGGATGGAAAATGGCATTATAACACTATTCCAATTTGTATTTCAAAATAGAATTATAAAATTACTCAAAAGGTGGATGATAAATGCTAAGGAAAGAGGGTGTATTTATAGGGTTTCTCAAGCATTTTGTGAGGTGGCACCCATCAATAGTCTAGATTCAAAGGAGAAATGATAGATGGTGGAGATGAAAGGAATCAGGATGTTGTCCCCTTGACCAAGGACAACATGCCATGTGTGTGGAGAGAATCCTTTGGCCAATTGGAAGCATGCCAAATGTATGGGATTCCCAAGTGTGTGAAACAAAGACCCATGTGCTCCAAATTTGTTGGTAGTGTGGGGGAATAAAGCCATGTGCTTTTTCTCATTGGTGGAAGTGTGTGAGGATAATTCTAATTAATAATTAGGTTTATTTATTTTCATGTGAGCTTTATGAGGTGGCACACAAAAATTTATAGAAATGTGCTCTAATTCTTAATCAAGATTAGGGAAGATTAATTAAATAAACACATTTAGGGTTTTTTGTTTATTTAATTTAGAAGAATGTGAATTAGGATAATTAAAAGGAAAGTGAACAATATAAATAAAATAAGACCTTATTTATATGTAGTTGAAGTATTAATCAAATAGGTTGTATTTAATTAATTGAATATGACGACTGTTTTTAGGTGTATACATTTTTCCCCTCTTTGAAGTGATGTGTTTACATGTTGCTTCAAAGAAAATTTTAATGTTGATGCTCAAAAAATATTTCAATGCCCCAGACGATGCAAGATTTTGATGCCCCAGACCATGCCCCAAACTTTTGAATTTTAAGTATTGATAGATATATGCCCCCTTGAGAGATAAATCAGTGAATTTTGGAGTTCTTGAAAAAATTTGATGATTTTTGATGATTTGATGATGATATGATGTAGAGACGGTTTATCTCCCGATAAAGAAATACTAATTCCACCAGTTGATTAAATGTTTTCATGCTTTACCTCATTGTGTTTGATGTTTGATGATCGCGTTTAGCCGATTGTTTGATTTGATGATGTTTGATGATGTTGATAGAAAAATTGACCTCATGATAGGTGTGGATCAATGATACTATGATGATGATTGATCTCATGATAGGCAAGGATCAATGATAGGATTGATGATTGACCTCATGATAGGCGAGGATCAATGATATATTGATGATTGACCTCATGATAGGCGAGGATCAATGATATATTGATGATTGACCTCATGATAGTTGAGGATCAATGATAGCTTGATTGATTGATGAACCTCGTGATAGGTGAGGTTGAATTGATGTTGATGAACCTCATGATAGGTGAGGTTGATTTGATTGATGAACCTCATGATAGGAGAGGTGCACTGATTGATGAACCTCATGATAGGAAAGGTTGAATCGATTGATGAACCTCATGATAGGTGAGGTTGAATAGATTGATTGATCAACCTCATGATAGCCAAGGTTGATTGATTGATTGAACCTCATGATAGGCAAGGTTGATTGATTTGATGAACCTCATGATAGGCGAGGTTGAATCAATTGATTGATTGAACCTCATGATAGGTGAGGTTGATTGATTTGATGAGCCTCCTGATAGGCAAGGTCAGTTGATTGATGAACCTCATGATAAGTGAGGTTGAATCGATTGATAATATTGTTGATTTGTGATATGTTATGATCATACGAAGATTTTTGCATTTGGTGCAGGCGGATTCAGATTTGATTAGGTGATGTGGTTTAACTTCTCTAATTGATTGATATGCCCCAGTATAGGTTTGATTAATGTACTAAGATTTGATGATGTACCAAGACCTGATGTATACACTAATTCAATTGAGACATTGATGATGTACCTCTTGATTTGAGACATTATGATACATTGCCACTTTTGATATTGATGTATCTCTCCATACTTTTTGGATTTCCTTGTACACATGGACATTATGACATTTTTGATGATATATGATATGTAGTGGTGATTATGATGCATTTGACTTCCCTATTTATGATATGCAATGTTGTGAATTTATCTAATTTTTATGTGATGATAATGATTATGCAATTTGATGTGATTTATGATTATGCAATGTGATGTGATGATTATGATTATGCAATGTGATGTGATTTATGATGATTATATGATATGGTATGGATGAATTTGATTTCCCTATTATGATGATGATTTTGATGTTATGATATGCTATGGATGCATTGATGATTTTTGTAATGATGAATAATGTGATGCAAATGATTATCCAGATGATTGAATGTGCACGACTTCAAATGTTCAGGGCCTTAAGCTTAAATAAGTGAGTTTGTCCAACTTCCAAAAGTTGTGGGAAAACTACAGTAGATTGATCTTTTAAGATTCATAATCCTGACACATTTCCCAACCTTCTTGGAAATCTGAAGAGACTCACTTATTTAAGTGTAGTGGATGACATGATTTTGATGTTGAAAATGATATGCAATGTATGTCCTTTATTATTTTCTTTTGTATTTTTTGATGCAAATATCATGATGGAATGTATGGATGTAAATGAAATGAGAATGTTTTATAACATATGCAAATGATGATGCAACTGATGTGCAACTAAATGAGAATGATGTGTTTTTTTTGGTTAATGTCTAGTGTACTCAATCCATTAATAATAGAGATGAAACCATTGTGAAATTGTTTCAGCAGTGAAAAACCACGTAAATACACATGCAATACTAACATGAATGCAATCTAACTTAATTATGAAAATCTCATTTTCAAAATTTTTCATTTATATTAACCAATTTTGCATGCTTTTTATCATCATTGGGCCTTTAAAATGTTGAAAGTGAGTACAAGCATCGATGGCATATTTTAGACCAAGATGACCTAAGTACTACTTCCATGATGTTTTAAAATTGCAAGTTAACACAAGCATCTAAGTATAATTAAACCAAGATGACCTGAGCATCGCTTGCGTAAACATACAAGAGTTAATCTTTTTCCCATGCAAATTCAGAATGTCATCAGTGATACTTTTTAGTGCACATCTTGTGACAACTTGCATAGTAATAATGTTAAACCCACAGACAACAACCAAAGAAAAATCATACTCCTTCCTTTCTCCTCTAGTTTGATACATCATTGAGGACTCAAGAGATATGATATCAAAAATTAAAGTAGAAAAAGTTGAACTTTCATGTTTAATGTGATAAACCCTTGATTCAGAAAGATCATCATCCATTTGAAGTTTGTGTTTGTAACTTTGGTTTGACGACTGTTTGCCTGTTGGTTCAAGCTCAAATTTTATTTGCCCCTAGTGAGTGTAGGATTTTTCCCCCAGTGCAAGGTGTGACATGACCATGAAAACCAAGACCTAACCTAAAGACCTATCCTAGGGGCCTCGGGGGCTGATCAACAAATTATCCTTGCCTACGTTATACATGCAGAGACTACGTAGTTCAACTGATGACACGACCAAGATTTACAAGACAAAAATATGAACATAGCGAACACCCAGAAGACTGACCAAAAATGTCTTGGGGGATAATCAAAGATCACCCTTGCCTATGTTCAAAGCTCAGAGACGACATAGTTCGAATGAAGACTATGTTTTTGACTTTTTAACTTTTTGACCTATTTTGGGATTTTGACATGTTTTGAATATTTTTGGAATTTTGATATGTTTTGAATGTTTTTTTGGATTTTGATATGTTTTGAATGTTTTTTTTGATTTTGATATGTTTTGAATGTTTTTTGGATTTTGATATGTTTTAAATGTTTTTTGGATTTTTGATAAGTTTTGAATGTTTTTGGATTTTTGATTTTCTAACTTTGAGAATGTACAAGAATCCAATCCAATGTAAGACATGCCCCTAGTGTGATACGATAGGAAAAACTAATGTTTAGAATGGGCCGATTAATGCCAAGGGATACCATAATACAAACACTAGATCAAGCTATGATGTGGACATGGAAGTGTGACAGACGAAAAGATGGAAGCATGATGGATGAACGTTGCAAAGCAAGTCACGTAGCCCAAGATAGATGGAGAGTGCTTATTTTATGCAAGGTACCTGTTTTCCAAGTTTTCACCAAGGTGCTTTACCTAAGCACCACCCAAGTGTTTTTCACTAGAGGACGATTCTTTTTCTTTACTGTTTTTAAATCCTTTTTTCTAATTTTTTTGGATTTTTTCTTTTTATATTTTTTGGTATTTTTCCAGGACCTTTACCAATGCACCAGGTGAGCTAGGTCTAAAACTTTTTGAGATGCAAGTTTTTGAGGGGTTCTTCAAATAGATCCCCTTCTGGTGTGGATAAATAATATGCTCCTGATCCAAAGACTGATACTATAACAAAGGGACCCAGCCAGTTAGGTTCAAATTTTCCCTTCTTCTCTCGATCTTGTTGATAACGGGGATTTTATTTTAAGACTAAGTCAACCACCTGAAATTCTCTAGGTATTACTTTGTGATTGTAGCTCCTAGATATCCTTTGTTGATAAGCTTTTAGGTGATCAATTGCATGTTGTTGGCGTTCATCCAATAGTTCTAATTCTTGTAGCCTAGATACTCTATAATCCTCATCTGAAATCATCCCTTTAAGTGACACATGTAGGGATGGTATGTCGACCTCAATAGGTAGAATAACTTTTGATCCATAGACAAGAGAATAGGGTGTTTCTCTTGTTGGGGTGCGGATACTGGTTCTATAAGCCTAGAATGTTGAGTTTAGTTGAACATGCCAATCACATCTAGCTTCATTGACGCTTTTCTTCAAGATCTTCAAGATAGTCTTGTTTGAGGCCTCTGCTTGGTCGTTCCCTTGGGGATAGTAAGGTGTAGAAAACTGATGTTGGATATGGAATATTTCACAAAGCTCTTGAACATCTTGATTCTTAAAGGGTCGTCCATTATCCGTAATGATAGACTGAGGGACACCATACCAATATATGAGATAATTCAGGATAAATGAGGAGATTTTCTTCCTGGTGATGGTGATTAGAGGAAAAACTTCAATCCACTTGGTGAAGTATTATGTGGTTGTGATTATAAACTTATGTCCATTAGAGGAAGAGGAATGAATCTTTCCTACAAGGTCCAATCCCCACTAGAAAAAGGGCCATGTAGCTATGAAAGGATGCAACTCTTGTGCATGTGCATGTATCAAGTTTCCATGAATTTGACATTTGGAACACCTTTTGACATATTGAAGTGATTCTTTCTCCATATTCGGCTAGTAATACCCCAATCGTAATAATTTCTTAGCTAAGGTTAAGCCACTTGAATGTGTGCCACAAATACCTTCGTGAACCTCTTGTAAAGTGATTTCAGATTCGTTACGTTCTAGACACCAAAGAAGAGTACCATCCAAACCTCATCTATAAAGTACATCAGCTATTAGGGTGTGGTGAGCCACTTGTCTAATGAAGTTTCATTTTTGGTTTCGAGATAAGTTAATTGGAAGGGTATTGTCTTGTAGATAGGTATGGATTTCTCCATAGAGGGAAATTTGAGGGTCAACAATATGGTATATCACTTGGGATTCTGGATCTTCATATGTTGGGTTGGACACTTGTTTTACCATGAATTCATAACATTTTCATTGTTTAGGTATCTGCAAGAGAGAAGCAATGGTGGCCATGGCATCTGCAGCCTTGTTTTCTATTCTGGGAACTTGTGCAAACTTGATCTCAACAAAGTACTTTTTGAAATCATCTAGCATCCTCTTGTAAGGTAGAAAATTGTCATCCTTTCCTTGATAATCATCATTTACTTGGTTGATGACCAATTGTGAGTCACCATAGACTAGAAATTCTGTGATTTTCCATTCAACAGCTATCTTGATTCTAATGATCAATGCTTCATATTCAACTATGTTGTTGGTACAGGGGAAATCTGTAGGATTTTGGAATTGTGTATCCTTGTGGTGACACAAACAAGATGAATCTGCTACACCTTATTATCCATTGTTGTGTATAAGATCCATCAAAGTATATGTCCGCCACCACTGTTGTGTAGCAATATGGTTAGATTGACATCATTATCAATGGAATTTAATCGTTCATTGGATTGTTATCTAACAATAGGGTGCGTTTCAGCTAGTTGATCTTCTTGCTATTGGCTTGACCTTTAATTTGCATTTGGCCTATCCCCACATACTGAATGTCGAACTCACGTCAGTATACTCATGAATACTACTATTCTAATGGGCCTTAACCTTCCTATTAGAGAGAGGAAGCAAGAATGCTGCGCTCCCTTACTGTAGATGGAGGAATTACTTTAATGGATCAATTTTGGCAATGAGTTTGATGGTGTGAGTCAGCATGTAGTGCCTTAATTGTTGTGTAGCAAATAACAACTACTAAGCAAGCTTTCTCAATAAAGGTGTAGTTGATCTCATAACCATTTAGGGTCCTCTTGATATAATAGATGGCTCTTTATTTTCCTATAGAATCTTCTTGTGCTAATAAAGCTCCTAAAGATATCTCAGTTGTTGCAATGTATAGTAATAATGGTTTTCCCTTGACTAGTGGTATCAACACAGGTGGTGTCATCAAGTATTCTTTTACTTAACTAAAGGCAGCTTCACATTTTTCATCCCACTTGAAAGAGACATTCTTGTGTAATAAGTGATTGAAAGGATGAGTTTTATTAGCTAGTTGAGCAATGAGTCTCCTAATGGACTAGAACCTTCCTCGTAATGATCCAATTTGGCTGATTTTTTTAGGAGGCATTGCCATGATGGCTTTGACCTTTGTAGGATCCACCTCAATGCCTTTAGCTAAGACAATGTATCCCAAAATTATAGTTGATGTTACACTGAACACGCATTTCTCGGGATTTAACCTCACCTTGAGTTTCTCCAATCTTGTGAAGATTTTTTCTAGAATCTCTAATTGTCCTTCTCTAGTGTAGGATTTTTCCAACAGATCATCTACATAGTCTTCCATAAAAGTATCCATCATGTCATGGAAGATGGTAGTCATAGCTCTCTGATATGTAGCTCTAGCATTTTTCAACCCAAAAGGCATCACATTCTAGCAAAAAGTGCCCCATGGACATGTGAAGGTTGTTTTATCTTGATCTTCAAGTGCTATCTTTATTTGGTTGTATCCTGAAAATCCATCCATAAGTGATAACATTTCATTCCCAGCAGTCAAGTCTACAATCAGATCAATGTGTGGTAGATGAAAATCATCTTTTGGATAGGCTTTGTTAAGGTCCCTGAAATCCGTGCATATTCGGATGCTCTTATCTGGTTTGGATACTGGAACAATGTTTGATATCCATTCGGCATAGTCAATAGATCTTATGAATCCTACATCTAATAGATTTTTCAACTCAGCTTCCACTAGAAGGGCAATATGGGGATGCATCTTTCTCAGTTTTTTCTTTACTAGTTTTGTGCTAGGTGGTAATGACAAATGATGCATAATGAGTTCTAGATCTATACTTGGCATGTCAGTGTATGACCAAGTAAAGTTGATTTGTCTCTCTTTAAAGAATTTGGTGAAATGAGGTTTCTCCTCTTTTGTCATGGATTTTGCTAAACACAGGGTCTTCACTATTTCATCTGTACCAACATTGATGGATTGTGTAGGTTCTATTAACACTGGAGATCTATCTTGATAGTGTTCTGGGAGAGTGTCAAACCTTCCATCTCTTGGTGCCTCAAAGAGGTTTTCACCTTGAGATATGATCTTTGTTTTTACTTTTTCCTGATTTAATAGTGCCACCAGGTGGTTTTCACTATTAGACCTATTTCCTATATTTTTCATTTTGCAGCTGAAAGGTTTAACACTCCCTTCGTCAGGAGCTTCATTCTGAGATTCAATGGTGGAACATGTGTCGAGGTTATCATAACATAAGAAGTTCACAAGGTAATCATCATTTGAAAAGGTGGGCATGTCAAGCAGTTCACTTTGATCCCAATCAATTAGTTCAAGATGCATTAAGGACAAGGAGTCATTAGATTGGTCAAGGTCATAAGGTGTAAGCATCAGGATAGCCATGTTGTCAAATTGTCCAATGAGGTCTAAGATTTTGCTTTCTTTCGATGTATCTATCTTGCTCGAAGAATGATCATCTTCACTTGAGTCAATGACATATTGTGATCCATATTCAAGTGGTCTAGAACCAGAACTTTGTCCTTTCATACATATTGGGGTATACTTTTGGATTACATCAATCTCTTTGTCATTGCAAGATTCCTCAGAGAGAGAGTCCCATTCATATTCATTGGAATCTGTTTCATGATCTTCACTAGCCTATAACTATAAGATTCTTTCGACAGCTCATTGAGTAGCTTTCCCTTTTAAGTCTTCCCTGTAGCCTAGTCGTGTTTTGTCTTTGGGATTCATTGTGACAAGCTGTATTGGTTCACTAATGCCTTCTTTTCTTTTACCGACCATTTCCCTCATATCCCATTTTTGTCAGGATTATCTGACCTTTTCCATACTTATCGGTGCATATATTGGACATTGCTACCTGTGAATGTTCTTCATCTTTGTATAACCAGTTGAGGACATCCCTATCTTCTTATTCCTCCGCTTGAGTGCTTGCTTTTATAAACTTCCCATCAAAGAGCGTGATGGGATGTAAAGATTCTTGTCTTGAAGTAGATGGTTTTCCACGTGAGTTAGGAGAAGATGAAAGTTGTGGTAAGTATGATGATTTCTCAAATGAGTATTCCCCCATGCCTTTGTCTTTTATTTGGATCCTTTCTAACTGTTTGGATAAGGAATCAAATTGACTTCCATTGTTGCATGAAATAGAGTTAGCGACCCCTTTTTCTTTTGATTGAGACCTTTCCTCATACTATCTTGACAAAAAACCCATTGGACTTTCTTCGTTTGATGGATCAGATTTTATGACTTCTCTATTATGTGGTACAAAGGTATCTTGACTTGTTCTGAGTGCATTTCAATATTGGGGATCATTAGAATTGGCAGAAATGATGATCTCCTATCCATTGAAAGGAAATTTCAAGCACTGATGATAGGTTGATGGTACCGCTTGCATTTCATGAATCCATGTGAATCCCAAGAGTATGTTATATGTCAATTCCTTTTCTAACACCTGACACACTATGTCTTTGATGATTGGTCCCATTTGAATGGGTAAGATGATCAATCCTTGAGAGGATCTTTCTTCATCATCATATGCTTTTATGGTGATTTTCCTTCTAGGATCAATAGCATTTTCAGAATATACTAATGCACGAACAAGCTTGAGAGTGCAGATATTTAAGCCTACTCATCCATCTATAAGGACGCGTTTGACATGATAATTATGGATTAGGACTTCGATGTGCAGAGCAGTGTTATGCGGATGGGTGGTGGATGCATCATCATGTTCAGAGAATAATAAGAAATGAGGTGTAGTTAAATGTCCCACCATGGCTTGAAATGTACAGAATTCCAAATTGTTTGGTACTATGGTGGCAACTAAAGCTTGTTCCAAGATCTCTTTGTGTGTCAGTGAAATCTTGAGAAGTTCAAATATGGATATTTGAGTGGGTATCTTCTATAACTGATCAATGCTGTTATATTGAGTTACAGGAAAAACATTCATTTTGGACGTGGAAGGGGTAGCTCCTTTCAATGTTACCTTGGCTTGTCTTCTAGTAATCACATTGATAGGTGTATTGTCTTGATCATTCATAATTTTGATGAGATTAACTCAATTTTCATTCATGTCAACATTAGTGCTCAGATTTCTAGGTTCAAGGTCATTGATTTGATGTGAGATAGTGTCATCATTGTGCTGGATTTCAATAGTGGCATCCTTCCCTTGGCTTCCAATTTCAATGTCTTAGATGGAATTCCCAACCATCTCAATACAATGAATGGTAGAATCATAAACATAGTTTATATTCTTTCCTTTGGTATTCAGTGTAGAGGACTCTCCCTTTTCATAATTGGGTAAAGGGTTCTTGAACACTCCCTGATCACTGTTTGTTTGGGGTCCTTCAATGTGTACCTTTTTGTTATCAATGAGATCTTGGATTGCGTGATTTAATTTCCAAAAATCTTTCATCATGTGACCCTTGTTTTGATGATAATCATAGTAATGAGCATCATTCCACCAAAAGGGCTTGACTTGTGGATCCCAATTTTGTGCTTCTAGTACTGTGATAAGCTTAGCCTCAGTAAGTTCCTTTAAGGTGGAATCTAAGGATTGTCCCAATGGTGTGAATTTTTGTCGATTGGAAGGTTATCGAAACAACGTTTCTTTAGTTTGTGGATTAGTTTGATTGTTGTTTTGGCTAACATTTGGAGTGTTGGGAGGATTTTTGGTCTAACTGGTCTTGGTGGCAGTTGTTGTTAAGTTGAATATGGGTTTGGTATTTTGATTTTCAGCTAGGACCTCATTGTTACCCACGTTCTTGTTTCATTTCCAAAATTTAGGTTTGTCCCTACTATTGTAGGTGTTAGAGGAAGTGGATGAGTTGTTTTCATTGTATACCTTAATGCCCCCTCTTTTGACTAAGGCTTCTTTGATTTTAATGTCATTTTCAATCAATTTTTCAAAGGTAGGAAGACATTGCAATTCTAACCTATAACTCATCTCATTGTTTAGGTTATCAATGAAAATATTTATCTTTTCCTTTTCGAGCACGGGACGAGAATACCTTGCGAACAATCTTCTCCATTTTTGCAAGAAAATGAGGAAGGACTCACCCTTTTTTGTTTCAAGTTGCAAAGGTCTTTCATGGTGATATCATGTTGGATATTATAAGAGTATTGAGTGAGAAATCTATTGACCAACTCTTCAAATGTGTTAATGGGGGGTGTAATCTTTGAAAACCATTCAAGGAAATTCCCTCCTAGACTTTGTCGAAATAGTCTCATCAAATAAGTTTCCTCATGCGCAAATTCTAGACTCATAGTTCGGAATTCCCTTACGTGATCTAATGGATCAGTTGTACTATTGTATTTATCATACTTTGGAAATTCACTACGTTTAGGGAAAGGAATCATGTTGATGGATGGATTAAAGGGATAAGGAAAAATTTCCTCGATCAAGTATCGTTTCGAAGTTCCCCTTTGCATGTCTAGAACTTGTTGTTGAAGGTTTTTCATTTGGTGAGTTAAAGTAACCATTTTCTCTATTTCCTTCTCAGACTTTTGGAGAGGTACTTTTAAGATGTTGATGTAAAAATTAGGGGGAAGTTTAGCTCCCTGATTGGCTAACATTAATAGGTATTTTTTCCCATCTTTTTCAAAAATCTTTTCCAAAAGCTTATGGAAATTGGGGTCTTCTTTTTCTTGTCGGATATCCTCATCACTTATTTCTTCTCCTTGAGTGTTCTTGAGTCCTGGAATAGGGATTTCTTCTACATCAACCATGTTGTTAGGGATCTCACTATTTTGAGGTTCAATGTTGGGAGTTTTGATATAAAAAGCTTCACTACTCGAACTTCCTATGTTTTTTGTTTCAAAGTTGGATGTTCCAAGTTCCTTGTCCTTAAGTCTCCTCTTTTGTGATCTTGTTTGGACGGGAATACAAGTGTTAGGGTTTAAACTAAGCTTTGATCTAGGTTTGAAATAGTGCCACAGATTACAACTAAGTCAAATACAATAAAAAATTCTATTGATTAGACCAAGTTTGATTTGATTGCATGACATAGTTTCGTGATTAAAGGATGACAAATCCCAAAGATGAAACTAGGTTTTGCATTCAAAGATGTGATAGGTAGTGATGATTTAGGCACCTTGAAATGTTTATATCTAGGCTTAATTTGAAAATTTCCACTTGTATAGGTCCATTTTGACAATGTTTAGGCTTCTAAGGTATTTAAGGAATGATCTTGGACTCGAATTTTTCACTCAAGAGATGTAATTAAGGTACTCAAAACATTGGAAAGTCTTGGATTTTGACAATAGTACATCATGTATAACTCTAGATTGTCTTTGCATGCTTTCTTGTAAAAATTGAAGGTTAACCTTTCTCTAAAGTCGTAAATCATAGACAAACATTTTTTATGTTGTTTTGGACTAAGAGGTTGATTTTTGGTTTTCTAATCTTGACCTTTCGTGAAATCATGTAAACCACATATTCTGACTCTATTTTTTCTAAGGAATGTTGGAACACTACTAGAAGGACTAATTTTCTAAAGATGGACAGACCTAAATTACTGACTTGTCTACCTCAATGAATGTAGTTCTAAATGTAACATTTTTTATGATGTTTTGTTTGAGTTTCATTTTGAAGACACATCAAGCATAATATACACTCCTAGGGCTGTGTAAGACTGTATTCTCTTAGACTCTATGCGGGTTTTACCCCAACCACACTATCTTTAGTGGGTGAATTTAGAAGCTTGGTTCCATGGGATCCGCCTTATAGTGCACTCTCTTCTCAGGCCAACCAAGCTTCCAATCCCCATGAAACTCTCATGGTGAACCAATCACCTCTACTAAAAACTGCAAGAATGTGGATGCCTTGGCAACAACCGTTGCTGCACCAAAGAATAGATAAAGGATTTTGGAAAATCTACAACAAGGTTTTTAATGTGGGCATTCCATTCATGGGGGATAATCCAAATGCCAAGAGTCCCTTTCGATCCATCTCGTTAGAATTATCCTCGTGATACTTGAACTTTCCTCAAGTATCCACATTTATATCCCAGTTGGAATTCGCTTGGCTTTAGCATGTTACCAGTTGGGTCGTTCCCTTGGGTGATTACTTTTTTCCCACAAGGCAGGCCCTCTAGGATAAAAAAAAGCAAGAAAGTATACCCATAGTTCGATCAATCTTTATTTTGCATGAATAAAGAGAGAACTCATGCCATACTCTACTTACACTCGCACATAAACAAGAATGGGTCTAGCTTTTTGGATCACCCAGTAAGGGGAGAGCATATGCCTACCATTCATCACATACAAAAGACATGGTGTTCATTTTCCTTTAATTAAGCTATGTTCCTATCTTAACCAAAGGAAACAAGTAAATAATGTCTAGCCCATGCAATATGTTAGTAGTTTATGTTTTGAGTCTTTGACAACAAATCTGGGAAAACCTGCAAATGCACAACACAAAATGTGAGTTTATAATTTTGATGATAAACCGCAAGAGGTGCCAAAATAGAGACAAGAGGTTCCTAAACAGAGACAAGAGGTCCAAAACTCTAAAAACAGTGCAAAATTCTCTCAAAACAGGTGAAAAGGGTCCTGGAACAAGATGTAAAAGGCACCAAAACTCTGACAAGAGGCACCAAAATAGGTGCAAGAGGCACCAAAACTCTAAAAGTGATCCAGAATTGTCCCATAACAGGTGAAAACAGTCCCAGAACAACTTGCAAGAAGCGCCAAAACTCTAAAAGTGACCTAGACTGGTCCCGGAACAAGTGAATATAGTCTCGGGACAACTTGCAAGAGGTGCCAAAACAAAGGCAAGAGGTGCCAAAACTCTCAGAACAGGCCAGAATGGTCTCAAAATAGTTGAAAATGATATATGCTCTACTTGCAAGAGGTGCCAAAACAAAGGCAAGAGGTTCCAAAACTCTAAAAACAACCTAGAAATGCCTCGAAATAGCTCAGAATTGCCTCCAAACTAGTGCAAAATGTTCTCAAGTCATAAACCTTGAACCTACAATCATGAAATCATCAAAAAAGTTAGTAATAAGTGAGGCAAAGGCCCCATAGTGGGTGCCATTTTGTGCGTGTGTTGAATGTGTAGAGTGAGTTATTCTAATGTCAACACAAACCTTAATGAGATGGTTTGCATTCAAAGTTTGAAGCAAGTAAAACTACTCTATTCGTAATACAATCAAACCTTTCAAATATGTATCATTTTTCTCTATTTCTAGGGATTTATTAAACCGTTTGGCCCTCATATTTCTATGGGAACAAAGGTTGCTAAAATCACTACCTAGAAAATGAGATTTGATGCTTAATATGCAAGCTAAGATGATTTCAATGTGCAAATGTGTGGTGGAAGGATTAGTGGTATGCAAATTTGTGTTGGAATGATTAGTGGTGTGCTCATAAATGAAACAAAAGGATGGAAATGATAATGGATGCAATGATAAATGAAAGATGATGTTGATGATAGATGAACAAGTGGAGATGAGTGAGATGATATACAACTATAGTGAGCTATCCATGATTATGCATATGCTCAAATGCAACAAAAAAGAAAACTAACCTAAAATGTAACTATGATGCAATGGAGATGGTAAAATGTAACTATGAAGCAATTAATTAATCTAAGATGAGAATGCAAAGTAACACATGATATGAAAGCTAAGTATAAGACTCCATGAAAACTCCAAGCTCCTACGAAAAACCTGCATGGTAACAATACTCAAAGTGTGGATGGAAAATGGCATTATAACACTATTCCAATTTGTATTTCAAAATAGAATTATAACATTACTCAAAAGGTGGATGATAAATGCTAAGGCAAGAGGGTGTATTTATAGGGTTTCTCAAGCATTTTGTGAGGTGGCACCCATCAACGGTCTAGATTCAAAAGAGAAATGATAGACGGTGGAGATGAAAGGAATTAGGATGTTTTCCCCTTGACCAAGGACAACATGCCATGTGTGTGGAGAGAATACTTTGACTAATTGGAAGCATGCCAAATGTATGGGATTCCCAAGTGTGTGAAACAAAGACCCATGTGCTCCAAATTTATTGGAAGTGTGGGGAATAAAGCCATGTGATTTTTCTCATTTCTGGAAGTGTGTGAGGATAATTCTAATTAATAATTAGGCTTATTTATTTTCATGTGACCTTTATGAGGTGGCACACAAAAATTTATAGAAATGTGCTCTAATTCTTAATCAGGATTAGGTAAGATTAATTAAATTAACACATTTAAGGTTTTTTGTTTATTTAATTTAGAAGAATGTGAATTAGGAGAATTAAAAGGAAAGTGTACAATATAAATAAAGTAAGACCTTATTTATATGTAGTTGAAGTATCAATCAAATAGGTTGTATTAAATTAATTGAATATGATGACCATTTTTAGGTGTATAAACTCAGATCTGATGAATGAACAATAAAACATAAACAATCAACGCATCAAAAACACAGAGAACACCAAGATTTTTATGTGGAAACCCTATTAGGGGAAAAACCATGGTGGAGGTTAGTCCATAATATTATACCCTACTAAAAGTATAAATAAGTATCAATGGGAATGCACATTCATTTAGGTACAATGCCTAGAGATCACTACTCAATTACAAGAGGGCTCACTACCCAAGAGAGATTCAGATTAAAACCATGTAGATTGTGAACTAAGAAAATAGCATATGATAATGCCTGATTATAGTTCTAGTTAAGCACATGAACACTTCTTCAACCTTCTTCACTCTTCTTCACTCTTCTTCACACTCTACTCTACCTTTGAATGATCTGATCAATATTTTCACACTACACACTTCAATCATGCACACATTCCTTCAAATGACAAAACAGTCACCCTTATATATCTACAACATAGAATTACATTGCTACCAGTTGGCTACAAAGAAATAATAAGATAATTACAAAAAATTGACCCAAAATACATAAGAATTTACATGTGAATCCACCAAGGTCAGCCACAACATAGTGGAGACCCAAAACAACAACTCCAACACAAAAATACTCCAATTAATTTTTCCTTTAAGATCCACAACACACTTCAACACCTAGTCAGCCATGAACACACAAGAAAAAATCTCGGATCACGAGCACCAACTAGAAACATTCACAAACACCATGAAACACCAGAGAAACATTTGTAACAATTGAACTTACAAAAATCACATGATCTTCCTTCAAGAACACAGACTGGAGTGACAAAAAAACTGTCAGAATATAGATCTCCATAACTTGACCAAAACTTCACACGAATCTTTGAAACTTGACATGGATAATCTAGACACACTCAACAAGAAACCCTTTAGTCCACAAAAATTGATCATCAATATGTTGATCACACTGACAAACTAAACTTCACTACTCCACTGACAACCTGAAGCACTTCTTATTACAATTTTCTCAATATCCTTGACATATGCAGCTTCAAATACACCAATGCTAATAGTGTTGACATCAATGACCACCACATATCGGCAATACAACCAAAACATCTAACAAGGATCGAGGTTTTTCCTGACCCCACAACCTTGTATATCACTTGACCTCTGCAAAAATGTAAATCAACATTGATACATGCATTGTCGACATTTTTCATTAGCAATACATCTTAGTTTTCCTTCTTATGTCTTGCACTGGAAAACCTCACGAGAACTTGATTTTCCATATCTTTCAACATTTTTTGCTAATGCTTGGTTATTTCATACATGTAATGGTAGGGATTTTCTCTGTTAATGCATGTGTCTATATGTAAAGGTGGAGAAAAATCCCACCATTACATGTTAATCTACGAAATCTAAGTCCTTAGATGTAGAGGTAGAATTTTTCACCATGTTTACGTAAAGAGATCTTCCAATATATGCAACAACGGTGAAAATCCATCCATTCCATTTCTTCTTTCCAATGCCTAAGTCCTATGGTGTACAAGTGGATTTTTTCACTACTCCTACAAACATGAAACTTACCCTAAAATGCATAGGAAGTGATTTTCAGTGTCATAACATGAAATGGTCTAGCCCCCTTGAGTGCACAAGCATTGATTTTCAATTATAATGCACAAATGAACTATCCCTCAACATTTAGTGGCGTTGAAATTCAGGGCCCCTGCACAAAATGTATAAATTTTCAAAATAACTCCCAAGAACTTCTAGAAATGTTTTTCGAATTCTATTTCGCCTGTATTCACTTGATTTTTTCCACTCTACTACTTACATTTGCTTGCTCCATTATACTTACCTATTATTATTTACTCCTACAAATGCATATTCATCTAAAATTGGAAAAATCCCTTGTTTCCTTGTAGTTGTTTTCCATCTCCTTTCAGGCATTCATCAAGGTTTTCCTCATCAAGATATTAGTATTTCCTTGTACATTCAATGACAACTGATGAATATTCATCATCAATCATGACAACCACCATGAAGTACAAATATCAAGGTGTTTATCCCCCAATAATGGTTATGCCTAAGATTGATGAAATCAAAGATATGGAGATTGGACACCTAGATATGGATGATTTTGTTAAAAGAATGGAGACGTAGCCTCTTGCCAAAGAGTTTAAGGAAATTGTTGATAGTAACATTCATCTGGTCACTTCGTTTCCAGTAGCAGCTCACTACCTAGAGTTTTTCTTGAAAGTAGCTTCACACTACGTCAAGGAAGATAAAAGTGTCAGGGACTCCTTAGGTCATGTGATGATGAGGCTTGATGCTAACTTCTTCACCATGGTTTTTCAAGTCTCAAATATGGGAACTTACACAGATCTCACCATTCGACATGCTCAAGAAACCTATGATAAAAATCATAATTTATCCAAGCAGTTAATCAATAAAAAGTGGTTAAATACCCCAAGGTATAGCATTGCAATATGGCCTAAAAGATTTCCTCATAGTGACTTTGTGGAGGATGTAAGTGATTTGATTAATCTCTTGAGTAGAGTAAAAGGTTTGTTAGCTTCTTCAACATTTTAAGAATGAATGTATGAATACATTAAGATTATCAGAAGAAAGAAGCAACACATCTACTAGGATGCACAAATTAGTGAAAAAATTCATGATCAACTCATCAAGGTACACTCTACTTTGAAGTTCTACATGACTTCATACTTGGTATATGTTGCAGCAATAATGAGGTAGTATCTAGGTTTGAAAACAAAGGTATAGATAAGATGTGTATCTATGCACAATTATTATACTCAAATCACTCTAAAATGAAATATTAAACATTTTAGGATGATAAATGATGCTTTCTTTGCACCACTATTGTGCATGTTTGATTTGTCACTGGAGAAGAAAAGAGTTTAGAGGAGGCATGAGAAGTAGTGAATAAATATATATATGCATCTTCTCACAATTCCCTAACTTCACATATCTTAGGGTGGGTTTCTTCACAAGATATCCTTACATATTACCAAGGTATCCTTTTGAAAAAATTATATTGAGGGAACTGTGTAGATAGATCATCTTTGTGCATAATGAGTGACAAGCTATTCATAAGTTACAGTTCAAGTTTTTGATTAACATTGGAAGGTATTCAATATAAACAATGCCTAATTCTAAATATATACAATCAAAAATGCAAATCTTGACTCTGAGGACTTACCAAAGAAGACTTTATTTTTATTACAAAGGAATGAAAAGCAGGATTAAAAAGATTCATACACATGCATTTCAATTTGAATATATTTGGGAAGAATGTAGAGATGAAGAGGATGTCAGACAGATGGATTATTGTAGGCTCACTATGTAGTAGATCTCTTATCTTGGTTTAGTGAATCTTCCTAAGGATATAAAAGATACTAGTGATATTATGAATACTACTTATGAAGAGGAGGTAGAAATCTAGCCTTTCCATCTCATTCAATGGTCTCAAAAGGAAAATACATCTATCTAACAAAGGCTTACTCTAGTTCTTAGTAATACTAATGTATGGTCATAGAGGAAAGGTCTTAAATTGAAGCCTTTTAAGATAGGATCTGAGGGTGAAGAATCTGAAGGAGAAACAAGCAGAAAACAAGAACTTAGAACCAAGAACAAGGAAAGTGTTCCTCCCTCTTCCACAGGGAAGGGATGAAAGATCACATTCACTTGTGGGAAGAGTACAATGCCAACTATTGAAGAGGAACATGAGAACCTTAAGAGGAAGAAAAAGTATAAGAAGGTTAAAAAGAAAAAGAAGAGCAAGATGATGAAATGTAAACATCCTTGCATGGTAATGTCACTAAATATCTGCCACAACACCTTAATTTTCTCAAGAAGACATGTATACAAAGGTCCATTGGAAATAGATACATTCAAGGAACTATCAAGTTTTTGATGATAAGAAAGTTGATAAGAGGATAGGTATAGTTGAGATAAAGGAAGAAACAAGAAATCAATCACAAGTAGATAGTGAAGAGGCACATTGGCCTCATGGTTTTTATCCATTTTATGTTGATGATAATGTTAGTATAGGTGCAGACCAAGGAGAGAATGAAGAGGATGAAAAAATGGATGGAAGTAATGATGCATATGAAAGAGAAATAGAATTTTGGAGCCTTGTAGTTGAGGAGGAGATATGAAGGAGAAGATAACAGAAGGAAGAGCGAAACAAAAGAGTGAAAACCAAGAAATATAGAGCTGATAAAGCTAAGCATATAGATGATAATGAGGATTTTAGAGAGCAACTAATAATACAACACAGTTAGAAGAAGGAAAAAAAATACCATCATTTGAGATGAAACTCAAATTTCTCCCACCTCGGGAGTATGATGCAGGAGCATCTACCAACTTGAAAATGTAAGTTTTGGATTTTGATGAGAAAGTTCATGAAGAGGTCCATTTTAGTGTTTTAGCATGGATTCCCAATCAATGGGATCCTTTTCATTATGTAATGAGGTCTAGAGGAGTTTCCCTCCAAAAGACTATGTTTAAATATTTGAATTTGTTAAGGAGTCCTAGGAGGTCAAAAGTTAGTAATTTTATTTAAGTTGGTTGCAAATATTGTAAAAGGAAAAAATAATATTATAATGAACCTCTTATCCCACCCAAGTGGGGTTGTAAGTGAGTTACCAACTTAGGCTTTGAAGTCTTGGAAAATTTTCTTTTTTTGCAAGTTTGGTGCAAAAAAGGGCATGAAGTTACATTAGGTTTTTTGATGAATAAAACACTCATATTTGAATTTTAATTGTTTTTGGTTTGGATTTAAATGGAATGAATGAGAAAAATCCAAGAAGCTATGGGAGAAAAGTTTGATGAAAATACCTTAGTCCAAGGCGTAAGGACACCCTAGTCCAAATCCCTCAATTTTAAGAATTCAAAGTTATAGGAGCCAAATATTAAGTGTGTACTTAGATCATTTATATTTTATTTCCTGATAAATGTTAAAATGGTTCATAGGATGTGCGATTTAGGAAAATAGGTGTACAACTAGGTCCAATCATTTAGGGGGGAGAAAAACACAATGTGAAATTGTCAAGGGTGATAATTTAGGATGCTAAATTTAGCCCTCACTTTAGTGAGAGTATGAAATTGCACTTATACTCACACTAAAGTAGAAAAATATTTCAAGAGGGGTTCAATTATCCAAATGCTGAAGAGATAGGATGACAATGAATCTAGGGGGAGTGCAAAATCCCCCAAGATTCAAGATCCCATGAAAAAATTAACATAAGGGCATAGGAACACACATGTATGGAATGCAACATGACAAAGTCAAACATACATGAAAAAAACACAACACATACAAAAAATGAAAACTCAATGAAAATGCAATCATAAAAGTAGGATATGGCAATCAGAGACTATAATTTTTTGCAAAAATATTACTAGGATCTATACCAAAGATGTTCATGACTCACAGGTTAACAAACTCCAATATTTTCTAAGTGAATCATGAACCAAAGGCACCATGGGCTAGTGAAGTCCGATATTCACTAGTTGAGCCTTTGAAAAAGAGTAGAAAAATGATAAACACACAAGGACTAGCGAGAACTAGTTTTCATTGGGTGTGTACCCATTTCAACCATACCAAGAGTTATAGTCCCAATAAATCTAATAAGGTGCTACACTATTGAAAGGCGCAAGACAACTAAGAGTGGGGGGGTTAATCAATTGTCACCAAACACAATCGCAAATATCAAACACTTATCAACTTCATATCCACTTTATTCTGCTATTAATTATGAACATGAAATGCAAATAACATAAAGCAATATCAACACAAGAAATATCAAATTTACGTGGAAAATCCAATAAGGGAAAAACAACGATGAGGGTTTAATCCAGAGGATTTTTGTCAAATTTTGAAGTTCCTCATTTATCTCCAAAACTAGCATGATAAAAAAGAGCTTAGAATTCTAACTCCAACGCAACTCAAATGGAGTTAATCAGAGCTACGGTGCTCGAGATACAATTAGTCAAACCTTCAATCAACTCAAAGACCCAGGTCAGGAAAAAGGGTCAAAATTCAAAGTTTTCAAATATGGTCAAAGTGGATATCACCATGAAGAGTTCGTCGAGAGCTTTGCAATGCCACTCATCTCGCGAAAATCAGAGTTCGTATGAAAAAGTTACAAACGGTCAAAGTCTATAGTTGACCGATGACATCAGCATAACCAGTCAGCAAGTTGGACTAGTATAGTGTCGACACATGGCATCGCTACAAAATTCCATATAGCCCCATTATCTTCATTTTATAATATATATATATATAAGCCTACCACTCCTCCCATTTAACAGCTTAAGTTAAGGCTTACATGAGATAAAATAGGTGGCACCTTAATTTACTCCTATTTAAATGGGATAAAATCCCTTAAAAAAATATATGTGAAAGGATGATAAATGTAAAACATTCCTTGATATTAAGGAGTTATATTATAATCTTTTAATAAGATTTTAATCTCCTATTAATAAGGATATCCATCCTTACAAAATATTAGCCCATTTATATGTTATAACTAAAAGGGCTAAAAATAATGATCTCAGAGAAATATTAAAAAAAAAATTGTGACCTCAAATTATAAGGGTCATCGGAAAAATATTTTGAAGGGGTTAATTATTTAAACATAAAATATTTTATTGTAACGGGGGGATTTATTTGTAAAAATGGGAGATAAACATGATTTTGTAAAATCATTTGGTTACACACCAAAATGGGTAAACTTGGTGTATAAAAGGGGTTAGTGTAGGATGGAATTAGCTAAGTATTTTTCTAGCTAAGGAATTTTGGAAGTGGTTTTGAGGTGATTTTTGTAATTGAAGTGGTGAGATTGTTGAGAGCATTTTTGAGAGTTGAGTGTTGTCTCCATACATCAGGGAAATGTTGGCATCCCGTTGTGCTTGAAGGAGAACTTTTGTAACAATTGTATTCCGAACTTTTGGAGATTAATTGGATCGGTCTCACTCCATTGGAGCAGACTTGGAGACACAGTCACAATTGTGGTGAACTCAATTATCAGATTGTTTGCACTTTCTCTCTTCTTCTCTCTCACATTCTAGTTATCACCTTGATTTTTAAAGCATAATTTCAATAATGTACACTTGTTTTTGAGTTTCCATTAAATTGTTTAAGTAAAGCATTCAATTATGCAATTATTCTAGATCCTAAGTTAGATCAAGTTTTGGTATCAGAGCATTTGGTGACTAGTATTGAAAAATTGTTGTGAATGCTAACAAGATCCAGGATTCAGAAGGGTGAAGGCAAGCTTGAGGAATATAATCCTAGGATCAAAAAACGAAGAAATTTTCTAAAAATTTATGTGTCTAGAATGGAGGTACCCGAAGAACTCAGTGAACAAGAGTTTCAAATATCCTTCTGGAAAATGAGAGTTGCATTGGAGATGCTTCTCAAAGAAAGAGAAGAACACATGAAACTTGAAGAAGATAATGCATTGAAGCAAGAAGATCATGGAGATAGTAAAGGCAAGAAGAAGCAACTAGGAGGTGGTGATGAACCCCCAAAATCTCCTCCGTCTACTCCTTCTCCCCCTTCTTCTCCTTCTTATTCTACAAATTATCTTTCTACTAATCCTTTTAAGGGTGTAAATAAGCCTACGATTAAATTGGATGTTAAATTTGAACTACCTAAGTATTGTGGTGAATTAGATGCTAAAAAACTAGATGACTAGATTCAGCAAGTAGAAGTCTATTGTAGAGTCCAAAACCTCTTTTATGATACTTCTAGGATCTAGTTAGCCACTCTTTGGTTGGGAGGTTCAACTCTCACCTGGTGGGAGAGGGGGACTAGAGCATAAATTTCACAGCATGGTAGAGTCAATTTGTCTTGGTCAGAATTTGTTAGTGCTCTTAAAAAGAAGTTTTATCCCCTAGGCCATATGCAACAGTTAATGATGAACTGGGAAACTTTTAGGCAAGGGAAAGGACAATCTATTCAAGATTACACCCACGAGTTTCGTAAAATGGAAATTGCATTAAATGTACCTTTGTACACCCAGGATACTTTGTTAAAGTACATAGGAGGTCTTCACTCATATCTCAGACATTCTATTTTGGTCTTGAACCCTAGTAATTTGGATGAAGTTTGTGTCCAAGCTACACATTTAGAGTCAAGAGGAAAGGGTTCTTTTATTGATAAGTTTGATAATGATAAATCTATAAAGAAATCATCTAAGGTTGCAGAGATAGGGAAAGGAAAGAAGACAACTACAGTCAAGAAGGATGACAAGCTTTCTTTCTCTCATTGTGATAGGAAGGGTCATGATGAAGATCATTGTTGGAAGTTGCATCCGGAATTGAAGCCTAAGTGGGCTCAGAAACAAAATCAGAAATAGAAAGGTAAGGAGAAAGCCACAAATTTTGTTATGGATCTTAGTTTCGATTTTGGTGATGAAACTAAGATAATAGCTATGGGTTTGAAAGGTAAAGCTCTTATTGCTAGTTTTTCCTTTGATAGTTGTGCTTCTACACCTAAATTTAACGAAGTCTCTAATGATAAGAAAAGGAATGAACTTTTTCACATAAGGGTTATTGCTAAGAATGTGAAACTTGATGCACTCATAGATAGTGGTTCTCAAGTTAACTTGATTTCTGAAAGTGTTGTCAAGAACTTGGGATTGAAAACTACATTGCATAAGAAACCTTATCCACTAGGCTAGATTTGCCAGAATGATAAATTGCAAGTAACAAGGCAATGCACTTTGAAATTTGCAATCACTAGTAAGTTTGTGGATGAAGTACATTTTGATGTGGTTCCACTAGATATCTATGGGATAGTGTTGGGTAGCCCTTATCTATATGATCAAAAAGCTATTTTCTACAGGGAAAAGAATCATTATCATTTGTTTAAAGATGGCATTCAATATATTGTACATTCTCATAGCATTAACACTGATCATTCTTTTGCAAACATAGGGCAATTAAAGAGGGTAATTAATGCAAGTAAATATTTAACTCTTATGTCTGTCAGTACAAGTGGTTCTAGACATGAACTTGGAGTAGCTAATCAGGGTCAGATGTTGCAGGATGCACCCACAGTACAACATGAGGGAATGGTGATTGAAAGAATTGATGGTCCCTTGGGTAAAAATGTTTCTGTTGTGGGAGATCAATATGTTTTTGATTTATTCTCTTTCATATATGCATTATTGTATAGCTTTATGCTAGTCAATGTTTGTTGGTTAGTGGCTACGACAAATGATGTAGTTGCTTATGGAAGTGATAGAATAATGTTTTTGTTCAACAATATTGTTGCAATCTTCATTGTGATTATGAGCCAGGATTACAGATGTACAGATGATACAAGACAAGTGGGGAGGAAAAGTCCTAACTTGATGTCTGAATAAATGCCACTTTTGGAGGTCCAAAAGCTCTCTAGTGGGGACGCCTGATCCGGAGGATTTTTGTCAAATTTTGAAGTTCCTCATTTTTCTCCAAAAATTGCATGATCAAAAAGATTTCAAAATTTTGACTCCAATGCAACTCGAATTTAGTCAATCGGAGCTATGGTGCTCGAGATACGATTAGTCAAAACTTCAGTCAACTCAAAGACCCAGGTTAGGAAAAAGCGTCAAAATTTAAAGTTGTCAAAGATAGTCAAAGTGGATATCAACATGAAGAGTTTGTCGAGATCTTTGCAACACCACTCGTCTCATGAAAATTGGAGTCCGTATGAAAAAGTTACAAACAGTCAAAGTCTATTGTTGACCGATGAAATTAGCATACCCAGTTAGCAAGTTGGACCGGTATCGTGTTGACACATGGCGTCATTGCAAAATTCCATATAGCCCCATTATCTTCATTCTATTAAAAAAATAATAAAATAAAATAAAAATAATATATATATAAGCCTACCACTCCTCCCATTTAAAAGCCTTAATTTAAGGCTTACATGAGATAAAATAGGTGGCACTTTAATTTACTCCTATTTAAATGGGATAAAATCCCTTAAAAAAAAATATGTGAAAGGATGATAAACGTAAAGCATTCCCTAATATTAAGGAGTGATATTATAATCTTTTAATAATATTTTAATCTCCTATTAATAAGGATATCCATCCTTACAAAATATTAGCCTTTATATGTTATAACTAAAAGGGCTAAAAATAATGATCTCGGAGAAATATTAAAAAACATTTTGTGAGCCCAAATTATAAGGTTCATTCAAAAATTATTTTGAAGGGGTTAATTATTTAAACATGAAAGATTTTATTGTAACGGGGGGATTTATTTGTAAAAATGGGAGATAAACATGATTTTGTAAAATCATTTGGTTACACACCAAAATGGATAAACTTGGTGTATAAAGGGGTTGGTGCAGGATGGAATTAGCTAAGTATTTTTCTAGCTAAGGAATTTTGGAAGTGGTTTTGAGGTGATTTTTGTAATTGGAGTGGTGAGATTGTTGAGAGCATTTTTGAGAACTAAGTGTTGTCTCCTTATGTCAGGGAAATGTTGGCATCCTGTTGTGCTTGAAGGAGAACTTTTGTAACAATTGTATTCTAAACTTTTGGAGATTAATTGGATCAGTCTCACTCCATTGGAGCAGACCTAGAGACATAGTTAGGATTGTGGCAAACTCCGTTATCAAATTGTTTGCACTTTTTCTCTTCTCTCTCACATTATGGTTATCACCTTGATTTTTAAAGCATAATTTCAATAATGCACACTTGTTTTTGAGTTTCCATTAATTTTTTTAAGTTAAGCATTCAATTATGCAATTAGTCTAGATCCTAAATCAGATCAGGGTTTACTCACAATATAAAGTAATTCCAAAACCGAATACAAAGAGGCTCACTGCCAAGGGCTCACTACCCAAAATACAAGGCTCACTACCTACAAAAAGGATTCACTATCCAACAAGGAGGCTCACTGCCTACAAAAATCAAAGATAAAAGAAAAAATCCACCACAACAAGTTACACACATCTGCAGCCTTGATTAGAAGATTACAAACACCATCAGCTCATTTCTTTCAAGAATCTAGCACATTAAAGTGTTGTTGCCTCAACTCTTTTTTGCACAACCCTACTTCACAAACTTGTGGCTCGTATAATACATTAATTCATAACATATTGACTTGTATTTATACCATCTTCAACCTTAGAAAATTTCTCCAAGTTTGGCTACACACACATCATTTTATAAATTGAAATTAGGTTGGAAACTCAATATTCTCGTGATGGAAGAGAATGAGACCGGACCAAACCAACACTTAACCAAGACCCAAAACAACATCTTGGATCAATCACATGGTTCCTCAATTGATACTTATTCTTCGTATGAAGTGTAGACACCAAGTCAGCAAAACCTAATAAAAACATAAATGAACTTTAAAGTACACACTTTTGCAATAAGAAGATAACATGTGAACCACATAACATGATTCATCATGCACGAGACCACATCTCAGATACCTTCATACACAGAACACCTTCCACTATTACATCTAGACTATACAAACACACTCAACAACTTTGAAACACAACTTCTGGAGCACCAAACCACAAACACCTTTTCCAAAAAATAGATAACATCATTACAAGACATCTTCCAGATCCACAAGACCTAAAAAAAAACTAGCGGAGTAATACGAAATAGAAATATTTCTCCCAGTCCACAGACAATCAGCTCTACCAAAACAATTCACACACTGGTGAACACAACTTTCACTCTCCATCAAACTAGAAGCTCTAATCTAGGATATATCACCAACAGATTCCCATACACAACACTTCAGATCTGCACAAGCATAGGATCAGCACATAAGAAATGCAAAGCACATACTAGAGCATATTTTGAACACATACTCAACTTTTTCTTCACTATTTATCAAAAATACTTGGCAAATCATCATATCAACACACCTATAACATCATAAAGATAGCTCCATGTACTCACAACATCTCATCAGCATCTCAACTATACATGCACAACCTACAACATCATGTACTATGTTGACATCAATACAACATCAATGAAAACACCACCAAATTTACTCAAACTTGCAACAATCTCCCCCTATTGTCATTAATGGCAACACATGATGTGAAAAAGCATCAAATGCATGCTCTTCTTTATTTTCTAGATTAGGAAACCTACACAACATTCCTACACTCTCAATACTCTCTCCTTTTTCTTTCACTATTTTTCACATGACTCTCTCTCTCCCCCTTTAACATTAATGACAAAGACCAAAAGCTTTGATCACTCCCACTTAAGAGTGCACCCACACATCTCATACTGCAACAATGAAACTTTCTACTCCCCTACGAAGTAGACGCATTCATCAGTCCAGACAAATTAAGAATTTGCAGATCCACTGGACTGATGCACCTCCATGTGCACCTAGTTCGAAGGAGGGCCAATGAACCCCAACTTATCCCTAAGATACTTAGAAGTATCCTTTGGAAGAGCCTTAGTAAATATATCTACAAATTGATCCTTTGTAAACACATACTCCAACTTGACTTTATTCTCCAATACCTTCTCTCTCAAGAAATGATATTTGATAGATATATACTTTGTCCTTGAATGCATCATCAGATTCTTTGAAATTTTTAAAGCACTTGTATTGTCATAGAAGATAGGGATAGGCTCATCACATATCACTCCTATATCCTTCAATGTTTGCTTCATCCACAAAACCTGTGTGCAACAAGATGTTGTTGCAATGTACTCATCTTTTGCAGTTGATAAAGAAATTGAATCTTGTTTCTTGATTAGCCATGAAATCAATCTTCCTCCAAAAAAGAAAGCACCACCACTTGTACTCTTCTGGTCATCTACGCAACCAACCCAATCTGCATTAGCGTAAGCACTTAAAGTGAAATCAGTATCCTTAGGATACCATAGGCCATAATCTAGAGTGCCTTTAAGATATCTAAATATCCTCTTCACTACTGTAAAATGTGCTTCTTTCAATTCTACTTGAAATATTGCAACCAAACATACTACATGCATGATATCCGGTCTAGTCACAGTAAGATACAACAGTCCACCAATCATATATTTGTACATGCTCTGGTCAACTTTAGGAGATTCATCATATTTACTCAGCTTGCATCTAGTCACTGTAGGAGTACAGACCTGTTTGGAGTCATCCATTCCAAACTTCTTCAACAAATATTTGAATTACTTTGATTGTGAAATGAATATCCCTTTATTAGTTTGATTCACTTGAAGACCAAGAAATAAATTCAATTCACCAATCATATGTTAGTGTAATTAATTATTTATTACACTAGCATAAGTTAACTTAGGTCATATATCATTTAGTCCTAGGTTGCATTTTTAATAAATCATTTAATAATGGGGTAATGTCCCCTTCCTTGTTTGTAGGGATAAGATTCCTTCTAGAAGATGATTTGTCCTTCTAGAACTTATCTCAACATTTAATAATTTCCTAGTTAGTTAGGGTTCATGTTGTCACATGTTGTTAGATCATGACACATGGCAACATCATCTTTCATCTTGCATCTCTCTCATGCCTATATATTCAGGGAATTTGTACATTTGTAATCATCTAATCTCATAATGTAGATCAATATAGAATCTCCATTATGCATGCCTAGTTGCAACACTTTCTATGTGGTTGATTATCATTCTTGGCAAAGGTCCTCCATTGAAGATTTGGGAGCTTCAGGGACTGTGCATCCATAATCTCAACATCGTATCAGAGCATGTTGAATTCTAACATGGTATCAAAGCTTGTCTAGTGAAACGTCAACCCTCGATCAAGAAATTTGGTGTGCGAGATTCTTTGCAGGCTTGAAGGTTTCCATTGTAGGCTACTTTACTCCACCTAGGGACCAAGCTAATTTCTGAAGTAGATAGAGTCAGATCTGAGCTTGCCATTGTCTTCAAAAGGCCTCAAAACCCTAGGATCACATGTCCAATCATCAAAATCAGATACATCAACCTGGGAGCCATCAGAGGTATTTAGGTTTGCAAAATCAACTGGTACGATCCGTACAAATTTGCAGTAAAAAATCCATCCCGTCAGTTGTCCTCTAAGGAAAAAAAAATTTAGTCGTAGGCACTTTTTTTTCAAAAAATAATCAGGGCTTTATCTATTTTGTTTAGAAAAAAAATCTATTTGATATTTTTCTATAGTTTCAAAAAAATAATTCAGGCGACTAGCATTTTATTATTCCGTCAGCATAGGGTTTGTTTTTTTAAACCCTGTGGCATAATTTTTTCCATTATAAATGTTTTTTGGGCTAAGAGTTTGATTTGAAGATCAAATAGTTTGGCATTATCTATGATTTTTAATTGCTATAAAGCAATATTAAAAATCAACAAAAATCATGTTTTGTTGGCTTATTTAATCAATGACTACAAAAAAATCTTCATCATCGGCTTCATTTATTCTTTTTGGGTGTGGCATACCTTTTATCGACCCACTTGGATGACGTCCTATCACTACATCGCATGTCCTTGTGTTTCTTGGCCAGACCATTCTCTCCGGCCCATCTATGCTCATCCTCTGATCATCTTCCCTATAGCTGGAAATTTCGAAGGTCCCCGCCGGCATCACCAGCCTTGCCAACCCATTGTCGTCGATCACTGTGAAGTCTCTTCATCCAACACTGGCTACTTCTTGTTGGCGTTCTACACCAATGCTTCTTTCTAATGGTCGGCTCTTGCTCTATTCACCCGTACCTAGTATGAGTTCCTTTAATTGACATGGTACAAGTCTTTTTTTTTGCAAACTTTATATTATCAAAAGTTTGTAAAGGCTAACGGATATTGGCCATGGTTTTTCATTTTAAACTTTTGTAAAGTTTGTAAAGACTGACATTGGTATAGCCCGCAAGTAAAGTGCAATGACCAAGGCATATGTATGACTAAGTGTTTGTTCCTCGAGCGGTGTTTTTTTGCCACACAAATTGGTGAGGTCACATCAGCGACCGAGACCTAGCACCCAGGGGGCTAATTTTTTGCACCCTGATAGCCTGTAGAGTGCCTATTCTAGGCCTTTTTTTTGTTTTATCATAAATTTTCACCAAGGTATCGAAAATCATCAAACGAGATACCCTCAAAAAGGTAATTCTGAGAACTTTCTAGTGGTGACCTCAGTTCTATAAAAAATTTCTTGCAAAAAAATTTTCAGCCAACTCAAGACAAAACCTTAATTTGGACTCAAAGGCTAGTAACTTCGCAACCATTCATCAGATTTCAGTGATTCCATTGGCATTAGGAAGTATTTTCAGATATTTTTTCATCAATCCAGACTCCTTGATCAATTTCAGCTCTAGATACTCTTGCATTGATTTTTTCAGTTTGGTGCATTTGTTCAATAACCTAGACATTCTATAGCTTGGGAAAATATTTTTTGATCCGAGTAGCATCACTTCAGTTGCATATCATCCTTGGAAGTCTTTATTTGTTGTTGAAGGTCATTTTCTTTTCTTTTTTGAAGAAATTTCATTATGGGGATTTCATTCTCTCCTTCTTTGGTTATGTTGCACAAGGGAAACTATCAACAATGGCGAGATGGTATCATACACCATCTCCAAACGCTTGATTTTTTGCCTCATCTATATGGTATAGTTCCTCATTCAAGTGAAGGTATTCATGAGTTTGCTTGGAGTTGCAGCAAATACACTGTCTTGGAGATCATTTCTATGCAAGTTGATTGTGATTTTTTGAATTCCATTGATCATTGTGATTGTCCTCATATCCTTTGGGCTAAGCTTTGGGAGATATATGGAGGATCAGACACTCCACCCTTCCCCGATGGCCATGATTCAAAATTTCATTCTTCATATCAGGTACCCCATGATGATATTGTTGTGCAGGAGGTTGATTTCCTTGAATCTTCTTAAGAGGTTGAAAAGGTTCATTTAGGTGCTTCTTCTCCATTAGATACTATTGGTATCCCTTCACATTTAGTGATTCCTTGTCTAGATTCATTGATTGTGCCTTCCACCATAATCATTCATCAGGACACATTCAGTTTTCTAGACTTGACATCACATGATGGCTTTGTTTCAGGTATCACTAACTTGGCTACTTCTACAAGTTTGGAGGGCATTCTTGAGGGGATATCACTCCTCTATTCATATCACACTTTGGAGAGTTCTCTTTAGTCTCCTCGTCCTTTTTCCTCAACCTTGATTGGGAATCTAGAGACTATCTTGGAGGCACTTGGTTTCTCTTGAGAGATTTCATGTATGAGACTTATTCCCTGTCATTCCATTTAGGATTTGAGGTTTCTTCAGCATCTACCATTAGATTTGCTTCTTACTAGTAGGAGACTTGTGGTTTGGACACATTTTTTGCTTCAAACTTCTTTCAGTGGTTTTGAGGACACTTCATTCAGGGGGGATATCAAGTCTCCATCATATCCATCACATTCATCATTCCATCATTGTCTTTGGATATTGTTTAGCATCAGTTTCAGCATCGTCCTGATTTTTCACCCTCTTCATTGATTGTGGCATCTTCATCTTCAGGCAAGGAGACACATGAACAGAGTTCAGAGATATCATCATCATCCACTTCCATCCTTCCTTCCTTCAATTCCTATCTGAAATGGGAAGCATCCCTACACTTGCAGTTGGTTTTGTTTCTTCCGAAGGGGAGACAAGTTGTTTGTCGACATTGGATCATGTTTTGTCTTCAGACACTTACCATTTCTATAGGTGATCACATCTTCTGGGGGGGCTATATAGTCTCTCTATTTCCTCCCTATGGGGGGGCTATTATATTGTATCCATGTGATGGATGGTTTCCTTGGGGGAATTTGGGAGTCCTCCATCCTTCCCATCCTATCTCACATTTTTGCATTTTCATCTCCTTTTTGGAGAGCGGTTTTGTTCCCACTAGGTTTTCCCCTTTTCTCTGATTGTGGGAGATTTTCTTCATCTTTATCATGTAAATGGGTATCTAACATGGCCTTGTAGTTGTGACCCATCATCAATCATCTCTGCATAATCATTGCATTTTCCTCCCTAAGTTGAACTTATGGAGGGTGTTAGTGTAATTAATTATTTATTACACTAGCATAAGTTAACTTAGGTCATATATCATTTAGTCCTAGGTTGCATTTTTAATAAATCATTTAATAATGGTGTAATGTCCCCTTGTTTGTAGGGATAAGATTCCTTCTAGAAGATGAGTTGTCCTTCTAGAACTTATCTCAACATTTAATAATTTCCTAGTTAGTTAGGGTTCATGTTGTCACATGTTGTTAGATCATGACACATGGCAACATCATCTTTCATCTTGCATCTCTCTCATGCCTATATATTCAGGGCATTTTTACATTTGTAATCATCTAATCTCATAATTTAGATCAATATAGAATCTCCATTATGCATGCCTAGCTGCAACACTTTCTATGTGGTTGATTATCATTCCTGGAAAAGGTCCTCCATTGAAGATTCTGGAGCTTCAGGGACTATGCATTCATAATCTCAACATGGTATCAGAGCATGTTGAATTCTAACATCATAGACATTTCAAACTCTTTTTGCATCTCCTTTGCAAACCTCTTGCACATACCTTCATTTCCTCCAAAAATGATATCATCAACATACACAACTACTATCAACACTTTGTTTCCTTCAATTTTGAAATAGAGATTACTATCTTTGGATCCCTTTCTAAACCTTTGTTGTGTCAATTACCTATCCAATCTTGCATACCATGCTTTGGGAGCCTGTTTTAGTCCATACAATTCCTTTTTCAACTTACAAACCATGACTAGTTTATCTGATAACTGAAATCCCTCTGGTTGTTCCATGTATACTTCCTCTTCTTCTAGTTCTCCATTCAGAAATGTAGATTTAACATCCATCTGATATACCTTGAATTCTTTATGAGAATAAAATGCCAAAAACATTCTAATGGCCTCCATTCTTGCAGCAACCATAGTTCCAAACCCTTTTCTGATCTCACAAGTGTTATCCTAAAACACAAACTTGAATCCTTTGATACACATTTTTCTAACACTCAAAAGATTATGCCTTAAGCCCTTAACATAATAGACATCATCAGTACTATGTTTTCCATCAAAACTAATAGTTCCTTTTCCAACAATATTTGCTCCAAAATCATCTCCAAACATGACTAATCCACCATCATACTTTTCAAGATTAGTGAACTTACTTTTATCTTTGGTCATGTGATTTGAGCTACCACTATCAATCACCCAATAGTCTTCATCTTTTCAAGCATGAAATGTAGTAACTAGAGTACCTTCAATCTCATCCTTCTTGTTCTCCAAACCACTTTCCCTTTCACATCTTCTAGATTTAGTAGACACAGATTTATTCTCTAAAGCTAAAAACAAGCACTCATCATTATCATCCTCAAAATCAGATTCATTATCAGAAATCCCAACATCTTCTCTAATATAATACAATCTCTTGAACTTGTTATCATTTTTGTCTTTTTTGTCTTTGTTGTTCTTGTGTACAGCTCTATTTGGACATCTTGAAGCATAGTGATCAATATTTCCACAACTGAAACATTTAAAAGGTAACATACCTTTGTACTTACTAGTACCTTTCTTCAACTTATAAAATTTGCTTCCAACTCATATAAACCATCACTATCTAGACCATCTTATGTATTTGTAGCTTTAAAGGCCGATTCTATCTTCTCCTTTTCTTTTCCAAACTTTCTCATCTCAAATGCAGTCAAGGTGCGAATTAGTTGTTCTTTAGTAAACATCTTAGGATCATACACTTCTTCAATAGTTGAAACCTTATCACCGTAGCTCTCTGGTAGAGTCGTCAAAATATTCTCAATCACATCTTCATCAGTCATAGTACCACCTTAATTCTTAACTTCATTCACTACAATATCAACCCTCTAAAAATAGCTTGCAATAGCTTCACCTTCTTCCATTTTCAAGTTCTCATATTTACATGTAGTTGTTAGCTTCTTTGACAATTTCACTCTAACATTTCCTTCGTGGATATCTTCCAAATTTTTCCAAACTTCATAAGAAGTGCCCAAAGAAAGAACTTTTGTTCGCTCAGTCTTAGATAAAGCATTAAAGATTGCTTAACTTTCTTTCTCATTTTCCTCATAGGGAAAAATCTCATCTACAAAAGAAGGACCACTTGCTGGTGCAACATACTTTTTCTCAATATTTTTCCAAGTCTTGTAACCAAGAGAGATTATGTAACCTCTCATCTTCACTTTCTAATCACTATATTCAGATCCATCAAACATAGGGATTGTCAATTTTTGTGCCATCGGATCTACCTCAAGCAGTTAAGCTCTTCACCAAGGAACCAAAGCTCTGATACCAATTGTTGAAAGGCACAATACAACTGAGAGGTGGGGTTGAATCAATTGTCACCAAACACAATCACAAATCTCAAATACTTATCAACTTCACATCCACTTTATTCTATTATTAAGTATGAACATGAAATGTATATAATAGAAAGAAATATCAACACAAGAAACACTAGATTTATGTGGAAAACCCAATAATGGAAAACCCACAATGAGGGTTAACTCACAATATAAAGTAATTCCAAAAGAAAATACAAAGAGGCTCATTTCCAAGGGCTCACTGCCTATGAAAAGGAACCATTGTCCAACAAGGAGGCTCACTACCTATAGAAACAAAATATAATACAAAAGATCCACCACAACATGTTACACACATCCGCAACCTTGATCAGAAGATTGCAAACACCATCAACTCACTACTTTCAAGAATCTAGCACATTAAAGTATTGTTGCCTCAACTCTTTTTTGCACAACTATGCTTCAAAAACTTGTGGCTCATCTGATACATCAATTCACAACATCTCGACTTGTATTTATACCATCTTCAACCTTAGAAACTTTCTCCAAGGTTGGCTACACATGCATCATTTTATAAATTCAAATTAGGTCAGCAACTCAACATTCATGCAGTGGAAGAGAATGAGAACAGATCAAACCAACACTTAACCAAGACCCAAAACAATTTATTTGATTAGCCACACACTTCCTTAATTGATACTTATCCTTCATATGAAGTTTAGACACCAGGTCAGCCAAACCTAATGAAAACACAAATGAACTTTGAAGTACACACTTCCACAACAAGAAGATAACATGCAAACCACATAAAATACTTCATCATGCATGAGAACACATCTTAGATACCTTCAGATTCATCCACAACAAATGAAACAACCTTCATACATAGAACACCTTCCACCAGTCCATCTAGACTGTACAAACACACTCAACAACTCTAAAACACAACTTTCGAAGCACCAAACCATGAAAACCTTTTCTAGAACATAGATAACATCATTACAAGACATCTTCTAGATCTGCAAGACCTGAAACAAACCAATGAAGGATTGTGGAGTGGAAACATTTCTCTGAGTCCATAGACAAACAAATCTACCAAACTAGTTCACCACTATTGGAAAATGAGTCCAACTATAAAGTCCTGACAGAGATTTTTGTAGATCTGGATACCCTTTTGGCTGAAACATATTCCTGCACATTTTCCTGAAAACTTGACTAATTCGCCTAGCTTGTTGAATGAGTCCTAGTCAACATCAACAACATATTTTTCAGTGATCTAGACCTTGATTTTTTCTTCTTCAATCTTCTAGGTGCACACTTTCAGTTTCATAGCTTTTTGTTACATTTTGTTCACTTTCTTGGGTCATTTAGAGTTAGTATGCATATCACATTGTATTTTCCAATTCATTGTTTCTTCCATGTTTACACTTGGTGGTGAACCCATCATTATATCATATTCAGTCCCTAGGATAGCCTTGTTGCAAGATTTCAATCTCTTTTTCGTTGAAATCTCTAGGATTATCCTTGAGTGGAGCTTCTTTAAAGTGGGTGCAAATACATCATACTTCATCATTCCCCCATTTTCTTCGGTTCCATTTTGGTGAACTTGCATTTAGAATACCTTCTTTTCTAATTTGGAGTCCACCACATCCTAGATTTTCATTACATTAACATTGCATTAGGATTTGCATTGGTTAATTTGCATTCTAGGGTTTCAAATTTTGCATTAGTATAAGTGCATATAGGTTGATTTTTTGCATCTCAAATAATTGAAAAACATCTAAAAACTACATTTTCATTTAGTATTCAGGTCATACAACATAAAAAGCATCAAAATCAATTGAAAATTTCTAAAAATTTTGAAAAAAAACTCTAACTGGTCCAGATTTTAAATTGTCTATTACAACATCAAAAATCTCATTTTTGTGCTTCCTAAGTCTCTTGGTAACATATAATATAAGTCTGGAAAGTTTTAGGAAAAAAAAATTTATGCATCTAAGTCAAAAACATCAATTTAGGGTAGTCATTTTTGAAATCATTTCAATAGAAAGCATCATTAGATCATCTGAAAATGCTCACATTTATGAAATTTTGCGTAATATGGATAAAAGTACTTTCCACTTTTGCATACACAATGTTTCTATTCATAAAACTTTGCATAAGTTTGATAAAAGTGATTTTCATTCTTGGATACACATTGTTTTCATTCTTAAATTTTTTTATACATTGGATAAAAAAAAATTGCATCTTTGGATATACATTGTTTACATTGTTGAAACATTGCATGACATGGTTACATGTTCTTTTCATTTTTTTTCAAACAATGTTAGTGTCTTACATATCTATACATGCTAAGAATAAGTTCATATCCCCTCCCTATGAGAGTGTTTTAGTGAAAGAGAATACAACTTTGGACATTCCTAATGATTATATTTGTTCTTCTCGTAATATCTCTCTTATTGGAAAAGAAGATATTTTGGTGTTAGAAGAACCAATAAATGAGAGTTTTGAGAATCCTAGTTGTTTCTCTCCTCTTACCTCTCTTAGTGGACAAGACATTGATGAAAAAGAGGACATATCAATAAGTAGTCATGACAATAAAAAAATTTATTCTCCTAATATCTCTCCTAGTTGTGAAGAAGATACTTTGATGTTAAAAAACACAATTGATGAAGGTCATGAGAATATTAGTTGTCCCCCTTCACCTAGGGAAATCCTTATTGAGAAATATAATTCAACCATTGATCATTCCCATTTAGAAGAACCAGCCTTTGAATTTCAAGAACCTTTGGTTTGTAGTTCTCCTAAAAACTCTCCTCGTATGGAGAATATCACGGTGCAGAAAATCTGAACATTGACACATGCAATGAGGCTTCCTTAGGTGAAGTGACATTAGACTCTTCTTCACTAAGAAATCATGCAAATAAAGATGAGATTCTTGAGGATATGATGACACAAGTTGGATCTCCTTTAATTATTGAGCTTCCTAAGTCACCTCCCATTAGTGAATCAAATAAGAAAATAAGAGTTTTCTTGAAATCTATGATGCAATCTACCAATGTTTTGTAGCAACCAAGATATAACACAGTTGATCAAACATGTAGGGAACCAAAAATCTCTCCTGCAACATCACCATTGCTTCAACATATTTTTCCTAGTGCTCCTTGTTCACCTTTTCATAATATAGTTGAAGATATTAAGAAGACCCCTGCTAATATATACATATGGCAACTTATTCAACTATCACCTACATACAAGTGCCTATTTCAAGAAATATTGCAAATAAAGCAAGAGGAGATCCAAGTTGCTATGAAATTGAATAATGAAAAATCCTCCTTTCATCCCACACAAGTCACACAATTATAAATTACATTTCCTAAGCATGAATTACCCTCACTTGAGACTCAAAACAAGAATGAAGCCTTGATGATAAACATGATCATTAATGAAACTACCGTTAGGTGCACTCTCATAGACAATGGAGTAGAAATCAATGTTTGTATCATTGACCTCCTAGAAAAAATTGGAATGGACAAAAGGTTCATTCAACTTAATGATGTTCATATTCATGGCTTTGAAAATGTTAATAGACAACCACTAGGGATGATCACATTACCTATTGAGGTTGGACCTATAGTGTTTCCTACCCATATGTACATATCATGCTAGGACCTCTTTCATACAATATTCTCCTAAGAAGACCATGGATTCATGCTATGAAAGGAGTCCTATCTACTCTTCACCACACAATGAAATTTGAATACAACAAGGTGTACACGGTTGAAGTAGATGAACAAAGCTATAAATCATATGCTCACAACATTTCCAACTCCTCTAATACTTTCATTCCAAGATCAAAATTTGAGCCTATACAAGTTGATACTAATCCTTCACCTACAAAAAAACCGTTTAGTGATAATTTGGGGTCATTATATTTTACAGCTCCTTTCAATAAATTTTCCAAAATTTCACCCTCATGGTCCAAAGAGTCATATACAAACGATTCATTTTCAGATACAAGTTCTAGTAATGATGGGGGTTTCACACCTTCCTTTATGGGAGACTGTGAAATATCACAACCTAAACCAAAAAAAACCTTTTGTTTCATATGCTCAACTTGGTTCTACGTCAACAACATTAACCCATGATAGTGATGGGAACTACCTAACTCCCATCCATCATGGGGAGATGATACATAACTTAAAAAGGGTTTGTGTTCTCGTGAAGAAGCCAATTCTTCTCAGAAACCCAAACCCCCTTCATCTAACTTGAAATATTTTTATGGCATTGGATACAATCTCCCTCCTACACATGGATACCATGAAGACACAAAGCGAACCGACATACCATACTCTTTGAAGAAAGATCTAGGTTTACAATCTTTATCCCCCTTCTCATCTAAAGCCTTATCATTTAATGTGTGTATGGCATATTGCGTAACTAAGAAACACCTTCTATTGGCTTATGGATCCTATTATTCTCATTGATGGGAACCTAAGTCATTGATCTGGTCCACATGTCAGTATTTGTCCATACCAGAAGACAGAGTGAAGAACAAGGTATCTGACTGAAGTTGAGTTTGTCAATCCATATGCATTACCAGTTTATCAGTTTTGGTTGTGGATCTCAGGGAAGGTAGTTGGGTATTTGGAATGTCTTATTCTCAATTTTTGTGTTGTCGTATCAAATGGTGTACGAGTTAGGAGATCCGGTCATTCGATTTTTTGTTCATCACTATATGAAGGTCAACTAAGTGACTGTGACATGTTGCAAATGTTTTAAGAAAAAAAATTTGAGGTATTTTTAGGCTTGTTTATTTTGTTTTGGGTCCTCACTATGTTGTGACCGACTTTGGATGGTACACATTGAAAATAATTTATGTTTTATGCCGACAATTGGAAAATATTTTCTATTTTATTAAATCCGACATATAGCGACTGAATTCTTGGTAGTGGATATATATATGAGATCGGTTAATTCATTTTGGTATGTATGTGTGGTTTTTGATATGTGTGGGTGTGTATTACGAATATCAGAAGAGTGGTTAAGCAATTTTCATTTGTACAGAAGAGGATTTCATGAAGCAAATTAAGGCAGAGTAGAACGAAGTGCAGAATCAGACATAAGGTCCAGAATCTAATCTATGAGCCTAATCAGAACTATAACCAGGCATTTGTAGATGTTGCTTTCTCAGTTCAACCTTTTGATGTAATCCAAATCTTTTGTAAGCCAGTGAGCCTTCCTGATTTTTAGTAGTGAGCTCTAAGTAGTGTGTCTGAATGCAAGTGCATTCCCATTTTGTAAAACACTATATTTGAGTACTAAAATTGTGGATTGACCTCCACCATGGTTTTTCCCCTAACAGGTTTTCCACATAAAAATCCTTGTGTTATGGTGTTGTGGATTATTTCTTGATATGTTTGCATCTTTCTCTTGGTTGAATGTTAGAAATGGTTTAAAGAATAGATTGATATTGTTAAAAATTGTTGAACACTGATTCACCCCCCCTCTCAGTTTTCCCTAATTCCAACACCTTCTACTATTGATCAAGAAGGAATATTTTCAAGACTCCTCCAAGATCATTTGATAATTCTCCCTCCAAAAAAATGAAAGAAATTTTACTACAACAATCCATTTTGTGCCCATCATAGAGTTCATGGTCATTCTACTAATGAATGTAAGGATTTACATAACAAAATTCAACATCTCAAGGAGTGTGGTGCTCTTCCTTGTGTTGAAGCACCTAATTCCTCTAACTAATACTTATTTTCATCCTATTTAGCTCACCCATGTCCTGCACTAAGTGGGGGCAAGGGGTTAGATATCCTTGTCCCCGTACATCACTTGTCATTGTCTCTTTTGGCTAGTTGATCACCTTTCATGTACATATAAGAGCAAGCTTGGGATGTGGATGACATGCCTTAAGTTGGATTGCATGTGAAATACTACCTTTTTCATGATGTAGCTTATCAAAAACATATGACTTGGCATAGGGATTTCTGAATAATCTCTCATGTCTTCTTCTACTTTAAATAAATTGCTCACAATAATGGTGTTTAGAAATTTCTTTAAAGGGGGGGCATACATTGTCATTATTCTTTTGCATTTTTATTTTTTTTTTCTTGATTCTTGGTGCAACCTTCTTACTTCATATGATGCATTTGTCACTTTATTGATGAAATTTGGTATAATGTCCTTCAGGAGCATGATCTCTCTTAGCATATTATATTCCTCTTAGTGGCATGATGTGATGCACTGCATCCCCTAAGTTGTGAATCTTCTATTCTTTCATTGGTCCTCTCTTGGAGACATTAGGCACAATGTTCCCTAAGTTAAAGACCTCGCATGAACTAAGCAAGACTCCTTTGAACATTATTTTCATGTTGCATTTTGCATTTATTGTTATATGGCCACCTTGCATAACACATCTTGCATGCCTATAGTGCGATCCTATTTGTTCATGAGCTCCAAGCATACAAATTTTTGCTTGCCTCATGAATCTTGAAAATCATTTTTGTATGGTGCCTTATTAAAGTTACCAAGAGGTATAACTTTGGTATGGTTGAGTGGGAAGCCCAATACGAGGCATGACTTTCCCCATAGCCACTTATGTGTGTGTGAGTGCATACCAGCCATGAGTGTATGTTTCTCACCTTTTAGGACTTCTCACCTGATGGATAGCCAGAAGCTTCATCACTTCAGAGTGAGTATGTGTTTTCTAAACAAACAGCCTAGATCTAATCCACATCATGTTGGAAAAATGGTTGAAGCTTGATCCACCTCATTTTTATTTTCTTTTATTTCTTTTAGTTATTTAAATTGTATGTTGGTGTATCTTGATGTTGTAGATCATATACCTTATGTGTGTCCTTTTGTGCTCATGTTGGTTTGATTTAGGATCTTGGATTCTAGGGGCTTGACTGCTTCCTTGATCTTTTTTATCCTAGACCATCTGCATTGGTACATTGGAACCCCTCTTGATGCATTTTTGTCTACTTTAGTGTGATTTTGAAGTAGATTCATCCTCTCACTAAAGTGGGGACTAAATGGAGTCACCCAAAAAGTAACCCTTCTACTTTTTCTGACTTGTTTGTGTCCTCCTTGTGATTTTGGCTTAATGTTGCCTTGATTTAGTGTTGCAATGTAGATAACACATTCACATTAGGTCTTGGGCCCTTGTGAACTAATGGAATTTTAATGGTGCCTTGAAAAAGTGTTGTGAAGTGTTGTAACACACTTTCACACTTTTTTAGGGTTTTACCAAATAAGTTAAGCATTTTAATCATAATCAACTCTAATCTTGAATTATTTGGAGTGTTGAAACTATTGTAACACTTTCACATTCCTCTAGGCTTTTCATTAATAATTGGGCTTTCTTATTGATGCAAGATCAGAGGAAGACAACAACTCACTTTCTTTATCTTATTTTGACTAAACTCAAACTTCAACAAACAATCCTTGTTTGTTTGCTCATCTTTCACTTACTTATTCAATCCAAAAGGATCATAATCCATCAACATCACACAATTTCTAGAGTCCCAATCTTGTATCAAATCACAAACACCTTGCAAAACATAAATCTAGCAGACTAAACCAAATAAACCACAAACTAATAGATATTCTCAAAAACTATTTTCCAATGCACAACCATGACACTTCTTGCTTACAAACACCAACTTTGGATCTCAAGGCCCCAACAACCAATTCAAAGCTAGAGCTTACTTCATTAGGTTAACTCAACACTCTTAAACTCATTCAAAGCCCCAAGAACTTGAATTTATAGATTCGGTGTACAAACCTTCATGGACTATCCGATTCCTTGTAGCACTTATTTTAGGACTGTCAGAGATATCTTTTTATGTAGACCTTCAATAATAACTGTAATAAAAAATTTAGATGCTCTTTTAGGAGATTCAAAGCATATTTAAAATCTAACATTTGTTTCTTTGAAAATAAATAATCAAATCAGGACTATCAGCGTACAAACCAGACCTAATAGGCTTTATTTCAAATAGGGTTACTGAATATAAGAACTCCACACTCCATTTCTACTGTACAAGGCTTCAAACACATCAAAATTAATATGCTAAAGCTTAAAATTCCATCAGAAGTCCACTTTCATAAACATTTTGACAAACCCTAAGTGTTATCCCCATGAACCTTGTTTTACAAGTCTGCTCTAACAGGATAGTATATATATAAATACATTCACAAGTTGTAAATCACCAAACCCAAAATTTAAATGATTCACAATACCCTTAACACCATTGAGACACAATATCACCCAAGTAAATCTCAAAAATCATATTCAAAATTCATAAATCCACACTATATCCTTCAAATTTTACAATTTATAGGGTTAGGGAATCATGGAAATTGCCCTAAACCTCATCCTCTCACCCTGATTCCTGGGAATATTTCAAAGTACACAACAAACTTTCATTTTACCAAAAATTAGAAAATTACACCATTTGGAAAAGGAGAAAACAAAATTTATTTACACCCTACTTACCCTAATAGAGGGTTTTGACAGTTTATGGGAAAATTCAAATAACTTACTAAAAAATTGATCAATTTGCATGAAACAAAAAAAATGTGGAAGGTGATTGATTATACTTCAACTTGAAATCAAAAGGAACTATACATCTGCCTGTGCATGGCCGTACTCTACAAGAAAACTCAGAAATTTGAAGAAAAATAACAAAAAACTAGTGCTTTCTTTATTCCATATCAAATTTTCAACCACCCACGAATTAAAATGCATTCCAAAAGCCTTTTTAAATGAAAAAAAATTGACTCTTAGCCTTCCAACTTCCTCTAAATTAACTAACCTAAATTTCCTTTCAACTTCCTAATACAATTTTTGCATAAGTGTGTAATTAACCAATATTTGTTGACAACTTTACATTTTCCACATTTGTTTGTAAAATATGACACTAATACATGAGAAATTGCTTTAAGGACCCTAATAGAATTTTGGAACACCAAAATCTAATCCACCTATTAAGTTTTACATGATGAAATCAAGATATTTCAAAGGTACTCCTGCACCACTTATGCTTTAATTGGCCCTCATTTGCATCCACAAGCCTCATTTATTGCATATTTTTTAGGATAATCCTTACACCAATTAGTAACCAATCATAATTCAAGTGTTCCTAGCTTGTGTGGCCCAAATTTAGTGTTTGGGACTCATTCATCACCTTAGGCAAATGAGTCCCACCTAGGTCTTTTTGGCCCTGATGTAGGTTTCACACATTTATAGGCACTTTTGATTTTTGGTCCCATACATTATGTGTGATGGTACTCATTCGCCACCTTGGGCGAATGAGTCCTGTGTGACTAAAATTCAATTTTAATTCAAACTTATGGTGGTATTTTATTCTCCTAGATCTATTGTCAACTTGTATTGTTGTAATTTCAAGAATTCTAGCATAATTAAGTATAAATACAAGGTTCTTTCACTCATATTCAAACCTAGAAAATTTTACAAGCATTCTAGAGTTCAGAAGAGTACTTGAGAATTCACAAGAGCATTCAAGGAATTTCAAGGGTAGATTATCAAGCATTCAAGAGCTTTCTTCAAGTGAAAATCATCATGTCAAAGATTCCATTCTTCATTTTTGTTATTGTGATAATATTTTTGATGTAGAGTTCATGATCCAAGTAAGTGTTTCAAGAAAAATCAATATCATTCAAGCTAGAATCAAGAATCACATCCATTGCAACCATTTCAAGCAATATTGTAACACCTTATTGCTAGGGTTTTATGAGTTGCAACATTACTATTTGTTCATTCATCATTCTCCTTTTATATTTGCTTTAATTTTAAGATTTAATTACCAACAAGGGGTTTGTCCAAGGAAAACCCCTATTCACTAACCTCCACAACATTTTTCCCTCTTCTTGTGTGTGATTTAAAGGGCTAGGTTGTAGATTTATCAAGAAGCAAAAGTGGAGAAAATTTTTCAAGTCCTCAAAATCTCTAAAGTTTTCATCAAGCCTTAGAGAAGCTTCGAGAAGGTCTATAGGTGGCATTTTGTAGTTTTGGATCGAGGAACCAGTCAAAAAGAGCAAAGCAGTCTAAGAGGCACAGAAGCCAATTTAGAACTTGCAAAAAAGTAGAAGTGGACTGATTCGCCACTATTGGAAAATGAGTCCCATTGTAGAGGCATGGAAAAGGTCTTTAAAGATTTGGATACCCTTTTGGTTGAAACCTATTCTTGTACATTTTCCCAGAAACTGGACTGATTTTCCCACCTTGGCGAATGAGTCCCAATCAACATCAACAAAAAAAAATTCAGACCTACATTCTGTCTTCTTTAGTCTTCTAGGTGCACACTTTCTGTTTCATAGCTTTCTATTTCATTTTGTTCACTTTCTTGGGTCATTTATTGTTAGTTTGAATATCACATTGTGTTTTCCAATTCATTGTTTTTTCCAAGTTTACACTTGGTGTTGAACCCCTCATTACATCATATTCAATCCCTAGGATAGCCCTATTGCAATATTTCAATCTATTTTGCATTGAGATCTCTAGGGTTATCCTTGAGTGGAGCCTCTTTGAAAGTTGGTGTGAATACATCATACTTCATCATTCCCACATTTTCATCGGTTCAAGTTTAAAATATATGGTTGGGTTATGTTAAAAAAAATATGACCAGTTACATAGAGAGGTATGAAATACCTAACATGCAACCACTACATGAATTGTCTCGAAATAACTTCCACATAATTAAAAGCATGAATTTTCCACAGTCTATAGTAGTATGTAGTAATATTTCTAGATTAAAATTGAGTGCTAATTTTTACATTAATGTTTCAAATCATACTCCATGGAAATGTAGAGGGATACTTTTTCCATTGCCACACCTCCCTACCTCTCCCTCGATACCTCACCATCCCTCCCTCCCCTCTCTACTTCTCTCTATGTCTCCTTTTGTCTCTACCTAAATATCCATCTCTTCTACCTCTCCCTCCATCACTCTATATCTCACCTATGTCTCTCCATACCTATTTCCCTCTCTACTCTCCATCTCTCACCTACCTCTCTTTCTCTCCACCTCTCTCCTCCTTCCCCCTCTTTCTCTCTCTCTATCTTTCCTCTCTCTCTCACTCTCTCTTCTCTATCTCACCTCTCTCTCTCACACCATCCTCCACTCCACCATCCTTCCCTCTCTACTTCTCTTTTATCTCCTCCTCCTCCCCTCTCTCCTCACCCTCCCTCCACTTCTTTCTATCTCTCATCCTCCATCCCTCCCTCCCTCCCCTCTTTCTCTCCCCATTTTCACTATCTCATCATTCTCTATCTCCCTACCTCCTTTTGTCATTCTCCCTCCATCCTCTCTCTCCTCTCCATCCCTCTTTATCTCACCTTCCTCTACCTCTTTCCATCTCCTCCTATCCTCTCCTACCTCTCTCTTTGTCTCTCCCTCCCTCTTTATCTCTCTCTCTCTCATCCTCTCTATATCACCATTCTCTCTCTCCTAGTTTCCCTCCAACCTCTCTCTCTCTACTTATCTATCTCACCACTCTCTCCATCTCACTCTCCTTCCCTCTCTCTCTCCCTCCTATCCCTCCCTCTCTCCTTCCCTCTCTCTACTACCTCTCCCTCCACTCCCTACTAATCTCTCTCTACCTCTCTCTCTCTTCCTCCCTCTCCTTCTCACTTACTCTCTCCTTCCCTCTCTACTCTCTATCTCTCTCCCCTTCCCTCTCTACTCTCTTCCTCTCTCTCTCCCCTTTGTCTCTCCCCTATTTTTCTCTCTCTCCTCTCGCTCTCTCTATCTCTCTCTCAAAAACACACTCACCTCTATCTCCTCCCTACCTCTCCCTCTCTCCCCCCTCTCTACTTATCTCTATCTCTCCTCTCTCTCCATGTCTCATTCCCTCTCTACTTATCTTTATCTCCACTCTCCATATCTTTACCTACCTCTCCCTCTATCACTTTATATCTCATCTATGTACCCCTCCCTACTTCTTTCCCTCTCTACTCTATATCTCCTCTCACTCCCTCTACCTACCTCTCTCTCTCACTCTCTCTCCCTCACTCTCATCCTTGTAAGGAAAGCAGAGGTGCAAAAACAACTTTCCTAACGTCAAAACCACAGGGGAGTAAGCAGACAGTACTTTTAATTTTCTAACTACAGTCCAATTAAGACACACATGAAGGAATAACAGAAATAGAGCAAATACACAAAGATAAATCAAACAACATATTTTACGTGGGAAACCCTTTCAGGAAAAAACCCACCACACCAAGCTATATCTCTTTGTATTACAGTAACAAAATTACATACAATCAGAAAGACAACTTTTTTTTGTTAGTCACAATAGCTTATTCTCACTGTTCAACCAGTTACAGACAATGCTCTCTCTTCACAACTCGATTCTCTTGCTCTGTTCATTGTTATACAAAACAGAATCAAATCTGCTTTAAATCTTCTGTGCATCCTTATCCGCCAATGCCAACCATAGACAGTTTCCATTCGAGTCTTGATTTTTCCCTGCATGCTATTTTTTCTAGCGCTGCAACAGTTACAAAAAACAATCGACTTCAGTTTGAAAAAAAAACTCCTTCCTTTGATTCGACCAGCAGGATGCCACACAGGATGATCACATGGTCAATGGCATTCAACTTTGTTGGCATATCGGTGAGACACTCGCAGTGTCTCCCCAATGCCACAAAGTCCTCATATTGATATCGCTATAGCTTCCACGAGTCGGCAAGAAGCTATAATGAATGTATAAGTCACAACGAAACCATCGATGTCCACTTCAATCCTATCAGCAAAGGTTTCCCTTATCGGCGAGACTCATATCGAATGTATAAGTCACAATGATCAGACATTCCATCGGCAAGACCCTTCGTCTTCACCAAGACCTTCTGTCGACAACCTTGTGCTACTTTGAAGCCTTTCACCTATCAGCAAGACTCCCATGGTTTCGGTGAGACGTCATACTAAAATAGAACTTCCACTGAAAGTCACACTATTGCCAAGACTCATGCCTATCACCATGACCTTTCTCTGAGTTCCCTAAGTCTTACCGAAGACTTACTATCGGCAAGACTCATGACTTTCACCGTGATGTTTCATCAAGCTCCATCATGTCTTACCGAGTTGGCAAGACATAAGCCCTTCGCCAAGATTTTTCTCTGAGCGCCCAAAGATGACCCAAAGACTTCTATCAGCATGACTTATGACTTTTGCTAAGACTTCCCAGTGAAGTCTTTTGTCACCGTGAAGTCACCACAAGGATACAATATGTCAGCAAGACTTAGCTTCATCGCTGAGACATCTCCCCGCGACCCGTGAGTTACTTCGATATTCACCTTGACACCCGAGAGCAGCCATTGTCGGCGAGACATTACATACTTGCTGGGACATCTCACCGAAGCCCTAGCATTAGCTTGACATTGGCGAGACTTACACCATTCACTAGGACTTCTCCCCAACACCCATGAGCTACCCTGATTAGATCACACTATCGCCCGAAGAAAACCTTTCACCAAAAGGTCATGCCGAAAACACAAAGTCATAGCGATAGACTTTTTCGGCAAGACTTCAACCCTGTCACAGCGATAGGATCATTTCAAGAGCATCAGAACTGTTAGTCACCCAGACATGAACACTGTCACAGCGACTTTTCCCTTTAGGAGTTTCATGTCAGTAAGGATTGAAGCACATATTCCAACAAGCTCCCACTTGATGAAGATCTTACTGACACCTCCAGAGCATAACAAAACTACTGAAATTCATGGGCCACGAGGCCCATCGAACTGGCACACCAACTGAACTTGTTTGTGCTCACAGGCTTCATCAATGCATCTGCAACATTCTCCAGAGTATCCAGTTTCTCCAAAGAGACATTTCCATCCTCCACCATATCTCGTACAAAATGATATTGTACATCTATATGTTTCGTCCTGGCATGGAAAGTAGGATTCTTTGCCAAACATATAGCACTCTGGCTGTCACAGTAGATAGTAATCTTTTCTGCATAAAAGCCAATGTTAGAACAAAAATGTTTTAACCAGATTGCTTCTTTACAGGCATGTGTGGTTTCCATGTATTATGCCTCTGTAGTAGACAAAGCGACTACAGCCTGCTGCTTGCTCATCCAACTCACTGTACCACCATTCATCATGAAAATATATCCACTAGTGGATCTTCTGCTGTCAATGTCCCCTGCCCAATCAGAATCTACATAACCTTGAATGTTGAGAGTCTTTTGTTATTCAACCAAGTTACCATGGTAACACAAAGCATAGTCTGAAGTTCCCTTCAGATATCTAAACACTCTCTTCACAGCATCCCAATGTGTTCTTCCAGGATTTTCCATAAAACGACTAAGAACTCCCACTGCTTGGGCAATGTCTAGCCTTGTACAAACCATAGCATACATGAGACTGCCAACTCAACTTGCATAAGGCACACTGGTAATGTCCTCCATCTCAGAAGAAGATTTTGGACAATCCTCAGCAGATAGCTTTGTTCCCTGTGTAACTGGAACAACTAGCTACTTGCATTCAGTCATACAAAATCTCTCTAGAACAGTCATGACATATTTACTCTGACTAAGCCAAAGCTTTATGTTCTTTCTGTCCCTAATTATTTCCATTCCCAGAATGTACCCTACTGCACCAAGATATTTCATTTCAAACTTTGCAGACAACTGAGACTTAAGATCAGAAATCATTAGCTTACTATTGCCTATAAACAACATGTCATCAACATAAAGAGCAATAATAAGTATTTGATCACTTTCAGCTTTGTAAAACACACAGTGATCACATTTTTATCTTACAAATCCCAATGACAAAACAAACGTGTCAAACTTTTGGTACCACATTCTAGGAGACTGTTTTAAACCATACAGAGATTTCTTTAACTTGCATACCAGTCTTTCTTTACCTCTTTCCACGAAGTGCTCCGGCTGGGACATATAAATTTCTTCTTCAAGATCACCATGAAGAAATGTTGTTTTCACATCCATCTGTTCAATCTCTAAATCATATGTTGATGCAAGTGACAAAAGAAATCTAATAGATGTCAACTTAGCTACAGGAGAAAAGATTTCTCCATAGTCAATCCCCTCTACCTGGGAATAACCTTTTGCAACCAGCCTCGCTTTATATTTTTCTACACTGCCATTTAGACCTATTTTCTTTTTGAATATCCATTTGCAGCCTACATATTTTTTTCCTTTAGGCAATGGAACCAAACTCCAGGTGTCATTCTTTTCTAATGATGCCATTTCTTCATTCATGGCTTCCAACCAAGAGTTTGAATCAGACATTTTAAATGCCTCTTTCACAGTCCTAGGTTCATCAGTGCTAGAAATTAAAGCATAGGCACACGTATACTCAATTAAAGAAAACCCATACCTTTCAGGTTGCCTTCTTTCACAAGTTGACCTCCTCATAGGCTGAGGCTGAGGTGGTTCTTCATCATCTTCAGAACTTTTAGAACTGCTTGAGCTCTCCTCAGTATCGTACATTTTATTTTTCAATTCTTCTTTATCGGTGTGGGAATTGCTGCTACATCCTTTTCATTTTTGATTTCTTCTCTGACTGCAGATCTAAAGTAGAACATTTCAGCTCACAAAGATAATGCTTCTGTATGCAAAACCTTCTCGATCTCAGGGTTCCAAAGCTTGTATCCTTTTATGCCAGCACTATAGCCTATAAATATACACTTTACAGCTTTGTTTTCCAACTTGGATCTTTTTTCAAATGGCACATATGCATATGCCTCACAGCCAAAGACACGAATATGTCTTAGAGAGGGCTTCTTTCCAGACCATGCTTCCAAAGGCGTCTTCTCAACAAGAGCAGAGTTAGGGGAGCGATTTACCAAGTAACATGTTGTAGAGACTATTTCAACCCAGAACTTCTCCTCCAAGTCAGCACTGCTCAGCATACTTCATGCTCTTTCCATTATTGTCCTGTTGAACCTTTCAGCAACTCCATTTTGTTGTGGAGTGTAAGGTGTAGTCTTGTGTCTTTTGATCCCATGATCTTTAAAGTACCTTTCGAATTCATCTGAATAGAACTCACCGCCATTGTCAGTCCTTAAACATTTTATTTTTCTACCAATCTGATTTTCTACAAGGTTTTTAAATTCCTTAAACCAACTGAACACTTCTGATTTACTTTTCAGAAAATATACAAATTCTCTTCTTGAATAATCATCAATAAATGACACATAGTATCTTTATTTAGACAAAGAAGAAACATTCACTGGACCAAACACATTAGAATGTATATAATCAAGCAAATTAGAAGTTTTGTGAGGATTGGAATAAAATGAAACATGGTGTTGCTTTCCATATATGCAATGTTCGCAAAAATCAAACTCAAGGTTACAATCTTCAAGCCCTTCAACCGGGTTTTTATTTTTCAAGGTTTTTAAACCTTTCTCACCAATGTGGCCAAGCCTCTAATGCCAGAGCATATTCTTTTCTGCTGGAAGTTTAACCTCCATGGTGTTTACTCCATCAAAAACATTTTCCTTCTTTTCTCCATGAGCAGCCATAAGTGACTTTGCAGAGACACTATTGCATTGAATAGCTTGTGCATCCAGCTTGTACAAGGTACCAATTCGAGCACCCCTAGCCAGCACCATAGAGCCTCTAGTCATCTTGCAGCCATTTCTAGAGAATCTGACCTGCACTCCGATATCATTCAGCTTACTTACAGAAAGTAGATTTTGAGCCAGACCTGATATGTGCATCACATCATTGATTCCCTACACTCTTCCATCAGGGAATTGAATTCTGACTCTTCCACGACCAACAATTTTCAAAGATGAGTCACTTGCCAAGTATACCTTTCCACCATTGTATTCTTCATAATTCGTGAACCATTCTTTATGAGATGTCATGTGGAAAGATGCTCCAGAATCAATCAGCCAGACACCATCTGATGCCCGTGTAGCCAAAGCTACAATGAAGGCATTTGCATCACTCTAAGAAGAATCATTTCCAGAAGAGTTCTTCTTCTTCTTTTTCTCCTCCTTGCAATCCCTTCAGACATGACCAGGTTGCCCACAGTTCCAGCACTTCACCTTTGACTTCTTGCCAGGAGACTTTGATCTCCCTTCTGATTTCAATCTGGACTTCTTGTCCTTCTTCTTGCCTTTCTCCTTTCGTCTACCTCTAACAGCCAGATCCTCCTTTGTCATCTTAGAATATTTTCTTCTCATTTCTTCTGATAACAGAGAAGCAACAACATCTTCCATCTTGAATGTGGATGTTGTACTCCCAATGGCCATCACTAGATGATCCCAAGAATCAAGCAGAGAACACAGCAACAGCATGCAACGATCTTCATCTTCAATCTTTACACCAACAGATGTCAACTGAGCAATCAGCATGTTGAAAACATTTAAGTGATTAGCAACAGACCCTCCTTCCTGCATCCTCAAAGAGTACAGCTTCTTCCTCAAGAACAACTTGTTCACCAAGGACTTGCCTTGATAAATAGATGCTAATCTTTTCCACAAGGAAGATGCAGTCTTTTCTTCATGCACATTCAGAAGAACAGAGTCTGCCAAACAGAGCCTTATCAGCCCTTTATACTTTCTATCTGCAAGGTCCCAATCCTCTTGCTTCATGCCTTGAGGCATTGTTCTAGACACAGTAGTCCAAAGATCTCGGTCTACTAACAGATCTTCCATTTTGAGTTTCCATAGCTCAAAATTGCTTCCATTGAATTTCTCTATATCCATCCTATTGGATGTGCTCGCCATCTTAATCTGTAATTAAATTAAAAGAACTCTACAAAACTCCCATTGGAAAAGGATTGACACAAAAAACCCAACCCACTCACAAGGACAACACAACTAGCCAGGCTCTTATACCACTTGTAAGGAAAGCAGAGGTGCGGAAACAACTTTCCTAACGTCAAAACCATAGGGGAGTAAGTAGACAGTACTTTTAATTTTCTAACTATAGTCCAATTAAGACACACATGAAGGAATAACAGAAATAGAGAAAATACACAAAGACAAATCAAACAAAAAATTTTACGTGGGAAACCCTTTCAGGAAAAAACCCACCACACCAAGTTGTATCTCTTTGTATTACAGTAACAAAATTACATACACTCAAAAAGACAACTTTCTGGTGTTAGTCACAGTAGCTTATTCTCACTGTTCAACCAGTTACAGACAATGCTCTCTCTTCACAACTCGATTCTCTCGCTCTATTCATTGTTATACAAAACATAATCAAATCTACTTTAAATCTTCTGTGCATCCTTATCCACCAATGTCAACTATAGACAGTTTCCATTCGAGTCTTGATTTTTCCCTGCATGCTATTTTTTCCAGCGCTGCAACAGTTACAAAAAACAATCGACTTCAGTTTGAAAAAAAAACTCCTTCCTCTGATTCGACCAACAGGATTCCAAATAGGATGATCACACGGTCAACGGCATTCAACTTTGTTGGCATATCGGTGAGACACTCGCAGTGTCTCCCCGATGCCACAAAGTCCTCATATGAATATCGCTATAGCTTCCACGAGTCGGCAAGAAGCCATAACGAATGTATAAGTCACAACGAAACCATTGATGTCCACTTCGATCCTATCGGCAAAGGTTTCCCTTATCGGTGAGACTCATATCAAATGTATAAGTCACAATGATCAGAAATTCCATCCGCAAGACCCTTTGTCTTCGCCAAAACCTTCTACCAACAACCTTGTGCTACTCCGAAGCCTTTCACCTATCGGCAAGACTCCCATGGTTTCGGTGAGACGTCATACTGAAACAGAACTTCCACCAAAGGTCACACTGTCACCAAGACTCGTGCCTATCGCCGTGACCTTTCTCCGAGTTCCCTAAGTCTTACCAAAGACTTACTATCGGCAAGACTCATGACTTTCGCCGTGACGTTTCACCGAGCTCCATCATGTCTTACCGAGTCGGCAAGACATAAGCCCTCCGCCAATACATTTCTCTGAGCGCCCAAAGATAACCCGAAGACTTCTATCGGCGTGACTTATGACTTTCACTAAGACTTCCCAGTGAAGTCTTTTGTCACCACGAAGTCACCACGAGGATACAATTTGTCGGCAAGACTTAGCTTCATTGCTGAGACATCTCCCCATGACCCGTGAGTTACTTCGACATTCGCCTTGACACTCGAGAGCAGCCATTGTTGGTGAGACATTACATACTCGCTGGGACATCTCACCGAAGCCCTAGCGTTAGCCCGATGTCGGTGAGACTTACACCATTCACTGGGACTTCTCCCCGACACCCGTGAGCTAGCCCGATTAGATCACACTATTGCCCGAAGAAAACCATTTGCCAAAAGGTCATGCCGAAAACACAAAGTCACAGCAATAGACTTTGTCAGCAAGACTTCAACCTTGTCACTGCAATAGGATCATTTCAAGAGCATCAGAACTATTAGTCGCCCAGACATGAACACTGTCATAGTGACTTTTCCCTTTAGGAGTTTCATGTTAGTAAGGATTGAGGCACATATTCCAACAAGTCC